>JAJJMC010015859.1:11561346-11622200 GCA_023531435.1 Papaver californicum
CCCCCCCGTTGTTCATTGACTCGTTTATGCAGTCACTTGAAATTGAGGATTTCAAAATGTTCAAAAATAGGATCAATTATAGACAAATGCAGAGCTCTTTGATCGAGTTTTTTTAATAGGTCATTTTCGCTTCGGCTTCGTCATTCTTAGTTATGTTTCTCTGATCGAGTTTAAAGTTGAAACAATACGAGGTAATAGCGAAAAAAACTTCAATTGACCAAGATAAATAAAAATGCTATCAACCAGGTCATGTCCTTTGTTTGTTTGTTTAAACCGATATTTAGTGTTTGTTTAAACCAAAACTTGAATTAGCCGACATGAATAAAACAAAATATACTAAATCAATCACCAATTTTGGATCTTGTTTTGACCAAATATTCCGATAGATATAAACTGAGACATTACATTACAAACTACAAACTTCACCAAAATAAATAGAGACTTTCAATACATTCCAGGAAAAAACAAATCTTGAACCAAGGTATTCATGAATTAGGGAATATGCAGTTTGAACAATTACGCTAGGTAAAACTCACCTCAACTGAATCAGAAAGTCTTCTAAGAGGAATTAAGTAACATTAAATGCACCAATCCAAAAATCAAACACCTGTACGATGAGCTTAAGTAATACAAGAAAGCTCTTAATCAGCAGACTGCAAATTTCTTAATTAACGAGATTTACCTGCATTAAGACCACCTCCTGCAGTATACCATTGTTCTCATTAGTAACCCGTAATAACAGAATGCAAATAATTGTAATCAAATCCATTGTAATCATTTGCGAAAATACATTGTAATCAAATCCATGAGGGCTTCTACTGTATCCTAAGCTGCACCGGTTAACAAAGCCAAAGATATAAAATCCATCTTCAAATTTAGTTATTTAATTCTTGATTCTGCCTCAACTTGTGGCATCTGCAACTTTCTTATAAAATACTTTTATTACTAAGGAAATGCCTGTGTAACATTACACTTGTCAAAGGAAAAATCGGAGCATATCTTCACTTAATTTACCTAATGTGTCCGTTGTGTCTTCAATCTGCAGAAACCCTTACATGTTCGCAAGTTGCCCATTGCTCACATTTACATAATCATGTTGTATTCAAGATTGTATTCTTAGTTGACGAGATCAAACTTAACTTAATAAACTTCAGTAGTGGTTCTGAACTGCAGCTTGCAGGTGTTATAGTATAGCAAAAGCGAACACCGTTGTGTTGCATTTGACGCTAAGCAAACTGATCACCAACACATTATACACTGCATCAGTTACTATTATATGCTTGTTATATGCACTAGTTACACTCACACTGTCACTCTGAACTTACTTAAGAAATCAGTTATCACTAGATGGACATAACCTTCTAGTGGCTGGTACAAAACGAATATTGATTCTTACGTTACGGCTAACTCATTCATTGCTGGTATAGGCATGATCCTTCGTGATGATGCAGGGGAGTACGTAACTTTTAGACGATGCGTGGCTAGACTAAAACCTAGAGATTGTCTGGTTATTTGAAGGAAGTTAATGGTAGGCCGAACTGAATGTCAATCAGGTTATAAAAAGAAAGTGATAATCAGACAGTTATGGATGCTCTTGGTCTTAGATGGGGGAATCACAAACTCATTAGGGGCGGGTGCTATGGATTTATTAGGGAATACACCAATTTGGAAGTCTACTTATGTGAACATGAAATGCAATGACGTGGCTAGCAATATTGCTAGTTTACATTTGACACACTAACATCCACCGTACAACCAATTGGTTGAATTCTGGCATAAAAAAGTTAAACATGCAGAAGCAACAACTATGAGTGCATTTTTTTTGTCTAAGTTGAACCTTCTACCAATTTGGCTTAACAATGTGGGCAATGCTGAACAAAGAAGATGCTCAATACTCCAAAAGATAAAGGGAAGCCACTTGAGATGGCAAAAGAGCTACACTTCATATCATGGAAGTAAGTGTTCCTATATAAAAGCAAAAGAATTCAGAATTTATAATACTCTAGACACTAAACTATGAATAGCATTCTCTACGTCTCAATCAGGGTTCAGATTTCCTACAAAGTGGCAAGTATCTATGTTTTTAGTTTCTTCAGTTAATTAAAACTTGAAACATCATTATACTAAAAGAACAAACTACCAGGTTAAATTCATGCCAGATACAAAGCTATTAAACATTAAAATATAAAATCGAGAACAAACCTGTCAAAGATCAGGAATTGAAAAAAAGTTATTCATTCATAATTCATGCCACAACGTAAATTACCTAAATCTTCATTCATAATTTTAATAAAAAAAGTTATTATTATTCTACAAAATCAAAATTGAAAATCAATCAATGGATCTTTACTCATTCCAATACAATAGTAGCACCCAATTCTTTAAGTTTCTCTAAAATCGGATTAGCTTCTTCTTTAGTGAGTCCATTTTTCAAAACAACAGGAGCTTTCTCAACCAAATCTTTAGCTTCTTTCAATCCCAAATCAGTAAAACTTCGTACTTCTTTAATAATCTTAATTTTCATAGAGAGAGACCTAACTAAGTTTGCAATCGTCGTGATGGTGTTGAATGATCCAGATTCGTGATGGTGGTAATGTTGCAGTTGATGGAACTAGTTTTTCTCCTAAGGCGGCTCAAATTGGAAGAGAGACAAAGAGAAAGAAAAACAAATACTGAAAATGAAGAGATTTTTTTTAGGGTTTTGAAAACAAAAATTTAATGGTGGATAAGCCACCTCATACGGATCATGGAAAGATTTTAATGGTCCAAAATTCGATGTTCGATGCTCATACGGATTGTGTGTTAGTTTCTTTTGTGATTTTTGTTGTGTTAAAACGAAAATTTGAAAGGTGGATAACGGATTTCGGATGTCGGAAGCGGATATTTCTATCGGATATTTAAAGTTATCGTAACGTAATGGATTTTGGAAATTATGATACATTAAAAAAAAAAAAATTGTAACTAGGGTTCTTAGTTTGTCATTTGTTTTAGTGTTATGATTTGATGAATTAGGTTCAACCCCGACCATTAACTTCACTTAATCGATTTTTACTAGATTCCGTGGGTTTATTTAGTTTTCGGTTAATTTAAATTGAATTTCCATCTAGTTCACTTAATTTTGCTCGTTATACGTCAATCTTACCCGATGTCAATCGACCTTATTTAATTTCTCTCATATTTTATCGGTTTCTCTCGGAGAACACTAACTAGTTTACTTTCCTGATCAGGCTCTAAGTCAGGGGCAATTATAGTAGGAAGAGTATTCTCATTACCTAGAAACGTATATTTCAAAGTATATGTTAACGACTTTAATTCAAGGGATGGAGCTTTAACTAAACATGGGACATGCATATCCACATCGTAATCAAAAAAATCCCTAATTGAAACATTTGGAAACCCCACTTTACAAATCTAAGAGAAATTGAAAAGCTCTAATTTTTCTCTTTTGGATAGATTTCAAAAAGAAAGAAAACAAAGGTGAAAGACTATTCACGAATAAATCAGAAGTGAAAGACAGGGATTAAAGCTTCAATATTGCTTTTAGTTCGTGATAAAAAAAATCTCTAATTGAAACATACTGAAATCCCACTTTACAAACCAGAGAGAAATTGAAAATCCATGATTCCTTTCTTTTGGATTTTCGATTTCAAAAAGAAAAAAATCGAAGAAGAAACTGAGAAAGAAAGAAAGTGACAGATTAGTGAGGGATCAGGAGTTTTTTTAGAATAATTGAAACTGAGAAAAAAAGAGAAATTCGTGAGATCGAAGTTGAAGTTTAAGTATTTTTCAGGGATCAGGCGAGAGTTTCTGCCTCACAGGGTTTCAAGTTTAGAGAACAACATAAACTTTCGATTGTGAACCCTGTTTGGCTCAAAGGGTTTCTGCCTCAGGGTTTCAAGTTTTCATAAACTTTATGAAATTTACCGAATATGAACCCTGTTTGGGTTTAGGTAAGTGCCGTTTGGGGTAAGGTTACGAAAGGATTTGGATCCATCAATGAAAATCTTTAAAAGTTTATGTGTGTTGTAAATCATTTAGTCCACAATTTATTTCGTAAAGTGTGTTATAAATTTGAAACAATTTAAAAAAAAATAAAAAAAATTAAAAAACAAATTAAAAAGCAAATTAAAAATAAAATAAAAAATTAGTCGGAATAATCGGGTAATTTGGGGTTTTATAAAACAAACCCTGTACCTTTAACCCTGAAATATGAACCCTTAATAACCTCATCCCCTAAGTCGGATCTTCATCGGTACCCCGAACCATGAACTCCAAAATCTACCTTAATAACCTCATCCCCTAAGTCGGATCTTCACCGGGACCCTGAACTCCAAAATCTGCCTTAATACTCTCATCCCCTAAGTCGGAATCTTCACCGAGACCCCGAACCCTGAACTCCAAAATCTGCCTTAATACCCTCATCCACTAAGTCGGAATCTACGTCGATTAGTTTTTCTTGTTCGGAAAGAGTTGATTTGTTGTTTAGGGTTTTGTTAGGGGCGGAGGATTAGGGAGCAGAACCGAAAAAAGAGAGAGAAGAAAAAATAGAACCCCAAACGATGTTCAATTAAAATTTGTTGAGATGTAGCTTAATTTCTTGTATAAAGTTAAGCTTTACCTAATAACAAAAAATATATGAGGTGTACAAGACAAAAATGACGGGTTGAGGGTTCGGGGTTCAGGGTTCAGGGTACTCTAAACCTGTGTCCTGAACACTTAAGAGTCGTTAAGCACTAAGGATAATAAGGTGTAAAAGACGAACATGATGGGTTGAGGTATCAGGGTTCAGGGTTCATGTACTCCTTATTATCCTTAGTAACCTCTTCCCCTAACTCGTTAAACTTATCGGACACGCAAAATTGGGTCATTTTAATTGAACATCTGTTAGGGTTCAACCATATTCATCAAATCATAACTTATAAACAAATGACAAACTAAGAACCCTAATTACAAAAAAATAAAAACAAATATTTTTGATGAATCCTAATTTCTAAAATTCGTTAGGTTACGATAAAAATATCTGTTTCCGACATTCGAAATCCGTTATCCACCTTTCAAATTTTCGTTTCAGTAAGATGGTAGCTAACACACACAATGATAACTAACACATACAATGGTAACTAACACAAAATGGTAACTAACACAAAATGATAACTAACACACAATCCGTATGACCATCCAACAGCGAATCTGGATCATCAAAATATTTCCATGATCCGTATGAGGCACCATCACCACCGTTAATTTTTTTTATCAAAACCCTAAACAAAAATTTCTCTTTCATTTTTGACATTTGCTTTTCTCTCTCTCCCAATTTGAGCCGCCTAGGAGAAAACTAGGGTTCCACACAGCATCACCACCATCATCGCTCAATCTTCTCATCGTCTCTGTTCTCCAATCCGATGTGATGAGGTTCTTGCAGAGGGTTAGGTGTTGGGAATATCGTCAACATCCTTCCATTTGCCGTGTTACCCGTCCTACTCGTCCTGATAAGGCTAGACGCTTGGGTTACAAGGCCAAGCAGGTAATGAAAAGTTTTAAATCTCAGCTTCACTTGCTATTTTCGGTCCACTTGATATCGAAAACTTATAAAATGATGCAGATAGTTAGTAAAATGTGATTTTAAATCTAACAGAGATCCTTATTTTTTAACTAGGTTTAGTTAGAGTATTTCATGTTCTGAAGCCAAATTTCTCCGCTCAATGACGCAGAGAATGGTCTTGAATAAAGAAGAGATGGTTTGTAGATTTTACTTCCCTGGAGTCGTAATCTTGGTATAATTTTCTAGTTGAGATTAATTCTCAATGTATATGTGTTTCTGTAGGAGGAAGTTGTTCTCAAGAGGTGTTGGCTTGCTCGCTATTGGGGTTTAGATGTACAGCATGGTAAGCTGCTGGTTAGTGGACATGATGAAAGAGCTCAAAATGGGGTAAGGTTTCTTTCTTTTGTAATGGTATTACACATTTCACTGAACCAGTAAAAGAAAATTAGTAAGAACTGAAATTATTCCACAGAGGCACTTGGTTTATGTAGTATGAAGTTAAGAACTGAAATCAAGTAAGAAATGTTTGCCCAGGGTTAGCCATTCTGCAACAAGGTCCTTGTTTGTTTCGCAGCTGCTTGGAGCTTCCAGATATGACGTTTACTTCATAGGTCTGCAAAAGAAAGAAAGATGCCGAGCAGTCTGCTGCAAAGATGGCTTTTGAAAAGGTATAATTCTTCTGCCTTTTCTTTTGTTCCTTTTAATGTTTTAATTTGAATATTTATTGTAGTTGTAAATATTGTTTTGTAATCTTTTGGTGTTATCTGATATTGCTTGTTTGTTGAAGTGTCATTGCTCAACTGTGGTGCAGTAGAGAACTATAGCTTTGAAATGAATTTCATCTTTTCTGACAAGCTTCTTTCTCTGGGTATCTAGGTTACGAAATGTATAGAAATCGGACTACCTCAGCTAATATTGTTAATAATATTCTCACAGGTACTTTCTAATGTGTCTGTTTGTTTTCTGATTGTGAAACTGAAGTTATCGTCTTCTATCAGGATCTAAAATGGAATTTACTGCTAATGCTTGTAACAGTATTTACCCCATCTAATACACGCGAAAGATGTGTTTGACCGGTTTGTTGTTCTATTTTCGGTGGCTATCATATGGATTTATGCTCACCTCTTAACGTTGGTGGTGCCTATAAGAATTCACCTCTGAAAACCCAATTTAGTTGTCGTACAGATCGTGATGGACTTGTAGGCGCTGCTCCATGGTAAGGCTTTTAGAATTTCATCAAATTAGGTTATTGGGCTTAATGTGGACTGCTTTTGATTTGGTTTTCTTTGTTGGGATGTCATTATTATAGTGTTATACTGATCCTAATCATGTTCATCTTTATGCTCAGGATAAGAGTTCCATATCCGTTTCAATGGGGTGCTCCTACATTTGACGCAGGAGAAGTGTTTGCAATGATGATGGCTTCATTTGTAGCTCTTGTAGAGGTCTGACATCTTTTCACTTGATTTGTTCCAAAAGAACTTCATTAGACCAGACAATATTTTATATGCTTTTTCTTTGTGACCCCTCTTTTGATCTCCATTTATATATCAGATTTTACTATGAGACCAGCCAATACCATTTCCTTCACATTTGCCTTATTAATTCTTGTTATTTCATGAGGCATTTGCCAAAAAATTAGTTTATTGTTTTAAACAAGTTGGAAAAACAACTCGGATGCATTTTTGCGGCTATCTTGCACTTTTACTGCTTATAAAACTACTGTTTGCAAAGCTTAATAGTTCATTTATAATTCGGTTTTCTTTTCTGATTGCAGAATGTGAGGCCAAACGGAGAGAATCTCCCTAAGTAGTTCGTCTCGCTCATCAAGTATTGCTGGGATGAAGACCCAAGAACCCGACCAGAGTTCACAGAGATTAGCATCATTCTATCACACTACCTAAATTCCACCACATCCACACCATCAGCAGCAACAGCAGCAACAACTACAACGAATCTCCAGTCAGGTAGAACCTGATTCCTCTGATACCCATCAACTGATAAAGGAACGGCTAGGTGAAAAGGTTATCTTGAAGAAGCTGTTATTAATGAGGAAAAAGAACATGTCCACCGGTAAATGTTCCTTGGGTTGATAGTCCAATTTCCTTTGGAGCAATGGACCAAAGTTTTGAAATCAGATATATTTGTAAACTGTTCTATAGAAATTATTCCTTATTTGTTGTTGCTAGAGAGACGAATTTATAGGTTGTATACAGGCAGTGATTGTTCATCCACTTGGCTTACTATATCATTTGTTTTCATTTTAATTACATAATCTTAGTTATAATTTTTTGTAATTATAATTAGATTTTCGGATTATTTAAATCAAATGAGCAAAAAAAAGTGAGTAGCTTAAATACTCCAGCAACCAACTTTAAGCCAATTAAAATCTGAATTCTAAAATAATTTGGAAGCTTAAAAATTTAAACAATCAACTTGAGTAAAAACTTTGATACCTTAAAAGTTTAAGCAACCAACTTCAGGACAATCAAAAGTAAAAATCGCTTGTAGCAAGCAAAATTATTTGATCGCTTAAAATTTTAACCAAGTAAAATCAGGTTAAGTTGTCCATGTATCTTCCAACTAGGTAGTTTAATAGCTCCTAAGTTACAAGTTGCTTCTAGAGAGTAAAAAATTGTGTACCTCAAAAGCTTGAGCAACCAACTTCAGGCCAATCAAAATCAGAAATCACTTTTAGCGAGCAAAATCATTTGATCGCTTAAAACTTTAACCAAGCAATTTCAGAAAGAGTTGCTCCATGTATCTATCAACTAAGTAGTTTAGTTGCTTTAGAATGATTGGTATATCTGAAGCGATTGATATTTTACTTGCTATATTGGTTGATCTAGATGTTAAGCGATCACAATTTTACTTGCTCCATGTTAGTTCGTCTAAATGTTAAGCAATGAGAAAAGTAGTCGCTTTAGGTTAGTTGGTTTATTACTAGAGCGATTGCATGGTCGCTCAAGGCTTCGACATACATGGCTTTGGGCAACCAAAGGAGCGAGTGCCACTTTTAGTCGCTATAACGGTTATAGCGACCAAAAAGGGGCTTTAAGCGACTCAAAACGAATAGTCGCTTAAACCCATTTTTTTTGTAGTGTCACAAGGGCTATAACCCATGAATGATCAAGTAAACAATCCTGAAAATCAGATAACTAGTCAATCATCTGAAGAATCTCAAAATAGTGTTGTCCCCATTCATCAATTTATGGAAGAAATGAATGAGATGCGCAAGGTACAACAGACTTGTGTGGAAAAAATTACACTTTTGACCCAAGAAAACCAAATGCTCAAACAAAAAGCCCAGCATAATGCGGAACCATCTATTACTAGAATACAAGGGCAAGAAGCAAGCTCCAATAGACCCACAAAAAGAAAAGAAAAAGTCAATAAGGATCAAAGAGTGATGGTAGTGGAACCCGCACGTCAGCGGCATGAACATGATAGATTAGATTTTGATGATACAGAGTTGCAAAACAACAGATGGCAAAAATATTGTGAGGACATGGAACAAATGCGAGAAGAAATCAAAATTTTGAAAAATAAAGAAGGAGGACGAATTGAAGAAGTGATAAAAGAAGCCAGAAGAACACCGTTGGCACCACACCTTGCGTATGCATCAATACCGCAAAAGTGCAATCTTCTTATCTTCGAATGTTATGATGGGAAAAAGGGTCCAGCGACTCACCTGAAATACTACAACCGCATCATGGCCCGATGAGAACGAGATGATGTTGTTATCTGACGGTATTTTCCGTCAAGCTTGAAAGGGACAGCCTTAACGTGGTATGATAACCTTCCGGAAGGATCAGTGCATTCTTACGCATAATTGACCCGCAAGTTCCTAGAGACATATATGTATAATAAACCTGCAGACGCAGGGATGGACAAGTTATTTTCCCTGGCATCTTGGACAGAGGAGACCATCCGAGACTACACGGATCGATGGCAGACGATCTGTCAAGCAGTAGGCGATGTAACTCCAGAAATTGCTATTAACTGCTACAAATGGGGGATAGCCAACCGAGAAAGCCCACTCTTTGTTGGTATTCATGATAAAAATCTAAAAACCGAAGGGGACCTCAGGGATATTATTGAAAAATATACAAGATTGCAGGATATTCAAAAGCAACATCTGAGAATAGTATCCCAGCATCAAAGGGATACCAACAGGGCAAATATTGTAGAACCATCAACAAGTTCCGGAAAGAGGGTTGCGGAAGAAAATCCCGACGTTGAATCAAAACGAGGAATGACAGATGACAGAAGAAAATTTATCCGCCAATTTGAGGAGCAAGTTTTCACTAAACTTAACACACCTTACCCACAAATTTTAAATGCAAAAGAATATGCAAGATTTTCATTGTCCATGGACAAAAGGAAAACAGCCTTCACACACACTAAATTCGAAGGAGCATTGTGAATTTCATTGCTATCAGGGCCACTCCACAAGCTGATGCAGAAATTTAAAGATGCTAGTTCAAAAATTGATTGATATGGGGGAGATCAAAGAATTTATTTATTTGCCCGATCCTCCACCAAGGCAAAATACGGGAAAAACAATAAATATTCCGCAAAATGATCAAACTATTAAATATGATTTCTTATTCTGAATCGGGTCAATCATTTATGAGTGTAGCTATTGATAAGAAGCTGCATAAAAGGATTCACAATCATGAAGTCTTCAAAGTTGCGGGAAGAGTTACTGAAACATGGGAAGAATGGATGGCTTCCCCGCTAACTTTCTCAGCGGACAAGGTGGATCAGGAGATTGAAACGCACAATGATCCTTTGGTGCTTACTCTAACAGTATCAGGATGGAATGTCAAGAAAATTCTTATGGATGGGGGTAGTCTCTTAATTTATTATTTTATGACACCTTCCAGAAAATGGGATTAAAATATGATTATCTTACACCATCTTGCTACACAATCTATGGGTTTAATGGGATAGCCTCAAAACCAAAAGGGGAAATTTTACTTGATATTACGGCTGGACCTATCAATATTATGACTAAATTCAGTGTAGTGGAGGCTCCATCTCCATATAACGCCATCATTGGTAGACACTGGGTTCATCAGTTGAAATGGGTAACTTCAACATATCACCAATACTTGCGATTCCCGACGCCGGAAGGGGAAATGGAGATAAAAGGAGATCGGAATGTAGCAAAATCTTGTATTCTTGCAGAAATCCGCATGAATGAAAAACGGTTACAGCAGCAACAGAATATGAAAAAAGAACGAAAGATGAAGGCTAAAGAAGAAGCTCTAAGCCAATATTTGATTAAGACTGCGGGAAGTGAGGTAGAAAAAGAAACAAATAAAAGTATTTCGATGGAGGAAAGGATTCTGAAAGTTGATGAGGGTATTCTTCCAGTATAGCAATTAAAGGGGACTCCTACAATATTAGGAGCTCCCAAATCTACTTTTACACCAATTGAAGAAATAAAGAATATCAACATAGAAACAAAAGATTTCCCAAGAATGATTAAGATCGGAACACTGATAGAAGCAGAAAGGGAATTTGATTTGGTCACTCTACTTAGAGATTATGTGGATATTTTTGCATGGAAGATGGAGGATATTCCAGGCATCGACCAAGCCATTTTTCGACATGAGTTGCATATACATCCGGGTACTATACCTTTTCGGCAACGCATACGCAAGGTAGCACCCGAATATCATTTGTCAGTTGAAAATGAGTTGAAAAAGCTCATGGATGCAGGGTTTATTCGAGAGGTGCGATACCCAACTTGGATTTCAAACATGGTGATTGTACCAAAAAAGAATGGCGGGGTAAGAATTTGCATAGACTTCACCAACTTAAACAAGGCATGCCCAAAGGATAGTTATCCGCTTCCCAGCATTGATCAGTTGGTGGACGCTGTTGAAGGACATGAATTTTTATCCTTCATGGACGGGCATTCAGGGTATAATCAGATTGCTCTAGCTGAAGAGACCAAGAACACACTGCATTTTTTCACTCCACACGGTTTATACTACTACACCTGAATGCCATTTGGGTTAAGAAATGTAGGAACAACATATCATCGGTTGGTAGACGCAATTTTTAAACCATGGATAGGCCGCACCCTTGAAGTCTATGTAGATGACATGTTGATAAAGAGTAAACTCTCAAAGGATCATTTACAAGACTTGAGAGAAATATTTGAGGCTTTACGGAAATTCAGAATGAAAGTCAATCCAGATAAATGCATTTCTGGGGTAACGTCAGGAAATTTTTTGTGGTATTTGGTTACAAAAAAAGGGATTGAAGTTGATCCGGCAAAAATTCAGGCAATTGTTGATAGTCCTTCTCCAAGGAATGTTAAAGAAGTACAAAAATCAAACGGTTGTTTGGCCGCACTCAGCAGATTCATTGCTAGATCATCGGACAAATGTAAGCCCTTTTTTTACACCTTGAAAAAGAAAAATAAATTTGTATGGAACGAGAATTGTGAGCAAGCCTTCCAAAATATTAAAGCTTATCTCGCTGCATTACCTGCACTACAAAAGCCAGAACCTGAAGAAGTGCTCGCCTTGTACATAGCCGCAACAGAAGATGCTGTAAGTGCAGTATTAAATCAGCAAAACTCTTAACCTTGCAGAAAGAAACTATACCAAAATTGAACAATTAATTTTAGCACTGGTTTTTGCTACCCAGAAAATAACGCACGTATTTTCTGACACATTATGTGCGGGTACCAAGCAAAGCACCGCTAGAGTTGGTACTGAAGAATGTGGAAAAGTAGGAAGAATAGAAAAATGGAATGCACAACTGGAACAGTTCCACATCTTATTTGAAATACAAACTGCACAACAGCCACAAGTCCTGGCAGATTTCCTTGCGGATTTACCATTAGATGATGATTTTGAAATCAAAGGTTTGCCCGGAATAGAAGATGATGATTCCCAAGATATTCTAAGTTCTTTAAAGTCCCGCAGATGGAAAGTATTTGTTGATGGAGCACGAAATAAAGAAGGTGCGGGAATTGGAATTGTGATTACAACTCCTACGGGAGATCGAATGGTACATGCATTTCGACTTGAGTTCGGCGAACATACAAATAACATAGTGGAGTATGAGGCTGTGGTTCATGATCTTCGATTCATCATTGAAATGGGGATAAACGATGTGCGACTCACAATTAATAATTCGGCAGGTTGAATTAAAATATCAAGCGCTTGATGAATATTTGATAGAATACAAGAATCTGGTGCAAAAGTTGGCGTCTCAAATTCCAAATATAATCTTTCGACATTTATCCAGAGATAAGAATCGCCATGCCGATGCATTAGCATTTATTTCTTCAATGATAAAAGATCAAAATACATCAGCAGTCAAAATTGGGCACATCTATGAACCGTCAATTAAGTTGTGGGCAGTCGAAAACATGGAAGAAGTTGGGGAAGATATTGAAGATGCAGCTGTTAAAGATGATACAAATTTTCCACAAAAATCAGAAAATAAATTATCCGGAGAAGACTGGAGGATTTCAATACATCAATACTTGCAAGATGGGATTTTTCCCGCAAACACTAAAGAGGCAAGGAAGGTGCAATCAAAATCTGTGAATTATCAGTTGCGGGATAAAATTTTGTACCGCAGATCCTTTTTGGGACCGTTACTTCGATGTTTATCACAAGAAGAAGGACATCGAATTTTCAAATATATACATTACGGAGATGCGGGAAATCATAGTGGAAGACGATCACTTGCATTAAAAGCAAAAACGCAAGGATATTACTGGTCATTTATGCATAAAGATGCAGAAAATATGGTGAAAAGATGTGAAGAATGTCAGCGCTATGCGAAAAGAATCAAAGCTCCCGCAACCGAAATTAATTCCGTACTCAGCCCCTGGCCATTTGCAAAATAGGGGATAGACATTGTTGGGCCATTAGTGGAAGGTACTCAAAAAAGAAAATATTTGATTGTAGCCACAGTTTCACTAAATGTGTTGAGGCCAAAGCTCTTGCACATATTAGAGATACGGATGTTTTCAAAATTTTATTTGAGAATATAATTTGTAGATTTGGAATTCTGGTAGCCATAGTTTCGGATAATGGAAAACAATTACAAGGTAAAAATATTGATATGCTTTTCGAAGCATTCAATATCCAAAAGAACAAGTCAACTCCGCTCTATCCACAAAGCAATGAACAAGCCGAAGCAA
This sequence comes from Papaver californicum, assembly GCA_023531435.1. Classification (NCBI taxonomy): domain Eukaryota; kingdom Viridiplantae; phylum Streptophyta; class Magnoliopsida; order Ranunculales; family Papaveraceae; genus Papaver; species Papaver californicum. Next base: position 11,575,071 of record JAJJMC010015859.1, read on the forward strand.
CAAATAAGACAATTGCCATGAATCTGAAGAAAATTCTCGATGGCCATCATAAACGATGGTGTGAACAGCTTCATAATACATTATGGGAATATCGCACAAAAAGGAGAGAGTCTACTGGAGAGTTACCATTTCTTCTTACTTATGGAGCAGAAGCAGTTATTCCAACGGAAGTCATTTTACCCACAACAAGAACAGAAGCATGGGAGAAAAACTTGAGCTCAGACATAATGCTTGAAAAGTTAGATGACTTAGAAGAAAGAAGAGAAGTTACACTTCAACAAATGGAAAATTATCAAAGAAGATTGGAAAGATAATACAATAAAAAAGTGAAGTTGCGAAACTTTATGGAAGGATAATACGTTCTACGGCAGATCCCGGAATACCAAAGGGATAAAAAAAAAGGAAAGTTTGCACCTACATGGGGAGGACCTTACATTATATAAGATATTACGGGACAAGGATCATACCATTTGCGGAATATGAATGGAGAAATCTTACGACATCCTTGGAACGTGCAATATCTCAAACCATATTACCCATGAATAGCAATGCAATTATACAATAATTTGGTTTCATACTAGGTAAAGCAGCAGAATGTAATCTCTCTAGAAAGTCATATAAATGTTTATGAATGTATGACTATTGGATCTTTCACTACAGAGATGCCTAACATGACATTGTATCAGGTACTCTCCAATTCAGGAAGTGCTCACAACTAGCAATGCAATTATACAATAATTTGGATTCATACTAGGTAAAGCAGCAGAATGTAATCTCTCTAGAAAGTCCATGTAAATGTTTATGAATATATGACTATTGGATCTTTCGTTACAGAGATGCCTAACATGACATTAATTATTGTATCAGATACTCTCCATTTCAGGATATGCTCTAGGGACCGCATCCTAATTTCCTCCTGGCCAGAGAGAAATTAGATATACGCCGCATCCCTCAAAATAACTCAAGGTACAAATTTTCCTTGCGGTTAATCAAGTCACACTCATTCAATGAACTAACAATCGAAATACATATTCATAATTTTTTTTGCAGGGATAAAAATACAAAGCAAAATGAGAGTGCAAATACAATTTGGAAGTGAAGAAGAACTAAGCAACAACAAAGAAAACTAAGGTGCGGGAAGATCTGCTTCAAAAGGAGGATTATAAGGGACATATTTGCGCTTGTAAATCTTGGAAAATCCATCATCTTGTACTTGGTCAAGAGTATTGTTGACTGCTTTTGCAATTAATACTCGAGTTTCGGCTTTTAACCAAGAAATATAAGCTCTTCTGTTTTCAAGCTCTTTTTTATATCGATTTACTTCGGCTTCAGAATTTTGGAATTTTATTTTCCAAAATTTTATTTTCCCTCTCTCAGAAGATAAGTCCCGAACAAGGCTTTCATTCTTCAGAGCCTCATGTTTTAATGTGTCCTCAGCTCCTTTAACTTTAGAAGATAAAATCTCAAGTGAACGTGCGCTTCATTAGCCTTGATAAAGGCAAGCTCTAGCTGAGTTTTCGTTTCATTAGCCTTGATAGAAGCCATCTCCAGTTGCTTGTTGAGTTCTTCCATCCTAGTATTTGCAGCACCAAGCTCTCCTTCAGCCTTAGTAGCTCTTGCGGCTGCATCTTTAAATTTTTCTTCAAAACCTGAAACAAAAGCAACAAGTTAATCAATGCGGGAATAATATTAAATTTCAAATATGCGGTAAAATAGGATACCTCTTGCGAGGGATTCAAACTCTGATAATTCGCGACCCATTGCATCCTTAGTAACATCAAGAAAATCATATTCTCTCGAAAGCTTATTATAATTGGCAGTGAGTTGTTGAAGATTTTGATGACACTGATTTAACTCTGCTTCATTATTCCGCAATCGATTTAATTTAGATGTACACCTTGCTACTTCTTTGTGCAAATGGAGAACATCGCTCTCACGATGAAGAACGAAATCAGATAAATTACGGATTCTAACTTGAGCATCCACAACATCTTTCCCTTTAGCATGAGCTTCTGAAGTTGATTTATCTCTGTCTTTAATGAGCTGAGTTATGTACGAACAAAGCTGAGAATTGTGATACGATCCGTAACGAGAGAATCCCGCAAGGATATTCTGACGTTCTACACAAAGTTTGCGGTTCTCTTCTTCCAATCTATCAGATCTTGCCAGTGCCTAAAGAACGCAATATTTAGTCCACGATAAAGTAACATCAAACTCCACTTTCTTGCGGATTTTCTCCCCAAATAAAAGCCGATGCTGCGATTCTAATTCATCGTACTTCAGTGTGACCAAATCATGACTATCAACAAGGTCGTTAAATCTTGTCTTGAACTTCATATTCTCATTGTTAACTCTCACTACATGATCTATCAACTGCGTATTTCTACGCCGCATCCTAGATATAAGTTCTGCATCCCCCGCTGATCCCATGAAGTAGTTCAGAAAACAAGTAAAAAATTTAAGAAAAATTGACGAGATAGAAAGAATTAAACCTTGATTTTGAAGGTCAAGCAATTGTTGGCGAAGCGTGTCATTTTCCCGTTTCAAGCCTATAGCTTCCTCTTCTACAATCCTAAATTGGGACTCCATCATTGTGGACCGCGCCTTGAAGAATTTATACGCTATATGTGCGGCGTTTTGTCCCCGCGCAAGCTGCAATTTACAAAATTAAAGTTATAAGTAAAAGTAAAATAAGGAGAAATTGATGGATATAAAGACAATAAGAATACCTGCAGAAGAGCCTGTTGCGGGAAAGACTATACTTCTCCATCCGCGAGCGCGATTATTTCCGCAAGAGAAGAAGTTTGATTTATGTAAAAGGTGGGGTCGACGGGCTGACCTTGACCTTTTAGCCAGGCATCTTTAACCGTGTCATACGGAACAGACCGCATGCACTCCCGTAAATGTGAGACCGTAGCACCATCTGATTCCACCGGCAAAGAATCGCTGGGAACATATAAAAGCTCCTTTGACATAAACCAACGGAAGGCTTCTTCTTCTTTAGCCAAGAGATTTGAATCTACCGCACTTCATTTGCCTTTTCTCCTTTGCTGGATCTTTTTATTTGACTGCACTGCATAAGCAACAGCCACGCTTGCGATGTTAACTATGGTAGGAACAGTTTCTACCATAGTGTTTGCGGGCACACCACCCACTGCTCCACTATCGCTAACTCATCTACTACCGCAGCATGTGCTCGCGCATCTTCTTCTACTGAAGTATTTTTAGGATCACCTTGAATGAGGCGATCCTCTTTATCAGTTAAATCATCTTCACTTGTGGCATCTTCAAGTGGCTCATCAACAAGTAAAGGAGAAAGTTGGAAAAGAAAAGAAGAATCAGGAACGAAAGTTTGGTGCGAAAAATTGACCGCAGCATCTGAAATTTCTTCTGCAGCACCAACTTGTTCCGCAGACTCAAAATTTGTTATTTGAAGAGGTATGTTCTTCTCTTCTGTGCATCTCTCCGGAGCGGATCTTCCTTCACCTCTCAAGATTGGGCGATGAAGGGGAGAATCTCGAATTTCTCCCTCTTCCCTGTCGGTGGAAGCCCGGGGTGCGCCCTTAGCCTTCTTCCGGCCCTATTAATGAATCACAAGAATTCATTAAATAAAATTCATAAGGATTATTAGAATTCATTAGGTTAAAACAATACCTTTTCTGCGGGAATTGCGGTTTTGCGCTTCACTCCCACGTCACCTTTTGCGCTCTATCAGTTTGCGGCTATAAAAAAGAAGAAATTTAAACCAACAGAGAGAAATTTTAACCATTAAGCAATATATAAAGTACGATATAAAAAAACAGAGAGAAATTTTACGTACCACAGTGACAAGTGGAAAATTGAAACGAGTAAAATTTAACCGCCAAGGGCAGTAACCATCAAAACGCGTAAGAAGATTGTAAACCACGTTATCTTGGACGAACCCGAAGACCCATGGAACTTCAATAACCAGAGGAGTGCGGTACCATTTGAAATCGTGATCCTCGCGGATTTTTTCCTTTTAAGGAACCTGCGTCCCTGAAATGAATTTCAGCTTAGAATTATCAATTTCCGATAACAAGCGGAATCCCTCACCGCCTCTGCGGACCGGACCAACACTCCATTTTTTGTAATTCTTTGCGGAAATGTTGTCCGCATATGTAGCATGGAAGTTTTCAACTGTGTAACGTTCTCTATCCGCAGGGTTAGGAACGTAACAGATGAAATTGGTTTTTCCCTGGCTTCGCATGATATATTCATCCAACACGCACCACCAATTTCCATTATATTGAGTAATGGATCGAGCTAAACCATGTTGGGATTTGTTACGGGTTGCAAGAACCTCAAACTTGAAAGGATTCTCACTCTGGTATAAAGGAAGTTGTAACCCCGCATCTAATGCTCCCGCAGGAATTAATAGATTGTTGTTGCTGTAATCAAACCCTTCCATCATTTCCATTGAAATTTCATCTTCAACATGATCATAGAAGAAAATTTTGAATTGGCAAAGACGATGCTTCTTTTTGAATTCCTCAAGGTTCACTGACCTAAAGCTACATCTTTCATGAGACCGCTTATTCTTAGAAGTAGGATTGTTGGCCGCAACAGGAACACTTACGGGTCTTGTTAAATCAGAAGGATGACCTCTCGACACAGGGTAGCGAGATGACTTCCTAATTAAAGGATGATCATCTTGTTGAGAAGCATCACCAGTGACTTTACCATCATATCTTCCAGCCATGATAAATTTTTATCTGCATGAGAAAACGAGAAAAGATAAATACACCATGAAAAAAAATAAGAACAAAATAGGAAAGTTAAAAGGCAGAAGAACAACAAGATGGACATTCAATCAACAGATAAATTGTTGACCAAGAAAAAGAAAAAATCATGATAAAGCAATCAAACTTCAAGAACAAAAGTATCATCATTATCATTCACCCCAACAAATAATAAGCATGTAGACAAGAACATCATCAGTATCATCATCATCACTGATTACTCTAAAAAGATTCAGTAAAAAAAAAGAACAAATACATGAAAGAAAAAGTCAAGAGGATTACCTATAATGAAGCAAAAGACAGAAGAAAATTTAATAATTGAGTGAACAGAATGATCCCGATGCAAAAGTTCTTGATCACAAAAGTTTGGGAGAATGAAAAGACGCTGAAGAATTTTTGAAAAGCTCAGAAGAATGAAAAGCACAAAAACTTTAAGAAGAAGAAGACAAATGATATAAAGAATGAAATGAGGGATATGACTAACATTAAGTAGGAGAAAACTGAAATGGACGAACCGTCGAAAACTGAAAGAGAAAGAAACTTTATCAGAGATTTGATTACCTCAAAACCGCCAACTGACGTGGGAAAAGACGTTACTGCTAGGAAAAAATCGGAAGAAAGTGAAACTAAGCATGGAAAGAGAAATTATTGCAGGTGTGAAAATCAAAAAGGTAATAATTATTTTTTCTTTTCTAAATTTTTGCCACGTGTCAAAATTTGAAGAAAAAAGGGGGGAAATTGTGAAGGAATAAATTCCAAACTATACGTGTTTAAAAACTAAGAGAAGTAACGAGTTACGATGGGACGAGAAACACTGAAACAAAACCCTATGAGAACTACTAAACAGACATGTGAAAATTCGATAAGATTTGAACCTGAAAAGCATTGTTGCATGATCGACACGTGGGTTGCGAGAAACAAGACACACTGCTCGAAACAGATAGCCTTGCTTCCTGACTGATACCCAAGTTGCGGGAAAGCCTGACACGGTAAAATGAAATGATGAGCATCGATGCATGAGAGACACGTATCAGCTTTATAGGTTGTGGAACAAAGAAAACTGAAGCGTGACAAATCACTTTCAAGGGCCACTGTCAGACATGCTGTGACTCTAATAAGACCGCAACGTTCATCCAAATCTAGAAACAACAACTTGAACGCAAGTCCGTAAAAGAGTCGCGGGACATCGAGTGAGAAACCAAGAGAAATAAGCAATGCGCATGCCAAGTCTTGCGGGAATCACGATGAAGCCTTGCGGAAAATACAAATAAGTCTTGCGGGATTACACTTCATTCCAAAGTATGGATAAGAACAAATAGGTGAAAAAGTAAATTTGGGGGACCCATCAAATTGGCTATAAATACCAAGCTCATAAAAAGAAAAAGGGACTGACAAATCTTTAGAAAAATTGGACATAAGGCATAGTATCAGAGCAAGAGTTTAGGTATGAGACTTGTGTAAATTTTTAGTTCAATTGTTCTTTGATTAACATGATTATAATTTGATAGTATATCATTCTTCTGTAACTTATGATGATGAATGATAAAAATGATACAAATCTTTATCACCCGTGGATGTAGACAATTTGATTGTCGAACCACGTTAGATACATGAGTCAATTCTTTTCTTGTTCTGATTGTTTATCATCTTCTAAATGTTAATATGAGTTGATTTATGATAAAATATCAAATTTTTCTTTGATTCAAATTTTATTGGTTGTGATCCAAAGATGCAAGATTTTTAATAATCACACCTCTAGGATTTTTTTAACTTCAGAAAATTTCAAACCCATAAAATCTAATCTAGCTATGAAACTGTGTTAAAATCTCCTGCAACCTTCTTTGAAAAATTCCAATGAAACTTCTAAAGCTGGCTCTCCCTCTTTGAGAGTTGGATTTGGTAACGTGGAAAGATCCATAGTTGTTAGGTTTAGGGTTTTCTTTCCCTTAATCATATAGCAAATGAAATCGCACCACCATTAGATTTGGCAGCACCAGATGAAATAATAACAGTAGCAGAAGATTCAATCATCCTGGATCAACCGAGATTAATCAAGATAATCAAATCAGAAAACGAAAATTTGAATAAAAACCCTAAGGAAATATTATGAAAATGCCTATATGGGAAAATACAAATAATAAATTCAACTTTAATTAAATACCCGCACCTTTATCAATTTCCATTGAAAAGGTCAAAAACAACACGGCGTCATTACCTAATTACCCTTCCCACTGTCTAACAACTACTACGTTCTTAAAAAGAAACTGATCTCGTTGACGTCGATTCAATAACATTGAAAAACCCAAACACTTTATATCCTCCTGCTTCTTTCCTGTAATCTCTCTATCTTCAATTTGAATATGAATATAGTGAAATCTTGAACATGAGTTTTCTGAATTCAACTTGATTTATTGAGAGAACCAAGTTGATTTTTTCATTCAGGCTTACATACATGAAATGGAGAATGGTTATCATATTACCTTCTAGTATTGGATTTCATCCAGCTGATGAAGAACTTCTTGTTCCATATCTAAGAAGAAAATTTTTCCTTAGCCCATTACCTGATTCAATAACACTACTTAGTGCCCACTTAGGTTTTAATGGCGAACCCAAAAGCCCTAAATTAATTTTTGTCTTCGACACAAACTCTCTCTCTCTCTTTTAATGTATATAATTTGGAAAGATGAATTATACAGGTGAATTAATTGAGAGATTGATTGATTGTTAAATTCGACTTTGCAGGTGAAGAAAGCTGTAAAAGGTGTTAATTACAACAGCATAAACGCTCCTCTCTATCACCTTTTCTTTCACATTAGATGTTTGCCAAAACTCCACAACCAGTTGATTTATATCAAACAAGAAGATGAAGATTTTACCAACCAAAAATGAGCAGCAGGGCGGCTTCTTTCATTCGATTAAATCAATTTTGACTTGGTAAGTTTTCAGTTAGTAAGATATGAAATTGGCTATTGATTTGCCTCTACATCTTGATTTCATTTTCATTTATCTTAACCAGTTGATCTTTCAAATGCAAATATTAATTACTTTAAGTTTTTTTATGACTGATGCAATGTCATGAAAATGGAAAATATTGAATGTGTATCAATATCATCATCATCAGATGGAGGAGGGATCAAAGAAGAAGAAGATATAAAAACTCATCATAATCAATTTTCATCAAATTTGATTCACAGTAACTCGGTCCTAGTCACGAGTGGATTCACAGTAATTCGCTCCTAGTCATGAGTTGATTGAAAAGCTGACTCATTATCCCAACTCGGTCCTAATAAATTGATTCAGGGGTTTTATTATCTTTTAACAGGGCAGAATGACAACCGCCTAAACACTAACTGTCGTTAGCCGTTTTTCTTAATAAAACAGGACGGAAAAAATCAAACTGTAATCATTTAATTAAAGTTAAAAATAACATGGATATATTATTAATTGCATTTTCATATATGGGTATTTTATTAAAAACTCCAAAACCTAAAAACGCCAAGAGAAAAAAACGGACACTCTCTTTCTTCATTAATGTTTTTTTTTGGTTTTTTCTCTTCAAAAATAATTTGTAATAGTAATTGATTTGCTAATTATTAGTTTAGATATAAGGACGATGTTATAGTCTTTGCCTCCAACCAAGTCCATGTTTAAAATATGTCTTTAGGTGCAATTTAAAACTGAGCTTAGCCAAAGTGGAAATAACTGAAGAATTCAAGTTTGGTTTTTCTCTCTTATATAAATCCATTATTTAGATGGTTTATATATGTAGTCCAATTTGTAAGATAGAGAAATGATTGTTTTAGATTGATAGAATATTTTCATATTTTATAAATGACCAAACTGACCTTTATCAATTACAATTATAAGTTGAGTTAGCAGATGTTTATGACAAACTAATTTTGCACACTTTACGTTTATTTTGCGCTAACGTTTGTTTCGTTCTCTGGTTCGATTCGATGAATGTCAAGAACTTTTTTATTCATTAATTTCTGTAAAAACTTCATTTGTTTTATAGATTTTCTGCTAATTTTTTGATTCATTTTGTGTTGATTCAGCTCGGTTTCTTGACAAATTATCTCGATTTGATCCATCTTGAGATTTTTTACAGGTTTTAATCTAGGTATTAATCTTGTTTATTTAGGTTCTGATTTTGATTTTGTTATATGTTGATGATTCTAACCACTGATTTTGTTCATTTTTCGTTGTGAATATGATCCATTTTTTAATTTGGATTTGTTGTTTTATCTTCATAAATTCATGTTGAGACTAGTATCCCATCCACCGATATTAGATATGTAATTGAGATTGCAGATTTTGGGGGTTTCTCAGTCTTATTGAATGGTGTTGTAGGGTACTGTTAATGATCTACAAGAAGCTATTCATGTTAGAGGTAAGTATTACAAGCTTGGAAAACACTTCATCTCAATGCTTGTACTTCAAACCTTAGATGGAAAATTAAGAAATTGCGTACCACTGATTGTGCAATATGCATAACATGCGCAACTATATGATTGAGCTTCCTGCACACTTTGTTGCTAAATATATTGATGAGGAAAAGCAAATTATATTGCTGGTGAGCAGAAAATTGTCGATTCTATCATATATATGTTACCCTACTGTATTTCCCAAGTTGCTAGTTTGTTGGTATATTCGTGTAGTGAGATGGGAGGTTGCATGCTTTATAAGTTTGAGTAAGCTAATTATTTATGATGCTAATGTTTTTTATATTTGATTTTTGTTTGGTAAAAATGCCTGTTGTACATCATTTGTAGCAGTATTGTTATTTTCCACTTTGTTTTCTAGTCCTACTTGTTATCCACCAGTTTATGTGCCCAATGCTTTCGACAATAATTGGTTATTTATGTTGAAAGTCGGCTTTTCTGTGAGGATAGATAGGAATTGATGTTTTAACAAAAAGATTAAATATTGATGCAATTAGACATATTCTCGCTGTTTGACATGTTATTTTAATGGATTAACTTTTCCTTTCTGCTTAAAGAAAATCTGTGAATATGATAAAACATAATAGTTTCTCTGACGAATCAATTATGATATATGAACTACTGTGATTGCTTTCTTCCTCTACTATATGATATTCTTGTTTGCAATGCATATATATAACTGAAAACTGTTCTTTTCATCTAGTACCATGCCTATAAGAACGTGTTTCAAAAACACATAAATATTTTGGGATTCAAAGAATAATAGCACAACTTGGCTAATTGCATAGTTAGGTTACTAATATTTTTATTGAGCGCCTTGTTAAGTTTAAGTTGCTGATGTGTTGGTAGCTATAACCTAGAGCAGTGGCTCGCTTTGCTTTCACCCATTCTTTTTGTATCAATATACTCTGCCAACTCCCAGTTCGATCTGTTATAGTCGAATGTTTGGCTTCCACTAAGCTACAGACAACTTGACTATGGTTTCCAATTTACATTGCAGTGGCAAAGAGAACATCGGTTTTTGATGATCCAACTGTGGAGATCCAAGAGTTAACAACAGTTATAAAGCAGGACATCACTGTATTGAACTCAGCAGTGGTAAACGTGCAGCTTGTATGTAACTCCCAGAATGATAGTGGTTAAAGACACGGAATGGCGACTTGTCTCCTGTTGAGTCCATTTTATTTGATTCAGAATGGCAAGTTGCTGCACAAATCAGTAATCTTCCTCTAATCGATAATGATTATTATGGGGAGGATATTTATGGCTTCAAGGCAGAGCTTGAGTTGCTTGGGGTGAAAGTTGGATTTAAGAAGAATTACCAGATTGTTACCGACTTCTTCAGAATGCCTGCATCACTTACAGTGGACGCAACCTTTTTGATACTGGAATGTATTCGCCGTACCAACTCATCTACAATTGTGAACGTGCTTAAAGATCGAAAATGGTTAAACACTGGTGTTTCAAAATCTCCAAGTTAATGTTTTCTTTTCAAGGCCGAATGGGGATGCCTTCTGGAGGTTTTTAATGGGTTTCCATCAATTAGTAAAGAGCATTATGGACCTGCTATAGTTTCTTATAAGGACGAGTTAAAAAAACTTGGGGTTGTAGTAGATTTTAATGAAGCAGCCAAAGTTTTTGCTTGTCAGTTTAAACAACATGCATCTTCATCATCCATTACCAAGGAGAATATGCTATCTTTTCGTTCATGTTACAGGCACCTTAATAAAACCTTACCAATGGAAGTAAACAAGTGCTTACGTGAGGAGAAATGGTTGCAGACTCGTTTAGGCAGAAGAACCCCTAATGATTCTATACTGTGTAATTCAGACTGGGAAACTCTATCTCCAATCGCTTCACTTCCTTTAATTGATGACAGTGATAAAGGCTTTGGTTAAGGGAGATTCTAGACTACTGAGATGAGCTGAAGGCAATTGGAGTGGTTGTTGGGCTCAATATTCCCCTTATCCAAGTGATATAGCTCCACCAAGCATTCTTTCCCTTATGAATTGTAAAAGTAGATATAAGTTGTCCCGATTCTCCTGTTACTAAAGCAATCAACATGGCACCTCCATCCGTTGTCGCAAACACTCATTTCCAAGGTTGAAAATAGAATTTTCACCTTATTCTCATGTGAATGATCCAACTCTCTCTAAGGTTGAAAATAGAAATTTTCACCTTATTCTCATGTGAAAGATCCAAACTCTCTCTTTAATATACACTTTAATCAACAAGTAATGTGGATATTTCAGCATCAAATACAAGATATTTCATAGTGTCCAACGAATAATATAGGGCATATTATAGTCTATATATCTTCATTGCCCACTTTCAATTTGTCAAGTGTCCATGCCTAGAAAATACTGGATATTTCAACATCAAATTCAGTAAAAAGGAACCACTCCAAACAATGTGAAAAGTGAGGCTGCAGATACATGAGCTAACCTCAAAGCTTCCTCACTGTTGTTTTGATCTTATGCGGACATAAATTTCAAAGCTAGATAAGGATACTACAGTGTAACTTTCATAATAATAATATAAAATGTGGTTTTTGCATCTTTCATAATAATAATATATGAAAACAGCATTTAGCATATCATAAAACAATGATATCTACATCTATCTAATAAAAAATATGAAATTAATACATGATTGTTAATTTTTTATTTGTGCCTATTTTAGAACGTTGTTTAGAGGTTGTTGGGTCTTCGATTGTATCACGAATTATTGACATCCATATTCGCCACGAATGATCTATGGTTATTAACATGATATCAAGAAAAGCAAAAATGAGCTAGGTACAAAATTTAGTCCTTAAAATTTTAATATAACAAATATCTATTGATTTAGTTCCTAAAAAACCAACAATTCGTGGTGTATTGATCTATCACATACATAGTTTCTAGTTGAGAAACTTCTTACATAATTATGATCTCATTCTAGATTACTTTCAATCATGATATTGGATACTCTTTTAACTCCTTTAATCGACCTCATACAAATACAAACATCAATAAGTGCATCAAATGTACTACTACCCACATCAATCATTTTTTTCACATTCTAAAACAAAAATTATCACACAAAGATAACAATATGCATGTGTTGATTTTGCCAAAACTATATCATCAAGACTCGATGGTGAAAAATGGGTTCACCCTAAATCACCAAAGTACCAAATCAAGTGATAAGAAAACCATTCGGTTGATAAATCTAAAAAAAATGACAATAATTTCATTTATAGCATGTACTGGATTAGCTAAACCTGCAGTACATTTATGATATGCTCAATCCCTCTATATACTACAAACTATAGTAATTAGTTGTATGACTGGTTACTCTAATTTGTAATGCAAGGAACAATATTACGTTGTTGTTGTTGTTTTGTGTTATCGAAGTAAATGATATGGATTTTTTACACATTAATAATTTGTGAAAAATATTTTTTCTGTTTCTGAAAAAAAATTACTATCATTTTTTTAATTTAATATATTTTTAGATTAAAATAAAAAAATAATAGTAACACTTTTTCAAAAACAGAGGTAGTATCATTTAGTGTCACGTTGAGAACAAAATGAGGTCATATTCACCACTTTCCCTCCAAGAGAAAAGAGTGAGGTCACAATTTCACATTCACTATATCACGAATAACAAAACTACCTAGCACATTGATATTGATAAAGATTACTGCCTAATCCAATTAAATTTGTTTACCGACTAATCCAAATAAACTCAAACAAGTGATAATATCATCAGCCTATGTGCATCAAAATTAGGACATCATCTTAAATTAAATAACGGTAAATCTGCATACCAGCATTAACATAACAACAACAAGTCTCTCTTTCACATAAAAAATGAGAAGATAATACATGTTTTTTAACTTTTGAATGTGTCAACTCCAGAATGGTTATAGTTTTTTTTTCTTCGTCCGTACATTCTCAAAATCATCGGAAATAGATTCACTATCAACATCCTCTTTACCACCATTTTTTACCATCTTGTTACTTACCTGATCTATGAATGATTCACAGGAATATTAAGAAAATTAAAATTAATCACAAATTAGATTTGCATTTAAAATACAACAATGAAAAGTCTGTGATAATTTGGAAAATCACAGAATTTGCCGAAAGTGCTACTGCGATTCAAATGGGTGGAAAATTTAAATGAAAACAATACTTTTAGGAAACTTGTCAAGATGGTTGCCTATTTTAACAACCAGGAATGCTACTACAGTCAAAATTGGGATATCACATTTTTATTTCTGAATGACAAATTTCTAACGTAAAAGTCAGTAGAAATCCCAAATAGTTATTCATTACTAAGGCCTTTTGATCTTCGACTCCAACATCTCCCCTCGATGCAACTCCGATCTGAAGACTGCTGCTCACAATCTGCTTCACATTGTTTGTTACTTTAGATCATGGCATACCATTCCAATTGTAATTGATGAATCTTTAGATATCATTTACCCTTGTGTAATAACCTTTTAAGTATTTTAATAAAATTCATGTTTCAAAAATAAAATAAATGATGAATCATTCAAAGAAAACCACATGCATAGGTGATTTGGTTAAACTTTAACAATCAGGACAATATGGTGATATATGGATAAATCAAAAAATCACAATCAACCCAAGTAAAATGATTACATCATAAATCAGAAGATAAATTTTAAGAATCATTGACCATTTTTATAACATAATCAAGTAGAAAACATCTACTCATAATACTTCAATGGTATTATCTATAAAAGAACAAAAGTGCGATAAAAGGAAAAAAGAAAACATAAGGAGACAACTTACCAACTAGTAGATCAATTTGTTGATGAACAGTAAATCAGTAGAAAAGATTTAGAGAGATCTTTGGAACATCATTTCGACCGAAGAAGAAGTCAAAGAATAAAATGGAAATAGAACAATGGGCGTGATAAATTAGGAATCTTATATGTTAGGTATTATATCCCTAAATATTTGCTATTTGACTTTTTTCCAACATACTTAAAATAAGGTTAATTTTCACCGAACATAAAAATAGGTAAATATTTCTAACGTGATAAATTCTATTAAAAATATTTTTTATTTAGATTCAAGGTTAATTTAGTAAACTAGGATTATTTATAACAAATTTTAGATTTTACATATTATATATCATAATGGTGGATCTGACATAAATAAAATAAAATAAAATGGGCTACAAATAAGTTTCCCCTTAGCCAAATGTGTTAGATTTGGTATTTGCCAAATCACCTCCTTCCAGTGTGCTTCAAAACAAATAATATCTGATTTTTTTAGCGTCCATTCACTACAAGAAAAACGGGCTTAAGCGTCTAAAATTGCAACTGCCCGAAATTTTGGTGGCAATAAACATGTGTCCACTATTATTTAGCAACGAAAAAATATACTTAATCGCTAGATCCTTTGTTCAAGTAATTTATAGCAACTAAAATAGTGATCATGTAGCTATTTACTTTGAGGCACCGACTCGTAGCAACAACAAAAAAAATTGGTTGGTCAAATCTCTCTCAGCAACTAAGTTTGAGCCACAACCAAATATGTTTAATTGCTAGATCCGTTTTTCAAGTAATTTGTAGCATCTAAAAATTGATCATGTAGCTATTCATTTTGAGGCACCGACTCGTAGCAACAACAAAATAAATTGGTTGCTCAAACTTCTCTAAGCAACTAAATTTGAGCCACGACCAAATATGTTTAATTGTTATATCCTTTTTCCAAGTAACCTATGTAACATCTAAAAAAGTGGTCATGTAGCTCTTTACTTTGAGCCACATACTCGTAGCAACAGAAAATTAATTGGTTGCTCAAACAGGGGTCAGCAACTAAGTTTAAGCCACCACCACCATTTTAAAAAAGAAATCAATTTTTGAAGTAGAAATTTAAGATCTTAATATTAATCCAATAGTGTTAGAAGAGTTGTTTTCATCCTTTGTTGCTTTCCTGAGTTCAACACCAAAGCTTGCATATTATTGTTGCTTTGGGTTTCAGGATGATTAAAGAGGAAAAAAAACAAAAGAAAATAATATGGACTTAACGTGAATCGAACACACAACCTTCTGATCTAGAGTCAAACACGCTCCCATTGCGCCACAGATCCTATAGTTGACAGTGTACCTCACATAAACGAATTACTATCTATGAATTGTTCAACCTTGTAACTACAACAAGTACAAATTTAACATTTACAATCATCCATGAGAATAAAAGAGAATGATCCATTTACATGGTTATAATGACATTATATTAAAATTTTAGTACCATTTTTCGTATAGAATCCAAACGCAAATGAATTTTAAGCTAACAATTCGTAGGCAAAAGAATATGTGTGGAATCATCTTCACACATATCTATACAAGCAAGGGCAATTTTAGACCAACGTTAACAGAAATGTTGTTTGCCGAATATGATTTTGAACTGCTCTTTATAATGTTCTAAAGGGTTGAGCATACTCAATCCTTGTTATGCTTTCCTGCAAAAAATGCAGGTTGTGAAGGAGATGCTAGAGTGATTGAGTAGCTAAATGAGCATCAAAACAACATAAGACATGGTGGGGTCTATCTTCGATATTATCTTGCACACATAACAATCCAATATGTATACTTCTGATCACTTCATTTATTGAAGTTCTTCGTGATGAAATTGGATCCATCAGCTCCAAGGGTGTACCTTCTCTTCAATTTTTCCATGCCTGCATTTAGGAAATGTGAAGAGGTTAGTTGCATATTGACAGGGGTGTTTTTTTTTTCTTATTTGAGATGGAGTATTTCATCAATGGCAGGTTCCTACTTACCATGCTAGGTGTGGTCAACCACTATCCATAACAACAACACCTAAGCATCCAACATGCATTTGCAACTTTAGGGAGTTCTTTTAGTAGTTGCTGGTTTCCCACTGCCGCCACTTCTAATCTATGGCTACAAAACACCTAGATCAACCACCAAAACATCAATGACCCCAAATATCACAGATCTTTAGAGCATTATACATTGTTAGCCTACACTTAGTTTATAATTGACGCCAGATGCATTGAAAGCAGATTTTGACAAAGTAATGTGCAGCTTAATGGGACTGTTGACCAAATCAAAACAAAGTCTGAAGCTCGGCTATGTGTCTGAATATTGGTCTAGAACCACTGAACGTATTTAGAAAAAATAAGCTATGAAGTAAAAATCAAGATGATAACTTGAATCCTAAAGTTAAGGAACTAACACAAACAGAACCCGAAGGGTAGTTGCATACCTTGTAGGATTGAAATGGTGTAAGTACATAAAGCTTGCATCTCCAGCTCTTCTTCTTTTGGATACGGAGTAGAACAAGTTCGGACTTCTGTCGTTGGATGGAAAGGGTGCCATAAGAAAGATACAATTCAAATCAACTTATTAAAAGATATAGCTACACTGGCTATTAGCATGAATCAATTCTAAGTACAAATGGGGCTCTAGGTAATGATGAAGAGGGGCTTTTAGGCAAAGAACTTATCATTTATCATTGAGCTTTTTTCTGCTTCTGTAGACAATTTTCACTCCACAACTTCCAAGTTTCTTATCTTCCTATAATTTTTCTACAATAGCACCTATGTGGTATTAGTAAACATACAAGAGCGTACATAAGACACAAAAACCTGGGGAACTTTAAATTACTGCGAGTTTCTTTTTTCACTCTACATGAAAGAAAAAGGAAAGGAGATGAGATACCTGCATTTCTGCAGTATATATTGCAAGGTGCCAACTATGAACTATCAACAGTGAAAACATTGTCGAGATCAGAGAATCAACTTTCACAGAAGCTGGACAGTAAGGATAGGAGGCAGCCTCTAAGTCCCTTTATACCCGACCCCTATATCATAAGTAGGACGATGAAAAATCAGTCCTTTGTGGTAGCAAAAAAAAAACGGTTTCTCAGGCACTACCTGCAAACATTAAGAAAAAGGTTATACTAAGTAAATACAAAAGCAAAAGATAAGTGAGAAATAATTGAATAGTCGTGGAATCATTACCTGTCTTGCAACGGCCAATGATCGCAGACCACGTTCTGCATACTTATCAATGACGGAATGAACCTTGTTTCTTACATCCTCTTTGCAGTTGCAAAGATCGATTATCTGTTCAGGTACTAGTGAAGGTGATTAGGACTTTGGTGCATGTGAATAAGTGATGGTGCAGGAGAGGATTTGGTGGTGGAAGACCAATAAATACTTCTAAGAAACAAAATATTTATTCATCAAGTTCTCTCTTTTTCAGTAGTAAGATGCCCGAAAAACTTGGACCCTAAAGAGATTAAATATATATATATATATATATATATATATATATATTTATACATTACTCGCATTGTTGTAGCAACTATGCTAAGCATACATCTTTCAACCCAGCCTCTCAACCAGCGCTAATCAATTAAGGAGATGTTAAACGGGTGGGGTAGTAGAGTAAAGAAATCGATATGTTTGATGTCAGACCCTATGTGCCAAATACTGGTTAAGAAGATGGGTTAAACTAGTAGAAATATCAAAAATTTCAAACGAATTCTCAATCTGTAATGCTAAGCTTCCTATTAACCCACATATTATCTTAAGCCAATCCCATCTTTTTCTACTTATCCTTAAAATTACAGAAACATCTCAAATTATAAAAGCTCAATAAAAAAGATTCAATATTAACAAGGAAATCAGATTAAACATTGAATGATGAATCATACCTGGATCTGGATGAAAACAACAATAGAACTGCAACAAAATTGACTAGGTGAAAAGGGAGAGTTGAGCAAAAATATGATACAGTGCAGTAAAGATTTTGTTCTTCACCTCCCTAATAACATAACTACCAATGGCCACTGCACTCAATCTCCAACAGACCTATATTTAGACCCAAAGTGGATTCCCAAAAGATTAACCTAGCAGTATTTAGGAAAGTGAATTTCAAGAATAATGAATTCCCATACACCCAAACTACAACCAAGTTCATTTTCGTTTAGTTCCATTTCACTACAAGTTCATAAAACCCAGACTGCATTACCCCCAAATACCTATTACCTCTACACTCAATCTCCAACAAGCCTTCCCACCTTTAAAACGAACCAGAAGAAGAAACCCTTGATCTTAAACACTCAATCCCTCAGATAAAGTCATCAAATGTCATACATTCTATTCCTAACCAAACAACAAAACTATGACGAAAGAGTAATCTAAGTTCAACATTAATGGACAAAAGAGTACTCAAGTGAAAAATACTTACAACAATCGCCACCAGCTCAACAGCAGTGTCGTAATCACCATCTCTACGATTAGGATGATCAGATTCAGCAGGATTTCACAAACCCAAATTTAGGATACCAAAACAAAACCCTAACTTCTTCCTGTAAAAAATTAAAATTACTACGATTGGGGAAAACTAAATCAGGAAAAAATTAAAATTAATTTGAAGGTGATATAGCTAGATTATGAGAGAAATTGGGAGGGGGAACCATAGCGGGAAGGGGGAATCAGGGGGAAACAGAGCGGGAAGAGGGAAGGGGGAAGTGAAAAAAAATCTCAATCTGGGAGAGAAAATGTGTTTTTGTTGTCAAAATTTTGAGGGGGAAAGATAGACCGTTTGATCGAAATCTATCGACGACTGATATCTAGTTCTATCTAGTCATACGGATTGTGATCCGTATGACTCATTGGAAAAAATTACATCCGTCCATTTTATAGCACGGTTATATTTGGTTATAACTTATAACACCTTTTTTTTTTGTCTAAATATTATATATATTTTAATTAGTAAAATATTTGTATATTTTAATATCGAGGAATTTGTATTTACGGAAGGAAAAATAAATTGTGTAACCTAAGAAATAATCTAGAAAAAAAAATGAATTCGATAATTATCATTGACTTTCCACTAGACAAAGTTTTGAAGTCTGATGATCGTAGATTATAGATTCCGGTGGAGATTCTTAATTTGGATAAGAGGTCAGTAAGGATAAAATGTCATAAATTAACCCCTTAACTTAGTTCACAAAAGTGTCGGAGATGGTTAAAACCCCTTGTTCGATTTGCATAAAACTTTTTAAAATTATTAGATTTCTCAACATTTGGATGCCTATATGTAGGGTTTAGGATCATGTGAAAAGGCAATGAACCCGTTGTTCAATAAATCTAAGTGAAATTGATGAAAATTGATATAATTTGAGTAAGATCGATCAAAATTGAGTGTATTCAAGTCGGTTCGATAAAAAATTGAGTGAATTTTAGTGAGATTAATAAATCATAGTTTGATATCGTTAGATTTGTTCGATCGATAAAAAAATGAATAAATTTGATTGAGATTGAATAAAATTCAATAAATCTAAGTGAAATCGAGTGAAATTGATGAAAAATTGATATAATTTGAGTAAGATCGATCAAAATTGAGTGTATTCAAGTCGACTCGATAAAAAATTGAGTGAATTTTAGTGAGATTGATGAAATCATAGTTTCGTATCGTTAGATTTGTTATATAGATAACAAAATGAATAAGATTGATTGAGATTGAATAAAATTCAATAATTCAAAGTGAAATCGAGTGAAATTGATGAAAAATTGATATAATTTGAGTAAGATCGATCAAAATTGAGTGTATTCAAGTCGGTTCGATAAAAATTGAGTGAATTTTAGTGAGATTTATAAAGTCATAGTTTCATATCGTTAGATTTGTTAGATCGATAACAAAATGAATAAGTTTGATTGAGATTGAATAAAATTCAATAAATCAAAGTGAAATCGGGTGAAATTGATGAAAAATTGATATAATTTGAATAAGATCGATCAAAATTGAGTGTATTCAAGTCGGTTCGATAAAAAATTGAGTGAATTTTAGTGAGATTGATGAAATCATAGTTTCGTATCGTTAGATTTGTTAGATAGATAAAAAAATGAATAAGTTTGATTGAGATTGAATTTGTTATGCAAACCATCAATAATTATTCGAACTAACTACAATCTAATGATATTGAGTATAATCTAGTAATTTTGATGAAATTAAATAAATTTGGATTTAATTAAATTGAATTTTTAGATAATAAATCAAAAATAAATTGAATCTGAGAGAAATTGATCAATGTCAACCGATATTAGATAAGATTGATGAATTGATATGTAACCATATAAACACATGAAATTTATGATAAATATAGTGAGGTCGAGCGGTATTTGATAAGATTAATAGGTAACCGATAAAATTGACTAGGATCGATATATAATCTTTTAAAATGATGGATAGTTAGATAAACCTCTTACCCGATGTTTGTCATATTATCTTTAGATAATAACCTCTTACCCTAAGTCGGAATCTTCACTGGTACCCTAGCCCTACTTATATCTCTCATTTTCCCGATAAACTGGAGAAATCGATTGAATTTGGGATAAATGGAGTAATCTAATGTCATCCATAAATTCGACCTAATTCGACATCCTTGGATATTCACATGAGTTTATTCTTGTATGTACAAATCAATCCGACTCTAAAGATCATTCAATCTAATTGGATATACTTACATAATTCATTTCCATAAATATTTTTTGGATCTGTCGTATGTAGGTTTGATGATAATGTCCTTTTTAATAAGAACAAAATTGACTAAATTCAAAATAGATCGAAGATTAATTAGTGAGTTTGACTCAATTTTAGTTGAATGCACAATTTTTTTCTTAATTTGTGTTCACTCTTCTCACTCAACTTCACTTTAAATTAGTCAGTCTCGTTCAATTTTGCTCTTTATTTTTCAATATTCTTGAATTTCACTTAAATTGTTTCGATCTCATTTAGTTTTATCATATGTGTATTAACATGTTTAGATTTTGGGTAAATCATTTTTATTGCTTTGAGGGGCTCACTGTATGATTTTGGATAATTTATATCGGGTGAACCATTGTATGCCTCGTGTCATCTCCGATTAGCCAAAATATCTATTTTTGGGTTTGCTTTAATATTCGTCGGATTTAAAACTTTGATTATATTGTTTGAATTATATCATTTGTAGATATCATTTGAGATTGACCAAAGTATGTGTGAGATTGATCAAAGTATATATTACTTAATAACTTATATGTGAGATTAACCTAAGTCTATGTTCGCTCCTATATGATGGTTATTTTTATGAAGTTAATAACCTTTCATGTTCTTTTGGTCGTTGGAAGTTTGGAACTGTATATATTGAGAGACGTACATTTTATTGGGCGTTCTGGTTGTGGCCCGTATATAAAAAAGATGTTAAATTTGGTCCGTCAGATTCGTGATCCGTATGAGCATAAGATGTGAATTTTGAACCGTCAGATTGACGATCCGTATGAGTAGAAGATGAAAAACCTAGGACCATCCGATCAGCGTAAATTTTTAATCTTGAAACGTCAGATGAATCTAACCCTATTTGTTTTACTCATTGACCACGAAGTTCCTGTTATTTACGTTTAGTACCCTTATATATAAACACCCAAACCCTAAGTTATTTCATCACTTCTCATTTCCAACGCCTCCTTCCTAATCTCTCTGCCTCACTCACTGAATCTCTCTTTCTTTCTGCAACCAAGCTACCTGGTTACTTTTAAGGAAAATGAAGTAGAAGAAAGATGGGTTTACAGAGGATCCCTGAAACAGAATCAGAATCAGTTATTTCAGTTTTTGAAAGTAAGATTAACCAAATCCAAACTACTCGTTCTTGGGTATACAGCAGTTCACACAGCTGCCATGGAAGGAAACACCAAAGTTGTTAAGATGATGGTGAAGAAAACCCCGTGTTTGAAAAAGATACGTGATAACTATGGAAGGGTATCACTCCACACAGCTGTAAAGTTTGTTTCAGAAGGACAAAAGGAGGTGGTGCAATATCTTTATTCTGCTACTAGATATGATAACCCAACTCCTTTCACTGGTCAACGTGGTGCTTCCCTTCTATGCGATTTAATTGATTCTAATTTCTACGGTAGTGTTACCAACCGATCAGATTCATAAATCTATATTTCTGCATTAAAATTGAGGTTAGGGAATATACAAATGCATGATTGTTGGACAAGGGACTTGCTGAAATATTTTGATTATCACTTGTTTGTTTGTAGATGTGGCGTTGTCTATTGTGCAAGATTATCCAATGCTAGTCACTGAGAAAACAAACAATGATGGTGTTTGTGCATTAGAAGTGCTTGTTCGCAGACCATTTTCATTTCAAAGTGGAAATAAAACAACATGGTGGCAAAGCCGCCTCTACCAATGTCAGTACCCTTGCTTTAACCTCATTTCATTATTACTTGTAGTTCTAAACTTCGAATACAGTCTATATATATATTTTGATATTGCTTATTTCTTCAAACAGTTCTTCTAGTGGACACAGAGGCACCTAATGACCTTCACAGCAGAGCAGACTTAGAAATCCCTAGAGAGTCCTCAACAATGCGTAGAGGAGCCTTAACAAAGTACATCTTACAGTATCTCATCACCTACTTAACTCAAGGTCTATTGAACTGAAACTTAATCATTAGCTAAATTTTCTTTAAATGTAGGAATCTAATTTACTCAGGGGGTGGAATCTATCTTACTAGAGAGATACAGGCTAATGGATACATTTCATGGGGTAATATTTTTTAGGGATGCAGGTATAATACCTATGTGAACGGGGGAACCAGGTATAATACTAATATACAACTTGCAGGTTATATTTTTTGTTTTTGGGGATTTTGACAGGTAAAGTTGTATGATAAATCCCTTTTGGTTGCAGATGGAGAGATGGTTGAGGATACAACAGATGATATATTGTCGGAAGCTGGTGAATTTGAGATATTGCACTCGTTGTTGTTTTGGATCCTTTCGAGTATGCTCCAATTTCTGTGGTTTTCAGGTTTATGTGAAATGTCAACAACTAAATCATTGAAATGAGTTATATAGAGTTCTAAATTTCTGAATTTGTTGTATAAATAGTAACAGAATGTGATAGGTGACCAAGCTTATTGTTGAATATGTAGAGTTTGAATATAATCTTTCGCCAGTCTACCTCTCTAAATGGAGATGCTCAAATGTTAGTTAAGTAATTGCTTCCAAGTATTTCACAATAGTTTTTGTTTTGATTTGCAGTTCAATAACATTTTGAATAAAACATTCTCTTCGGCCCCAACTGTGGTAACGGCATTTGGGACAGTACTCGATAATATACTTGCAGTATTTTTTTTCCTTCTATGTAAAAAGTGTAAAAAAAATTTCCTTCTATGTAAAAAGTTTAATTTTTTTAAGAAATGTTATAAATTTAATTATGTGATATAATAAAATTTAATTTTGTTCATAATTTTTTGATATAAATTTTAATTAAATTTTGGAATTATCTAAATTATAATTTGTTTTTAATGAACACAAAATTTAATAGTTTAAGATTTTAAACATGCCAATTAAAATCTGAATTCCAAAATAATTTAGAAGCTCAAAAGCTTAAGTAATTAACTTGAGTAAAAACTTTGATAGCTCAAAAGCTTAAGCAATCAACTTAAGACAAATCATAATCATAAATCACTTGTAGCGAGTAAAATCATTTAATTGTTTAAAACTTTAGCCAAGCAACTTAAGGCTAAGTTGTTCCATGTATCTAGCAACTAGGTAGTTTAATAGCTCCTGAGTCGCAAATGGCTTTTAGAGAGTAAAAAAATTCAGAGCTTAAAACCTTAAGCAACCAACTTTAGGCCAATCAAAATCAGAAATCGCTTTTAGCGAGCAAAATTATTTGATCGCTTAAAACCTTAACCAAGCAATTTCAGGAAGAGTTGCTCCATGTATCTATCAACTAAGTAGTTTACTTGCTTTAGAATGATTGGTATATCTGAAGCGATTGATATTTTACTTGCTATATTGGTTGGTCTAGATGTTAAGTGATCACAATTTTACTTGCTCCATGTTAGTTGGTCTAAATGTTAAGCAATGAGAAAAGTATTCGCTTCAGGTAAGTTGGTTTATTACTAGAGCGATTGCATGGTCGTTCAAGGCTTTGAGATACATGGCTTTGGGCAACCTACGGAGCGAGTGCCACTTTTAGTCGCTATAACGGTTATAGCGACTTAAAATGGGCTTTAAGCGACTTAGAACGAGTAGTCGCTTAAACCCATTTTTTTTGTAGTGATTGTGGCAGGGACGAGTCTAGTGAGGGGTTATTTGAGGCTTAAGCCCAGACAGCCCCTCAGTCAGCTAACTAAATTTTAGGTCTCAAAACTTTGATAATCTTATTTAATTTTTTAGCTCAGGGAAGAATTATACTTCCTCTATTTCTACAAAAGTAATAATAACATTTTTCTAGAAACGAAGAAAATATTTTTTTGTCAACCTAAGTTCATTTATACAATGTGGAGATCTTAAGAATGGCAAACAATAGTATCGACTCATACATAACCTTTAAAAAAAGATAAATCAGAGAAAATTCTGAACGAACGAACCCAATATAAATATATCATACGTGGTTAAATCCAGTCGTCACTGAAATTACTCCTCCCGGAATTAAGCTCGCTTTTTTTCCTAGGAAAAGGAACGGCTTATAGCCAGTATGCCCCAAAATCAGAGGTCTGGTTAAAGAAATGCCCTAGATTTTTAAAATTAATAAAAATGTCCTAATCTGTTAACTATTTCATCCAACCTAGTTAACTAGTTAATTTGGGATAATTGACCGGTCAACAGGATTTAAAATGTCTCATTTAACCTTATATTTTTTAAAAGTAATAAAAATAAAAATAAAAATAAATAATAAGAGATGGACCACCACCGCCACCACTACTGCCACCACCGTACTACCGCCACTACTACCACCACCACCACCGCCACTACCACCACCATCATTTGAACTCTGCCACCACCTACCCAACCACTTGAACCAATGCCACCACCACCTGAACCATCGCCGCCTCCACCATCTAAACCACCAGAAGCAGCACTACCACCTGAACCACTACCACCACTTGAACCCCCACCGCCACCTAAATCCTAAACCCTAAACCTGAACCACCACCACCTGAACCCTGACCCTGAACCTGAATCTCTGAATCTAAAGGGTAATTATTGTCTTTTATTCACACGTGAGAAGTCACATATGTGCCAAATTAACTACTTAATTGGTTTAGATGGAAAAAATAACAGATTTAGACATTTTTATTAATTTTAAAAATCCGGGGTATTTTTCCAACCAGACCCCCGATTTTAGGGTGTCCTGGCTATTTTCCCGAGAAACAACAAGGAAAACTCGTAAGGGTAGTAATGTTATAGAGAAGGTACTGGAACAAGAGAAATATTTGAAAGAGGATTTTGAATTTACAAATGCCATTTAGCAGCAAACCCGTTATTGAGTAGCAAAATATCATATTTACAAAGAAGTTCATAATGCATATCTTGCACGAAATTAGATTGGGCGGGCATGGGACTAGATACATGAAGCAACTGGCCGGCCGTTTTATTTCCTAAAAAAACAAAACCTACTGGTTAGTGTTTTCTATTAACATAAGAAACTGCTTAAAAATTACACTTAAATCTTCTTGACACATAGTTGCTCGATCGAAAGGAGGTTTTCTTTGTTGCTAACTTAAATGCGTCTCACAATCTTCGCTTTTAATCGCCTTTTAATTTCGTCCCTGCATGCCAAAACAAAATGAAATCCTATTATTGATTCAAGAAAGTAAAATTTAACTGGAATAATAACCAAAAATTGATCATGTGTTGAAAAGACAAACCACATCAATTGTCTGTCTACGGTTGAGGTAGCTAAGAGGCCTTTGTTCTCTTCAGCTCTCCTAAGAAGATAAGGTATAACCATCTCCACTGGTCCATAAGGAAGATATTTGCTCACTAGAAATCCTGCATTGTTTAATGCAAATGATAACCCATCTGCCATTCCTTTCAATTGTGCGAATTGTACTTTCTTATCACTCTTTTCTAACCCTATATCCTCAGCTTTCCATG
The DNA here is from genome assembly GCA_023531435.1 of Papaver californicum. Lineage (NCBI taxonomy): Eukaryota > Viridiplantae > Streptophyta > Magnoliopsida > Ranunculales > Papaveraceae > Papaver > Papaver californicum. Next base: position 11,601,221 of record JAJJMC010015859.1, read on the forward strand.
CTGCCGCTTTCCCTATATAAAAATAAATGCACATGAGTAAAAGCATGCGAAGAAGATTACAAAGAAACTACGTACTGAACATGCATTAAGTAGTTACCTGATTCAATGTTATGTGTTGCAAGAACAACTGCTCCAGTGCCCTTAGAAACTTTCTCGAGCATGATTGAAGCACATTCGTCGTAACAAGCATGAGTGTCTTGGATGCTTTCATGAATTGGTGAAGAAAATCCTAAAGAAGAAGCTAATGTGGATTCATGAGATAAATAAGCTCCTCTTACTAGCTTAAGGCCTAATATAACACCCATTTTTTCAGCTGTTTCTGTGGCTTGAATTAGTCTTTCCTTTGCATCTTTGAAGTAAGCTTGTATTGTTCCATGAACAATTCTATTTCCATCTCTATTGATTCTTATCATTGTTGAATATGTTAAGTAGTCAATAGCTGGTTGTACTGATGAGTATTCAGCGTCAACGAGTAATGGAAGATCCATTTCAAGGCATTTTTCAGAGAGTTTGAGTAGTCTCTGGTGAGCTCGATCAAGATCATATTCTTCAGTTGGTGTTAAATGGTTTGGTTTATTTAATGTATGATAGAAAGGGCTTGAGTCTGCAAGCATTGGCAGAGTATCAACTTTCCATGGAAGATGAAATGAAAGATCTTTATGTTCCCATCTCAATAAGTCGCTTACTCTTTTTAGCAGTGAATTTGGACAAATTGCGGTGATTTTTACGCAAGCATAACTCACCTGTTGCAAGCAAATAACAAAGCTTATTAGAATGTTTCATACTACGAATTATCCTGCTTCCTATAATCAAAGCATGAATGTAATTTACTCACGGAAGATGGAGGAAGCAATTTAGTAGTATCAACAATCTTAAGAAACTCATTGAAATTGCGATCACATGAAGCGTTATCCGTGGCATCTTCTAATCCATAATCCATAATTCCTTTTAGGCCTCCATTCCAAAGCTTTTGAAGAGTTGTTCTTGCTTCATCCAAATTTTCACCAGCACAAAAATGATCATAAAATGTGTGTTTAACCACAAGCAATATTATGTACCTAATGAAACTAATATGAAACAATCTTGATCTCATGACCCATATTCCAATATTTACAATTGGATCACAAGAAGCCATTTGTTGATTCAAAATGGATCGTATTAACTTCCCCGTCGTTACCGACTTAAACAATCTCTTTCCGTCGTCAAAATCCAATGTTTTTTCGTCATCGGACGTATCAACTTTATAGTTGCCAATGCCTTGGTTTTGGATTAAACTTGGCGAGGTCTTGCCAATGATCAAGGCACTTCTAGCTGAAATGCTGTTGATATTGAATGATTTCTTGAATTTTTTCAAGAATTCTTCGGTGAGCTTCGATTTGTCGATAGGTTTTTCGATGGATAAGTTAAGTGAAGGCTCCAGAGAGATAGGAGTAGCTGAAGTGTTCGATGATTTCTTGAATCTTGGAAAGAGTTTTTGAGTTATTCTTACAGCCATGAAAGGTCAAAATTTGTACCTTTCACCTAAGATTTTGAATATTCTCTACTTTTATTTTTCTATATTTTTTTTGTATCTCTATTCCTTTGAATTTATACTGAGATTTTTTAGGAATATAATTTAAATACAAATTGAGGGATTAATTAGTGAAAAAAACAGAAATCTGATTAGTAGTAGATAAATGGTGGTTATTTGTCTGATAATAATTGGTGTTGGTTATAATTAGGATTAGAGAGATAAAATTGGAAAGATTATAAACTCATTGATTACCGTTTCTTCAGCAATTTTTTTTTAGGAATTGAGCAAGTCTCAGTAGAAATGTAGAGTTACTGTGGGTAAATGTGCAAGTCATGCAACTAATTTAAACGGGAGATCTCTACACCACACCTTTCTACTGTCGCAAAACCATGAACCTTAAAAGATTTTCAGCCGTCATATAACTCCCGTGTCCTGCTATCACGCATTTAATTGCATAAAAACACAATAAGCATGTACTTCTAAACCATCCGATTTAACATTTATTTATGTACGTCTTTCTTATAGTAGATCTGACGGCTTAAAAAATCCGTATTTATTGTGTAATCGAGTGCATGATGGCACAAATCTAACTCTAAAACCTATGTCTGAAGATGACAGGGCAGTGATCAAGGAACCTATGTCTGAAGATGACAGTGCAGTGGTCAAGGTCGTGAGTTAGCTGTTTAGTGTTGAGGTGTGGATGCACCAACAAGTAAAATAAAAAATTTGTGACTCTAGAAATTGTGCCTTTGTACATGGACACATGAATTTTTCATTCAGTGTCTTGGTTAACAATTCAAGCTTTATTTTAGATAGTCCCTAGTCAATAGGATCACGAATACACATGTACAAGTATCAGAACAACAAGTATGAGAAGTTCTATAAATCAGCTGACATTTGTCAAGCAATGAGAAGGTTGAAGAAATCTATAAATTGTACTGAGTTTTGTTTGCATTCATCATCAAAACAAGTTTTAACTCATTCTTTATATTTTTTGTGAGATTTAGAAGAGAAAACAAGGAAAGGAATTACCATTAATCAGAGATGGATAACTCCCAAAGCATGAGCTACAATGCTGGACAAGCCAAGGGCCAAGCAGAGGTTAGAAGATTTACCTCCTGTTTTTGTTTGTTTGTGAATTTTGTTGGTTTTATCTCTTAATTAACTTTTTGTTTCAAAACATAAATAGGCTAAGAAGGATCAAGTGATGGATCAAGCTTCCAATGCTATGCAATCTGCAAAAGAATCATGCCAACAGGTATTGGACAGAACTAGGCCATCTTTTAAGTTTGTTTTTCCAGAAACTACTGACTCAAATTCTAAACAAGAGGCTGTGTATATTGAGTCCTACATCGAAAATTTTAAAATGAACATTGAAGAGTTTGATTTGCTAATGCTAATAATGCTTTATGTTGGATGTATGTATAGGCTGGACAGCAGATGAAGGAAAAGGCACAAGGAGCTGCTGATGCCATCAAGGATGCCACTGGAATGAAGAAATGAGCATTCCAATGAGCATTATCAACCCAACCAAGAATAAGATCAAGTTTTTGCTTTCATTAATTAGACGACACCATCATATATAAGATGGACTTTGTTTCTTGTTGCCTAAGGAGTTTTTTTTATGTTTTCAGTGATTTAGATTGCTTGTTGCAAAACAAGTCTTGGTTTGGGTTTTTTTGAAGTGCAAACAGGACTACTGCACTCTTATGGAGTTGTATGAGCCTTAAATAATCAATTTAAATTATTCCATTATTCATCTTCAAACCTTGAGTTTATTATGTACCCTTTTATTTTGAAATGGCATAAGCCTTTTAAAACTTAACCATATAAACAACATTTACAGATTTTACCAATAACATAACCCTAATCATATATACACAAGGGAAGTATGACACCCAATTTATAAAAACCAAAGAAGAGAAGAGAAGAGATGAGCACAATAATAATGTGATTTAATGGCGTCATTTTGTCGACTGAATTGAAGCTTTAAATCGCCGTAACACTTCCTTCTTCATTAGCTCTCTGTCTATCGTTGAAGTAGATAAGAGTCCCCTATTTTCTTCAGCTCTCCTCAGTAGGTAAGGTATAACCATATCAACTGGTCCATAAGGAAGATATTTGCTTACTTGAAACCCTGCATTCTTTAATGCAAATGATAACCCATCTGCCATTCCTTTCAGTTGCGCAAATTGTAGCTTTGGGTTACTCTTTCCAAGCCCCAATTCTTGCGCTTTCACCGCTGCCACTCTCCCTGCAAACCAAAATATAATCAGCAACAATGCACAAATGAATGAACTTAATGGAAATGAAAGGCAATTACAGGCACAGTAGTGTACCTGAATCAAGATTATGGGTAGCGAGTACGATTGCTCCAGTACCGTTAGCGACTTTCTCGAGCATAATAGAAGCACATTCATTGTAACACATGGGTGTCTTGGATAGTATTATGAATTGGAGAGGAAAAACCTAAAGAAGAAGCTAATTGCAATTCGCTCGACAAATAAGCTCCTCTTACTAGTTTATACCCTACTTTAATACCCATTTTCTCCGCAGCTTCTGTTGCGAGAAGTAGTCTCTCTTTTGCATCTTTTAAATAAGCTTGAATTGTACCGTATACAATTTGGATTTCGTATCTATTGATTTGTATCATACATGAATATGTTAAGTAATCAATAGCGGGTTGAACTGACGAGTATTCTGCATCAACGAGCAAGGGCAGGTTCATTTCCAGACATTTTTCGGATAGTTGAAGTAGTCTTTCATGAGCTTGTTCAAGATCATGTTCTTCAATTGATGTTAAATGGTTCGGTTTAGTCAATGTGTGATAAAAAGGACTTGATTCGCAAAGCATCGGAAACGTATCAATCTTCCATGGAAGATGATATGAAGAATCTTTGTGTTCCCATCTTAGTAAATCACTTACTCTTTTCAGCAATGATATTGGACAGATTGCAGTTATCCTTACACATGCAGAACTCACCTATTGAAAAACAGAACAAAATACATTAAAAGGTTGGCATAGGACTCGAACTAGTAACCTCACATACGAGAGGTATGACTAGCCAACAAGAACCAAACAAAGCCAATTATATTAACTTAATGAAATCTAACTAAGACTAATAAATTAGAGAGAAAAATATTTTAGTAAAACCAGCATAAAAACCAATTAAACAGGGGAAATATTTTAATGAAACAAGAACCCTTTAAATTTTTTCTATTCAGTAAACAAAAAGTTCATAGAAAAAGATGAAGAAATAGATATACTTACAGATGAAGGAGGAAAAAACCTGGTGGATTCGATGGTTTTAAGGAATTCGCTTAAATTCCGATCGCAGGAGAAATTATCATTAGCATCTTCTAAACCATAATCCATAATTCCTTTCAAACCAACATTCCAAAGACTTTCAAGGGTTTTACTAGCTTCATTTAAATTCTCACCAGCACAGAAATGATCATAAAATGTATGTTTCACAACACCTAATATAAGACTTTTAAAAACCATAGTTTCCATTAATCTTGATTTCATAACCCATATTCCAATATCAACAATTGGATCATACGAAACTAAATATTGATTCATCAATGATTTCATTAAGTAACTTGTTGTTATTGATGAAAATAATTTCTCTCCATTTTCAAGATCCAATATTTGTTCTTTTCTTTTCTTTTCGTGAATAGTCGGGACCGATGATGATGATGATGCAGTAGCATTAGTAATAACAACAGCTGTAGTGTTTATTGGTTTGTTGAATCTTCCCAGGAGTTTTTGAGTGTTTCTTATTGCCATGAAAACAGAACACAAAGAAACAAAGAAATTTTCAAACTCTTGGTTTTTCTTGAGAGGAATTTTGTCTTAATACATAAATTTTGTATGTCTAATTAAGTCTCTTTTATAGACAAGGTTTTCGGAAGGGGTAATTCTAATGTATTTTGGAAGCTGACATTAGTAGCGGTATTACGCGAATTTCGGTCGTTTTACTAAATTACTTTAATTACGTTATCAGGTTCTGATTATAAGATGATGAAAATTACCATTTTTATGGTCAATTCAGGATTGCTTACTGAATTTGAAAGTTGGAATATTCTCTTACATGAAGACGATAAGTCAACTAAGTCAAGGATCAAAGATTCCGAACCCTTTTTGGTGTTCGGTAAAAGGATTTACTTTACAGTCTGTTTGACGATCACAAAAATTTTTTTCTTATTCCCCGGAAGCAAAAGTAATTTCAGAAATAAATAGTAAAAAAACTTTGCTTCGTAAATTTTGTTTCAACTTATTCAATTCAGTGAAGCAATTTTTTTTGTAAGATTAATCAATTTGGGTTCTATCAATGTAGTGGTAAAATATCTAGGGAGATGTATTAACATCTAGGGAAGAGGAATCATGATGACAAGATAAAAGCAAAGCACCATAGAAGATCACCTGGTCCAATATGGTTGACGAAATGTCCATTATTACAGCCTAGGATGACGACACGTGGAAAACAAGAACAAGAATCAACGTTTAAGCTTGAATGAGGAGACAAGGTATTAAATGCTGCTACACAGCACGCATGATGTGATAGTAGCATTTAATGCACCTGACACAACTCGAGGAAGGAGTTTCGCTTCGGACCAAGGCCAGAAAAAGGACTCACCTGGCATCCCAGAAGGCGACTGCAACGAAACAACGAGATTCTAAGCTAGCTAGAGGGAAACCCGCGAAGAGAATCAAGATGTGGTTTTGGGAGAATCAAACACTAAACCTCGAAGTGGAAGACAACAACTTAGGTATTCATGTCCAATATTATAGTTTGGTTGTATGAACCCCTCTTTTGTCTATAAATTTGAACTCAACTAAGAAAGAGGGGAGGTTTTTTTGAGATCAATAGAAAATGAGTGATAGTAAGTTAGAGAGGAATATTTGAGGTGTTCTTGTGTAAGAGTGAGTGCAAATCATTGTAACATGAATATTATCTAAATAAGATTAACATTTTACACCCGTGGACGTAGGTAATCATACTGAACCACGTATTTCTCCTGTGTGAATGTTATTATTGTGTTTATAGTTCATTCTTTCTTTCACTTGCATGGGTTTACATGGTTGGATACATGTAGTTAGATTTTATACAACTATATTTTGGCGCTAGAAACATGGACGTTATTATCTTGTTTAGTACCTTTGTGGTTAAATATTTTCACACGGTAGCAAGATCTACAAGCTCCAAAGTATCACTGACCTTTTTTTAAGCTAAAGGAACTCCTAATGAAGTTATTTATGTTATATTTTACTTTGGTAGTGGCTAATCTCTTAGATCAGAAAGCTCCAAAGCGTCACTGACCTTTGTTGAAGCTATAAGATTCTTGTTGGGATTACTTAGGTTGCCTTTGACATCAATACTAACTGAACTCTTAGATCTATAAGTTCCAAGATGTCTATGACATGTTGTTAGAATCCAAGAGGGATCCAGGTTGTTCAAAGTTTGAAAATACAATAGGTTTGTAAAACGTTAAGGGCTTTATCTTTCTCTGTTGAGACATAAAGATACTTATTTTATAAATAAGAGGTTTTGCTCAGTGAACGCAACAACTAATGGTTACAAAAAGATTGTTATGAACCGATTTCCTTTTTCAAAGATTTAAAAACATTTGGTCATTTTCTTTCAAAACCCTAAAAAGAACTTTGTTACTTTACTTAAGGAAGCAACGGTGGAAATATTTATAGAATAAGGTTCAGGAAGCCGAGCTTCAATGAAAATGTGAGGGTCATTTGAAACCTAAGCTATTCAAATGATCTAAGCATAACCACTAAGGGTAGGATCTAAACTTTAAAAACTCATTAGAAATCTTGAGTCCAAAAAAAGAGAAGTTAAGGTCTTAGAAAAGCAAGATCTTAGGTAAAAAAGTGTCTTTGTATCTTGTTCTAGAACCAATAACATGATTTTTTAGTTATCGGGTCCGGCAAACCGGACAGTTTCCATCTACTCAGTAACTAATAAAGACAGACTTGTACTAAAAGTTAACAGAAATAAACCTAGTATTTTGGCTGAGACGTTCTTTTCCAAAAAATCACCTGAACCACAACAGATCCTTTTCAGAGGTGTAAAACTCTGACAAAAACAGAAGTTGCCCCTGAATACTGATGTTATGGTTACCAACTGTCGGGCATAGAGGTTAGAACCTAGCAAAAGTTTTTTTTTTTCTTAAATACTATTCATTTCTTAAAACAGGATGTAGTGAGTTTGTGCCTTTTTCCTTATGGACGTAGGTCACCATCGGAAGAAGGTACGAAGCGATGGCAAGTTTATCAGTACCGGTGCGGCAGCTACGGAGTCAGACAACAACAAGAGCAAGCCTGCAGGAGGGAATCATGACGTCAAGGCAGGAGAGCAATCCTAATCCAAGACAAATCTTAAGAAAAGGGGTATGACTCGAGAGGCCACCAGTGAATGAAGAGATGCATTCCCCTAAGAGAAATCACTAATTAGTCATGGAAAACAAGGACATCCGAACGAAGGAGAGTATCCTCCAGAAAGAATGACCGCATCAGACAGTAAGGAAGAACATGCTAGAGGAAGAGCTCTCGAAGAAGAACATATGATGATGGCGGGGACTGCACGAAGAGCAGCAGTCGAGGCTAAGGCAGAGAGACATCACCAGATCATGTTAGGAAAGAGACAGTTAGCCGAAGGGAATGAAGCTCCAAGGAGAGACAACCCTTCTAGTCACGAAAACACGGATGCAACTCTAGCTAGAATCCTATCAAACAAGCAGAGACAAGAAGAAGTGATGAGGGGGCTTGAACGAAGGAACCTACTCCTAGAACAGGAAAACAATTTACTGCGCGATAGAGGAGCGAGGCGTGAGAGGTTGCCAAGAGATCAACCCAGAGAGGAATTGAGTGGTAGCACACACTCAACAACATGTGGAACGGAAGAATGGCTTCTAGTCTGGGCAGGACACCCAAACCGATTAGGCCCCGAGAACCAGCTTTAAAACTAGAACAAAAACCAAGGAGGTATTATGGAGTCAGAGAGGATTCGACTTCCGAAGAAGAACCTAGGTACGAGAATCGGAGGCATGGCCAGAGTATGTCGGAAAATATTAAGAATCTAGAAGTAATTATCAAAAATATGGTAGGCAAGGGAGATGATGATAAATTAGCTGAAGTTGTAACAAAAGTTGAGAGAACCCCATTCACCAGAAGATTGTCCAGAGCGGAGTTTCCTCCAAAATGCGCTCTCCCAATCTTCATATCCCGGTTCAATGGGACAAGAAATGTAGTGGAGCACATTAAGATATATAGAATGACTCTTCTATAGTGGAAGCATACTGACACAGTGATGTGTAAGTTCTTTCCAAAGATTCTGGATGGGGAGGCAAAAACTTGGTTTCATTCACTTTCTCAGGGATCGATTGGGACCTATCACGAACTGATTGAGATCTTTCTGGAAACCTATATGCACAATAGTAGCGCTCGGCCTAGGGTAAATAAGTTATTTACGTGGGCCAGAGGACTTAAGGAGTCACTCATATCCTTAACGGATATGTGGAGGAAACTATGCACAGAGATTGGGAAGGTGCCGATTGAACAAAAAATTCTCGGGGTTTGAGAACGCCCTAGGAAAAAAGGACCCAATTTATGTGGCCATTTATAACGAAAAGCCTCAGACTCTAAGAGATATTAGAAAGATGCAATAGCACTATATTTTTCTCGAAGAAATACAATGAGGGGTGCAAGAAATACAAGTTCAAGAAGCAACAAATATGAAGGAGCCAGCTCAAGCTACGAATATCATCCCGTTTTCAGAATCTAGAAAGGTGGAAAAGAGGGGAGAACGTTATGACAAAGTCGTAACTTCAAGGGTATGGGTTCCAAAAGGAAAAAGGCCACTATTCGATGATAAGATGTATGCGCCATTAAATACACCTCTGGAACAAATTTTTAAGGAAGTGGAAAAGAGAGATGATATTCATTATCCTCGAAGTCGAGGAATGCAGTTTAAAAAACGTAAGGATCATCCTGAATACTGTGATTACCTCTAATTCAGACGGCACTCCACCAACGACTGTAGAGATGTGAAAGAAATTGTGGAGCACCTAATCCGAGACGGATTTTTACAGAAGTATGTTCAGACCCAACCAACATCGAATGAAGCGCCTATGCACCAAGTGAGAATTCGAAGAGATGCTAGGGTCCTCTAATGCAACACGATCTCTTACTCCGCCATTCAAAACTTTCAGTTAGGGAATGGAATTATATCACGAATTCACAAAAGAGATCACTCTGGAAAGGAGATTTACAGTGTTGCTAAGACTCTTCCCACAGACCCATGGTTAATGCAACCAATATCGTTTTCTGCCAAATATGTACCGATGAACGGAGAAGCCCATGGGGACCCATTAGTAATTACATTAATGATTGAAGAATGGGGTGTGAAAAATATCTTAGTCGACAGTGGCAGTTCGGTGGAGGTTCTATTCTATGATACATTCAAAAGGATGGGCCTATCGGACGATATCCTCATCCCTTCCACCTACATCATATATGGATTCAACGGATCAATCACCAGACTCAAGGGAGAAGTGACACTAAGAGTATCAAGAGGAGAGTATCTGGACACCATTACCACCTTTTGTGTCGTAGATGTGGTCTCGCCATATAAGGCTATAATCTGAAGACCATGGATTGCAGGAATTAAAGGCGTGGTATCGGCATATCATCAGCAATTAAGGTTTCCAACCCCAATAGGGGTAGCAGAAGTAATAGGTGATCCCAAGGTATAAAAATTTTACATTCAAGTAGATATCCAGCAGAACGAAGATAACCAGAAATATGAGGGAAAAGAATCAGATTTAGGGGGAAAAGCATTTGCAAGAATTAGAAGAAATGTTGGCATTATCTCTAGAAATCGGAAAGGACAACGAAGGTCAGGTTTCATAGCAACTAGAACCTACGACCCCTATCGAGGAACCTAAATCACATTTCATGACTCTAGAGCTAACCCAAGACACTACAAAAAAAATGGGTTTAAGCGACTACTCGTTTTAAGTCGCTTAAAGCCCCTTTTAAGTCGTTATAACCGTTATAGCGACTAAAGGTGGCACTCGCTCCGTTGGTTGCCCAAAGCCATGTATCTCAAAGCCTTGAGCGACCATGCAATCGCTCTAGTAATAAACCAACTAACCTTAAGTGAGTACTTTCCTCATTGCTTAACATTTAGACCAACTAACATGGAGCAAGTAAAATTGTGATCGCTTAACATCAAGACCAACCAATATAGCAAGTAAAATATCAATCGCTTCAGATATACCAATCATTCTAAAGCAAGTAAACTACTTAGTTGATAGATACATGGAGCAACTCTTTCTGAAATTGCTTGGTTAAAGTTTTAAGCGATCAAATAATTTTGCTCGCTAAAAGTGATTTCTGATTTTGATTGGCCTGAAGTTGGTTGCTCAAGCTTTTGAGGTACAAAATTTTTTACTCTCTAGAAGCAACTTGTGACTTAGGAGCTATTAAACTACCTAGTTGGAAGATACATGGAACAACTTAACCTAATGTTAATTGGTTAAAATTTTAAGCGATCAAATGATTTTGCTTGCTATAAGCGATTTTTGGTTTTGATTGTCCTGAAGTTGGTTGCTTAAACTTTTAAGGTATCAAAGTTTTTACTCAAGTTGATTGTTTAAATTTTTAAGCTTCCAAATTATTTTAGAATTCAGATTTTAATTGGCTTAAAGTTGGTTGCTGGAGTATTTAAGCTACTCACTTTTTTTGCTCATTTGATTTAAATAATCCGAAAATCTAATTATAATTAAAAAAAGTTATAACTAAGATTATATAATTAAAATGAAAACATCTAATTAAGAAGAATAGATAATTACAAATATATATATATTTCATTTGAGTATCCCACCAAAAAGCATAACCCAATATTATTTCATACACATACCCAACAAGAACCAAAATACATACAAAGTTGATGGTTCTTGTATCATCATAATGTCTAGTTTCACTTCCCAAAAGAACAAAAAACATATACTGCACATACATTGTACACCAAAAAAAGTCAGCAGTATAAGTCTTGTTGACTGCACATACATTGTACACCACATGTACACCAAAAAATAGTCAGCAATATACCTGTTTGTTGACTGCACATACATTGTAAATCAAATTGTGCAAGTTAAAAAAGTCAGCATTATACCTGGTTGTTGCTTCAAAAAAACTGCGCACATCCATTGTCCATCAAAATAAAAGGGACTTCAAGCTACGTTAGTCAAAGTCATCCTCCACATACAAATCCTTGTCTTGATTGTCATCAGCATAATCCTTTTCTTGATTGTCATCAGCATCCTCCGCATACAAATCATTCTCTTGATTTTCATCAGCACCTCCATCTGCCTGCACATCATGATCATCATCAGCACCTCCATCGCCTCATCTTCATGCTCATCTAGTGAATCATCTTCCAAATAATCTGGCATAGGTTGAATTCCCATCTTCTTCAAAGCCTCGTTCATATACTCTCTTAGATCACGCTCTCTCCGTTCCAACTTAATCTTTTTCTTCTTTTCCAAGTCCATCTGTTTTTTGAGAGCAGTGAGTTGGGCTTCATTTCTTTCGTATAGGGTGAAGCTGCCGGAAGCGACCTTTGACTTACGAGGACGCTTGGCCCCATAGCGACGGGGATCAACAACCTTTGAATATATTTCTTCGGGAGTATAGTTCACTTCGCCTAGACGAACTTGTTCACTAAGCCGGTTCATTTCAGACTGCATAAATATTATAAAAAAACAGGCAAACGATTAGTTTACACCTACCACCAGCACATTTTAATAGTGCATTTAATGACATGTAGATGACAAGGCTGCTTAAAAAATATATTACACCCATAATACTGAAATGAAGCATTGTTATTAAATGCACTTCCCCCATAAAACAACAGACCAAACTCATGTCCATGTCTTTCTATTCACATGTAGACTATTCAGTTATTCGATAACCAAACAACATCAATTCATCATAAAAGAAATGAACGCATGAAGTTGAAAAATAACTCAAGCATTACACACAGACAGTTAGTAGAATTCACACAGACAGTTAGTAAATTAACTCAAGCATTACACACAGACAGTTAGTAAAATAACTCAAGCATTACACACATTACACGCAGACAGTTAGTAGAATTCACACATTACATAAAAGAAATGAACGCGTGAAGTTGACAAACACAAACTAAACTAACCACAAGAAATCACACATTATACACAGACAGTTAGTAGAATTCTTAAGCATTATGTAATGTTATAAACTAGAAGCAATACTGGAAGCAATACTGGAAGCAACTATAATATCTGGTCAAGATGTTAACATAAGTGTTAGAAATACAATACTAGAAGAAAGTCAAGCAACTATATAGTATTTACACCACAGTCAATACAACTGTGGCTAGTACTGTTTGCTAATAGCCATAGGTCCTCAGAGTGGGATTCAGGAAATGCTCCTATTGTATTTACAACTATATAGTATTTACACCACAGTCAATACCAGTATTGCTCCTATTGTTGATACTACCAAAAGAGTGGGATTCAGGAAATGCATTTAAGATCTTCAAGGATTACATCTTTTAAAGCATATGAGAGCAATGCAAGTAGCTAGCAAACAAAATGATCCCAGTTACAAAATATTTCCGAATGATAAAATATTTTGCTGTGCAAGCCATGTTATGAAACAAGTACATCTGCAACAGTTTTCTTGTATAAGTAACACCTAGAAAATGATATATGAACACCAAGCGCAAAAGTACATAAACCTGCTAATAACCAGTAGTAATAATCAAGGTGAGCCCTATTCCGTGTCTTTCTATTCACATGTAGACTATTCCGTTATTCGATAAGCAAACAACATCAATTCATCATAAAAGAAATGAACGCATCACTCTCAATATGTTGCTCATGCAATTCCTCAGTAACAAAACTTCTTCATAATTTGACAAACACAAACTAAACTAACCACAAGAAATCACACATTATACACAGACAAATCATTCAAATTACAATCCAACACAAGGTTTCATACATTAACACCATAGAATCACTGAAGACATGCTAATTGAAATGACATGCTACATAATAGTCTACATGTAATGTCATATTACAGTACAGTTCTGGGGAGGAAAAAAAGACATGCTAATTGAAATGAAAACAAAACAGGAAAAAAAGACATGCTTCTTCTAATATGTAGTACCAGGGCTGATGAATATTTCACACGGTAGCAAAATTCGTACAACATTAAGAAATGCATATTTAACACATTTAAACCATTAGCTATTATGCAGGCATTAACTGTTATGGTTCAGGCATTTAAACCATTAGCTATTATGAAGGAAATATGTACCTGCCAGTTTTGACACACTTTACCAAGCTTGCTTGCTTTGTATGTTACCATGAACATGCTAAGTGGATCAGTCGGGAGATTTTTACACGCCTAATGATATAAAGATTGTTAGTGTACCACACTAAAAGTATTTAAGACATAAAGAACATCCAAAATACAACAATAAACAATTTAAGATTTACCCTCTCATGCGCTTTCCTAGCAAAACTCTGCGTACCATTTGTATGGTTCAGAGCTTGTGCCTTCCGCGCAGACCTTGATTTTTCTGATGCAGCCTACTAATTAAATATGAAAAAATACAAGTTAGAAGACACCGTAACAATTATCTGGACACCACGGCTCCATGTTAAATGTTCAACATAAATTTATTATCTAAGATGTCAAATCATTAAAAAACATTGCACAAAGAGATGACCAGCAAATTAATATACCTTGAACGCAGCATTCGTGTTGAAGAAGTCACACATATATGTCCAGTCATCCAAATTGCGGATTCTTGGGGATGGATGCAGCAAAGCTTCTTCATGACTATCAAACGAGCGATAATGCTTAGCCAACTCAGAGCGATATCTCACGTAAGCCAACCTCATCTGTGTTCTAATAGTCTTTTCAACGAATGCGTCATCGGGTACTAAGATATAGTAATCCTATAACAAAAAATAAATATGTTATACAATTACCATTGATTAAAAACATTCATGAAACTAAAGAAAATAAATAGAAAGGTGAATTAAGTTTTACGTACCCTGAAAAGTTTAGATAATCTTGCTATCTTTTCTTCAGGCATGTTTCTAAAAAGACGCACAGTCAAAGGGAACTTCTCACTCTGGCGCACCCACATACCTATTTCTTGAATACATTCAAGGGCGAATGTACCCACCAAGCCGAGCGGAGAAACTTCCACTTTCAATTTATCCTCACCAATATCTCTGAGTGCAACATTAGGCAGAGTTGTAATACCCCTAGTATTCTCTGTGTAATAAACGGAAATCAGTAGAAACGGTGACCAGTTAGCAGTTAGCAGTAGAAACAGTGACCAGTTAGCAGTTAGTAGTAGAAACAGTGACCAGTTAGCAGTTAGCAGTTAGCAGTAGAAACAGTGACCAGTTAGCAGTTAGCAGTAGAAACAGTGACCAGTTAGCAGTTAGAAACAGTGACCAGTTAGTAGGAAATCAACTGTGAAAGAAATAGAGTTAAGTTAAAAAAAATTTACTTTTACCAAGTGGTTGGGAAGAATCAGCATCCTGGGGAGAATTAGTGGCTTCTTGCGAACAACCACGATGGTCTACTTGTGGTGAAACATGGACAGGTTCAGCCACCTCATGAGTTTGATGTCGACGATACAACCGAGGACTCCTACGAGGTGTCGACTCAAGTTGACTACGAGCCAACAAAGTTTTTCTTCGAGGAATCCTAAGCGGTGTTAACTCAAGTTCATTATAAGACTGCTGGGAATATCGTCGAGGAGACACACGGGGATTGCTGCGCTGACCATGTGAGAGATTAGAAGCTGAAGCAGACCGTTGCTTGCTGCGATTTTCAACTTCATCACACGTTGGAGTAGGGAAGTGCCTAGAAACAGAATTTTGACTCCCATTGTTTTCAACATCATTACATGGTGGATAGAAATGTGGTCGCAAAATAGATCAATGACTGCCACCTGTTATAGGTTCAACATCCCATGACAATGACCGTTGTGCTTGTGTTGAGATTTTTTCCTTTTCTGGAATGAGTGTTTGTAATGGAGGACTTATGGCTGGCTTTGTTCTCTTTAACGACCTTTGAGGAGTTGTTAAAGCTGCAGTAGATCGCTTTCTGGACTTTATGCAACAAACTAAGGCAACCATTGGAACAAACAGTAACTTTTTTGTTATGGATTATTAGTGTGTTCTCAGGAAAGGCTGTGATATTTTGAGTACAAGTTACAACAAATTCAGAATTGGTATACAACATGAATCTGGTATGAATATATCACCAATATCTGTTATTCATCATATTGTTCATAAAGAAAATCATATTTCCTAAAATCAAAATGGTTCACATTAATCAATGAAATCTTGTTTTAGACCTGAAGCTCTTTACAAAAGCTTAGTAAAAAATCATTCGTTCCAGCACCCCTAACAAGTAGTCTATTGTAACTAGGGTTCTTAGTTTGTCATTTGTTTATAAGTATTGATGATTTGGTTGAACCCCAGATGTTCAATTAAAAGGAATTGAGATGTAGCTTAATTTCTTGTATAAAGTTAAGCTTTATCTAATAACAAAAAAAACATATGATCATCCCAATTGAAAGGAATTGGGACGCAAAGCTTGATGTCTCGTAGTTTAGAGAGCATGTTGCGACTCTTAAGATTTTGCACACATGAGACATCCCATTTTGCGTGTCCGATAAGTTTAACGAGTTCGGGGTTCCGGTGAAGATCCGACTTAGGGAATGAGGTTATTGAGACATATTTTGGAGTTCAGGGTTCGGGGTACCGATGAAGATCCGACTTAGGGAATAAGGTTATTAATGGTACAGATTTCAGGGTTAAAGGTTCAGGGTTCGTTTTATAAAATATACATGTTACCCCACACTTTAGAAAATAAATTGTGGACTAAATGATTTATAACACACATAAACCCAAACCCAAACAGGGTTCCACACAGGGTTCCACTGAAACATTAAAAACAGGGTTCACCGACAAAATTAAAAACAGGGTTCCATTGATGGATCCAAACATTAACTTTACTGGCTTTAAAGTGTCCAAGTTGCAGACAAAAAATTACCTAAACCCAAACATTAATCGTACATTAATTCTCATCAACAACTCTTACTGACGCTTTCTCCACGATCGGTACTGCATTCAGTTGGCTCAATATGTTCCACAGAATCTGATGTTTCTCCAACATCGGTAGGGTTTTTAAGTTTTGTGGTATTTGATGAAATTCTGTGTACTTTGATTAATTGGCTAAAATAGGGTTTTATTTTTTTGGTATGAAATTGGGGATTTAGGAAATAGGTTTTGGGTGTTACACATTATGTTTTGGTATGAAATTGGGGATTTAGGAATTAGGTTTGGTATGAAATTGGGGATTTAGGAATTAGTCTGATATGAAATAAATTCACATTACTTCTTTCTTGCTAATTGTAGAGGAGTTGATGCTGAGAATCACATGTAATCAATGTATGATGTTGAACTATGAGTTTTGTCCTGGTTTATTCACTAGCATAGTGGCATGTAACTATTAATTAGATTGCATTTTTCTTCCAGAAGTAGTGTTAGTGGTTTCCTATTGATTTCATGATCCAGCACTTGAATATTTGTTATTGTGTTGACAATGATCCATAGAGTGTTTAGATTCAACATGTCATGGTATTTGCGGATGTTAGTTATTCTTTTTAGCCATCTTGCAGCTCAATATTAGTCACACATCACACAATCATTCATCTCTGTTTGTTGACCTTTGATAAGATGCACCAAATATTTGCATCCGAGGCTCGCAGTCTGAGACTTACATTAGCAACTGACGGGATGAATCCTTTTGGAAATATGACAAATCCTGATAGTACATGGCCAGTTGTTTTAATCAACAACAACTTCCCACCATGGATGTGTATGAAAGATTCCAATTTCCTTTTGTCTATGATAATTTCAGGACCCAAGTCACTAGGAAATGATATTGATGTGTATCTGCAATTATTAATAGAGGATTTGAAGGATTTATGAGAGTCTGGTATTCTTATTTATGATGCTTCAAAGAAAAATTTCTTTGTATGTCGTGCAACATTACTAGGTACTATTAGCGATTTCCCTGCCCTAGCCATGCTTTCTGGATGGAGTACCAAGGGACAATATGCATGTCCGTGCTGCAATAGTGACACATGTTCACTTCGGTTAAGCAACGGAGGTAAGGGCTAAACTTGTACTTATTTTGGATTGCTTTCCTTTTATGCAAAACTCTTATAATTTTGTCGAAATGTGATTTGTAGGTAAGTGGTGTTACATGTTTCACCGCCGTTTCTTTCCAATGGATCATAAATGGCGCAATCACAGGGCGGCCTTCAATGGAGAAAAAGAGAATCGCCAACCACCAAAGTTATTAAAGGGGGCTGAAATACTTGAGGAATTGAATCAGTTAGAGCAAGTTGAGTTCGGTAAGAATGGCAATCAAAAAAAGATATTAGAAAAGATACCCTTTGATCACAATTGGAAGAAGATAAGCATTTTCCAGCCGGAATTACCTTACGTGAGCTCAATTTTATTGTTCCATAATCTTGATGTGATGCATATCGAGAAGAATGTTTGTGACATTATGATGGGGACTTCCTTATATGCTGATGCGTGATATTAATACAGATATGAGTCCGAGTGAAGCAGCCCAGGATTTGTACTCGACTTATTCAATGGAAGATGTCCAACGTGAACCGCAGCAGGATGATGATGATAATTTTCTTTGGGGTAGGACTGATTTTCCTGATGAAACCATCAATTATGTTGCGCCAGAACAAGGTCGTGCTACTGTTGTCGATCTAGATGATGCTAATATTGAAAGTGTCTATACTACTAGTGATGACGATGATTTGATGGAATTTGAAGAGTCTAACAAGAGATGGACTGTGATTAACCCGTCAGAATGCAACCATCGTAAACCCTAAGGTACCAAAATTTTTATTTCCTATAATTTTTCTCATTTTGGGTTCTTTAATAATTTTGATTTTATTAGCTCAAAATACAGTACTGTTGTTAATAATTTTGATTTTATTAGCTGAAATGATTAAAGTTTACATGAAAACTGTTGTTAGTATCTCTGCTTCTATTACTTTTTATCTCAGTTGAGTCATAATTAATCTTGTTTCATTGCATAGTCCATCTGCCTGGCTTAGATTTCGTAGTAGCAGATTGGTGCTCCAACTTTCAAACTTAGTTTGTGGCTGTTCATTTCCTGAACATTCATGCTTGTTAATAAATTCATTGTCATAGAAAACAACACCAGAGTGGTATTCCGTAGATTCTGGTCTAATTGAATCAGCACTTAGATATGTATACTCTTCACCAGGTATACGTGATAGGATGTTTCTCATGTAGTGTACCTGGATTGCTCACAATTTTTTTTAAGAGTTCCCATTTTAAAATCACAAAAATACTCATATTAAAAACATATTACTCAGGAAAGGATTTGATTTCTAATCAGTTCCATTATGTTCAATTTGGAAATCTGTATATCTTAATGAGAGGATTTTATTAGTTGGTGATTGTTGTAGTTGTTCACACTCGACCTATTTATGTTCATCCTGTGCACTAAAACCATATTTAAGGAGGTATTTATATGTCCTATCTGTTTGGAGATGGAGTAACTGGAAACTCATGGGGAACAACCATTGAAACTAAATAGATGGAAGTTTTAAGTTTTTTATTTAATACTTTTGACATATATAATGTATGTTGTGATTACATCTAACCACCTTGGTGTCTGTTTTCATAATTCGTGGTTGTTTTTTTATATAATCTACATAGTAACCATTGTTGATATTCTATAGATATCGCCATACCGGAAGTTCCTAGTTTGTTGGATGAAGGATCTACTGTAGTGAAGAGGAACACTTTGAAACATAAACAAGAAATCCAGGCACATCCTTGCGCAGGTTGTTGCTCCTGAAAAGTTTAGGTCCTACATTGGATACGTACAGTTCTAATGTGGACATAGTTTTTCCTTGAAGCAACTTGAACATTATGTAAATGATGTGTTGCTTTTGTTTTGCTGAATCTGATTGTTGTTTTCTATTTTCTGTACCCCAAAAAAATATACTGAGAAGTGTTGTGTTTGGCGAAACGACGCAGAGATTAGAGTTTAATGTACATTTGTCTTTTATTTTCGTTCTTTTATCAGTCAGAAAACGGGGTCTCCGTAAATGAAAAATCAAAGTTTGTTTGTTCCTTGATTGTCTCAGTTTCCTGTACTTTTTGGTTTTTTAGGTGTCAGCTAGAGTTAAATCATCAAGATTCTTCATCCCGGACTTAAAAAAAGCTCTGATTCAGCAATCATAAAAAACTAATCGAAGTCCCAAAACAAATGACCACTTAGCTCTTGTCACCAACTCTCTATTTGTGGGTCGGCTTTGCTTAATCTCCCTGTCTATCTCAACTCTCATCTGGCGGATAACAATAGTAGGCTAGACATGAAAAATTCATCCTTTAATTCATTTGAAAAATTCACCACCTCATAGTGAGCATTTTGAGTTGTGTAAACCCAACCGAATTAAGGATTTTTCATGTAAACTTTACTACAATCCAGCTTGTAGGTCGTACAAGTTTCAAAGAGCTCTGTATTTTTCATGCTTGATCTTATTTTCGAGCATTTTGAAATCCTCCATTTCAAGTGATTGCATAAACAAGTCAATGAACAACAGGGGGAGCAAATTATGCTTATGCTCCATACAAGAGCAGTTGGAATTAAGACCATGATTCACGAATGACCTCCTCTAATTCCTGCATAACCATCCATACAAGAGCCATCGTTGTTCAATTTATAGAAGTCATTCATGGATTAAGTCAAGGGAACAAAACTTCGAAAAACTTATATTAAAAGATAAAATATATAGAACTGATAAACACACTGAAACAAAAAAAGATAACCAAATTATAGTCAATTTAGTCGACTCATGTATATTTTCTTTTTCAATTTGTGCATCCAAACATTTGCTCATAGTGAATGAAAACAATGATTTGAACAAGTTTTCATGTTTCTATTAAACAAATCCTAATAAGATTGTTAGATAAATATTAATTAAGTTCTCAAATGTACTTTAAAAACTGATTTTTTTTTTGAAATGATCGTAGCGGCTTAAACTTGGTTGCTGAGAGAGATTTTACCAAGTAATTTATTTTTTAACATGTGGTGGTGGCTTAAACTTAGTTGATGAGAGAGGTTTGAGCAACCAATTCATTTTCTGTTGCTACGAGTCTGTGCCTCAAAGTGAATAGCTACATGATCACTTTTTTAGATGCTATAAGTTACTTGAAAAATGGATCTAGCAAATGAACATATTTGGTCGTGGCTCAAACTTAGTTGCTGAGAGAGGTTTGAGCAACCAATTTATT
>JAJJMC010015859.1:11633865-11708668 GCA_023531435.1 Papaver californicum
AACAAAAAAAAAAAAAAAAAAAAAAAAAAAAAACAATATTGACACTTTGGTAGCAATATGTGTGTGTTCTCCCTGTCTCCGTCGCCTAAGAAAGCGTGGAACGCAGGATCCATGGGAACTATCATGTAAGATGTTGATAAGAATCATGCGCTTGGATTCAATTTGATCCAATCATGTTGTCAAAATATTTATCGTTTTATTTTCAATAAATCGATCGCTGGGACCCTTGTATATACCAGTTGAATCGATATTAGTATTATGATTAAGACCATGTATCTCAAACCATTAGGATTCATCCTGGCACTGACCTTCAGACAGATATGGGAAACACCGTTCACCTTAGTCAACATGTGCAACCTTCATATTTCTATGTCCATCTTCTAAATATTTTCATGTGATTAATTGGGATAGATTCTGAGTCTTGTGGTTGAACAATTATCCGAGTAGATCTCTGTTGTCTTATATATGAATTTCAGTATGCTTGAGTAAACACTCGTATACAGCAATTGGACTAATATATGGTAATGATTCCCATAGCCGTTGAGTTGAGTAAACCAACTAAATAGCTTGTTTAGTGTCTATCCTTAATCGTTCACGAGTTGCTAAAATCTGGAGTAAAGGTTTTGTGGGTATACCTCTTGTAAACCCTCACGAGACAAAACTCGTCCACTAGGGACACCTAGGGGTTTAACGGCTTATTACATACGCTAATGTAGTCGCGATTCCTACGAAAGTGAGTTAGGTTTTTATTTTATTAGTTTGCTCGAGGACTAGCAAAATAGTAAGTTTGGGGGTATTTGATAAGCACATTTTTGTGTCTATATTGCGCCCGAATATCTGCTTCGATAGTACTCGATTTTACACTTATTATGTCTTTTTATGTCTTTATAGGTATTTTTGAGAAATAAACATTTGCAGAAAAATTGGCTCGAAAAGTGTTAAAGGCACCCGGTAAAATGGATTAAGGCACCCACATTTTGGATTGGGGGCACCCCCTTTACATTTTAAAAATCCGAATTTGGCGGGAATGAAACTCATCTCGTGGAGGAAGTTCTGTCAACATGATTTACGTGTTTTTTGGGATATTTCTGATTCTGTTTGACCCAAAAGACTACAAGAGTCCAAGACCAACTCAAACACTTCAAATTGGAGGGATTTACGCCAGAGAATATTGCACAATCGTGAACTTGGACGGAAAATTGGTTTCCGGCTTGGAATCGGATTTGTGAGAGTTTTGGATATGTATTAAGAGTTATATTAGGTTTGGAAGACTCCTTAGGGTTCCTACACCCTATATATATTAAGAGAAGCCAAGAAAAAGGGGGGGAGAAGCTCAAAAATCATCGCCGGAAGCAAACAGCGAAGTTCCGGCGACTGTTCCTGTTGCTGCTCAACGGAGAAGACGATCCTGCAACACTTATAATTGTTGTTGTTCCTGTTTCGTCTTCCTTCTTCTTTCCTGTTACTTATTTTCTTTTGTAACGGCTGAACCATCTTCTGGAACGCATATACGCGTATCAACTCAGCTGTGTTACATCTATTTCACCTTTGTAAACACTTTTTGGAGCAATGAAAGATTATTTTGAGCAAGTTTTCTTCACCATGAGCTAATCACCATCAGTGGGATGACGGAGGAATCTTTTTCTCTAATAATTAAGTGGTATGTATTTAATTAATTTATTTATGCAATTTATTTATGATTAATTGCCTTGATTGAAAATTGATTTAAAAGATTTTTACTAAGCAATTGTGATTCCGTTAGATGGTGCATGCCTCGGATTAGGTCCCTAGATGCTCCATGCTTCTGTTATACAGTTGTTGTTTTGAAAATCTATTTTTGCAATGCTTTAGAATCAAAATAAAATGTTTTAATTGCATGATTAAAATTATTATCACTTGATTTATTGGTTAAAAGTGGAATCCTGAATCCTAGTTCTTCCCCATATTTTTAAAAAGTCATCTTTATTTTAATCTATTTTATTTTCTTTAATTAAAATTAGGTCTAAAATTAAATCTTCACAAGTCTGAGAATCGAACCTCTTTTTACCACTATATTTTATCACATCAGTCAGCGAAATAGATAATCGAGGAGGAGGAACCAAAGGGCGAATATCCTTATTCACCAACTCCGGGTTAGAGCTACTCTCAGCAAAGACAGACAAGTGGATGGAGGGTTTCTCCATAGTTGGTTCCTCAACTTTATCTTTGCCCACACCCTTGTCCGACTCATTTTCAGAACTAAGAAGAGCATTATCATCCTTATTGTCAGATATATTAACTTCCAAATTCAACCTCAGACCTAACTCATCTACAACAGAAATACCACTAGTCAACCTCGAATCTGGGGCAAACACAGAAGGTTGAAAAATAACAGTTATAATTGTATTCTCAAATTCAGCATCTTCTCCATCATCCTTTTCTCTTTCTATATACCCAGATACACCATCACGAGTACCACCATCAGACACCACATCAAGAACGGCCTTACCCTTTCCATCACCATCCAGAATAATTCCAGTATCTCCACCATCACCTTGGGCATTATGCCCTTCAAAATCTCCAACATCAGCTTCGCTTGCAATTTTTTCATCCCCATATTCTGGAACATCTTCGTCATCGGTATGTTCTGCACCATCTTCATCAACAACTAAAACCTTGGATTTCTGTACTTAATAATAAGGGAGAATATTGAGGAAACAAATAGGGGAAAATACATGTACTCAAAAGAGTAAAAGGCAAGGGTATTTGTTACCTTAGCATTCTCCCTTTCAGGTTGAACCCTTCCCCTCTTCCGACTCTTATGAGGCTGCAGAAAAACCCCAAAAGCATGAGCAGCAAAATAGTCAAAATATAAAAATCAAAAGAACAAAGAACAAACCTTTTTCATGTTCACAACCCAGGGAGAATAAGCAACCGGATCGGAGGCCGAAAGAGCCACCTTCCCAGATATGTAGTTCCCGCGAATAATCAGAGGAACCTTATCCCATAACGAATCGTTCGTACGGTGGAGATGCAGATTGGACCCTTTCCTGGGATCATCATCCAGCAACAACACTTCGGTACTATTAGGCAAAGGAGGAGTACGTTGAGCTGGACCAAATAAAAAACTTGCTAACTGACCCGTTGAAGGAGTAAAATCCTTATAGTTGTCCAAAAACTTTAAGCAGTATACTTTGGAGCATCATCTGGTTTATATGTAGAATGATCTAAAGGCGTGCACAGAATCTTACTTCGCCTCTCCCACTCGGACAAAATACGGTACCAATTTCAATTATACTGGCCCAAAGCACGAGTCGGATTTAATCTGGACATTACCTCATACGTAAGGGGACAAAAGGGATGATAAAGAGGAAGTCGGAGACTAGCCTCAAGTTTTCCTTTGGTGACAATCGTTTCCTGGGAGGAGTGTTCAAACTCGGTGAACTTGGTTATGTCTAGCAAACCCCTCTGTCCAAGTTGCAAAGACAAAACAAATGACTAAAGATAATATTTAGCCTTCATATTCGCACTGAATTGATGATCACCCATCTCAAGAGGTTTAGATGAAGATTTGTTATCAGCAGCCCTACAATCAGAGGAGACATGTCCATCATAAAATGAAAGCTGATTAGGAAAAAATGAGTCTAATCTATCACCTGAGGCGAATAATCAGTAGCCATGAACAGAGAATCAAGCACATAATAATCTTCTTCAGAAAAAATAAGACACATACTTTTTCCCAGAAGATTGTGGAGGGTTTGAAAATTTGTCAGCCATGGCTACTCGGATCTTGATCTTAAGAAAAAATAACATAGATTTTGATAAGTGGACAACGGGCAACAACACTTGCAAAAGGGAAATAAAACATCAAACAAACAGGGGCACTTACCAAAGATAGACAAAATAACGTTGGAGAAGGTGACAGAGTTTTAATGGTGGTGAGAAGAGAATTGCAGAAGAAGATGGAGAATAAAAATAGAATGTTGGGAAAATAATGGGAAAACCTTTTGGTTCCTTATTTAAGGGGGAGAAAACAAGGAGAATAATGAACCGACGCTTTGTGTTAGTGCGTTATAAAGTGAAAAATAGAAAGAGACGTGGCGGTTACCAAGAGAAGTTGAGCAGTTTGGTGAAAAATAAAAGCTTTCTTCCCATCTTACCCTTGTCCCAGATAGAAAGCAATGGGCAAAATACAGTGGTAAAATATCTAGGGACACGTGTCAACATCTAGGGAAGAGGGGTCATGATGACAAGATAAAAACGAACCACCATAGAAGATCACCTGGTCCAACATGGTTGACGAAATGTCCATTACTACAGCCCAGGATGACGACACGTGGAAAGCAAGAAGAAGAATCAACGTTTAAGCTTGAATGAGAGGACAAGGTATTAAATGCTGCTACAGAGCACACGTGATGTGATCAGTAGCATTTAATGCACCTTACACAACTCGGGGGAGGAGTTTCGCTTCGGACCAAAGCCAGAAAAAGGACCCACCTCGCATCCTAGAAGACGACTGCAACGAAACAACGAGATTCTAAGCTAGCTAGAGGGAAACCCGCAAAGATAATCGGGATGTGGTTTTTGGGCGAATCAAAAACTAAACCTCGAAATATAAGATAACAACTTAGGTATTCATGTCCAACATTGTAGTTTGGTTGTATGAACCCCTCTTTTGTCTATAAATACAGAACTCAACTAAGAAAGAGGGGAGGTTTTTTTGAGATCATTAGAAAAGGAGTTATAGTAAGTTAGAGAGAAATATTTGAGGTGTTCTTGTGTAAGAGTGAGTGCAAATCATTGTAACGTGAATATTTTCTAGATAAGATCAACCTTTTACACCCATGGACATAGGTAATCATACTGAACCACGTATTTCTTTTGTGTGAATGTTATTATTGCGTTTCTAGTTCATTCTTTCTTTCACTTGCATGAGTTTGCATGATAGGATACAGGTAGTTAGATTTTATACAACCATAATAAAAAAATAATAAAAAACACAATTTGGGTTAGTCAAGTGAATCATGGGTCATACTTGTTTAGTTAGTTGGGGCATATTGTTTTCAATTTGGTTTTTAAGATCCTGGTTTGATTTAAGCCATGGTAACGTATGACTACTGACTTATTAGTCGTATCCTCGAGCATTCACAATATGTATGTGCTAGACTAATCTACATCCTTACACCTGAAGGGTTGCCGTGAGATAAGTAGTTGAATATTTCAAAAAGAAAAAAAGATAAGTAGTTGAAATTTGCTTCAAAGATAGGTAGTTGTTGCCGCTGAGGATTACCATGGTCCATGGTAATTGATAGTGATGAGCAAGAACTTTTTTTTTCCTTTTAATGGTGATGGGAATATTGCCATATTTAATTTTCAATTGGCAATACATCTCTGCCTTGAGAAAGAATAGTCTGATATATCACATACCCCCGTGTCTTTGAAATAGTAGGAAAAAATTATAAGAAATTTTTTCTCGATTAGTTTGCGTAACAGTTCAGATTTTTCATACCTCTTGAGGATAAGTGGCGTGTGTACGGTCCAGATCTCTACAATAGGTGGGCAAGAGATCAACAAAGAAAACAACATAAAATAAAATACCATAACGTAAAGTTGCATAAATATTAAACACCATTCACAATGTAGTAGCGGGATCAGGATTACTCACATGTCCACTCCGTGCTAGAGCACAAGCTCTCCCAATGACCCAAAAAAAAAGTCATTTTGAAACACGCGTTCCTCGAAGAGTCTCAAAACTATTTAAAAATGTAGTCTATGTGTTAAAACTCCACTATTCTATACCTCTTGCTACCAAAATCTCAGGTAAAATAAAATGAAACAAAAACCTCATTTGAATAAATCTATCTAAACTATTTCTTACATTAATTCAACCCAACAAAAAAATAAAAATCAACCTCACTCTTAATCTTTATTCTCTCTCACCACCAATACTACTAGCACCAACTCACCATCACCAACCAACAGCAACCACCATCATCCAGCAACAACACCACTACCAGCCACCAACTAACACCAGCACCAACCACCACCACCAACCAACACCGCCATCACCCACCACCACCACCAACGAGCACCACTAACAACCACCAGGTCCATTACCAAAGAGCACCACCACCAACCACCACCAGCAGAAACGAAAACCAGAACCAACACCCGCCACCACCACCAACCACCACTAACAACAACCAACACCACTTTCACCACCAACACCAACATCAACGAGCACCACTAACAACCACCAGATCCACCACCAACGAGCACCACCACCAACCATCACCAGCAACAACGAAAACCAGAACCAACACCAACCACCACCACCACCAACCAGCACCACCAACAACCAACATCACTTCCACCACCACCGACACCATCACCAGCATTATCCCACTACCATCAACCGGAAAACACCGCCGCCGACCAATATTATCATCAACACCACCACCACAAACCAGCAACACCACCATAAAAAACTTACCATATTACTAAAACATTTGTTTTAACGATAAAGATTAGGCAGAAAAATGATGAAACCAAATTTGGTTTCAACATAAAATTTATATTTCACCAACACAACTTCAACGAAGAAACCAAATGCACCAAATTGAATAAAGTAGGAAAAATTTAGTTGAAACCAAATTTGGTTTCAACATAAACGTATTGTTTCACCATTAAACTTTGGTTTCACGGTAAAAAGTAGGCACAAATCAGATGAAACCAAATTTGGTTTCTATATAACTTATTGTTTTCACCAACACAAAAATTGGTTTCAGCGTTCTTTAGTTTTTCTAAAATTTGATGAAACCAAAAAAGGTTTCATCATTTATTTTATTCCAGATGAAAAAAAATGATGAAACCAAAAAAAGTTTTAACATTTTTCAGACATTCCACCAACACAAACATTGGTTTCAACGTTGTTTAGTTTTTATAAAATTTGATGAAACCAAATTTGGTTTCATCATTTTTCTGACGTTTCACCACCAAAAAAACCTAATTTCGACAATGATGATGTATCATTATTTTTTGATGATGATTTTCGACGATGATGATTTGGAGGTGTTGGTGATGTTTGTAGAGGATAGAAGGAGGAGGAAGAGGTGTTGTTGGTGGTGGATCTGGACATGTAGTGGTGGGGGAGAAAAAATAACAAGGAGGAAGCGATGGGGGAGGAGGAGGTGTTGTTGGTGGCTGATCTGGACATAGAAAGAGAAGGAGGTAGTTGTGTTGTTGGTGGAGAAGACGGAGGTGTTGTTAGTGGCGGATATGGGTGACAGAGCTATTATTGGTGAACATAAAAGTAAAATAAAAAGAGAGAGAAGTGTTAGTGAAGGATACAGAGGCGTTGTTGCTCCGGATCTATCTTTTCTCACTGGTTTGGTGGCGGAGGAGTGACTGTTGTTGGTGGTGATGGTGGTGGGGACGAGGAGGCAGAAGAAGAGAAGAAGAAGAAGAAATGAGAGAAGAAGAGAAGAAGAAAAAGAAATGAGTGAAGAAGAGAAGAAGAAGAAAGAAGAACCCGATGAAAAGAAAGAAAGGGTAAGGGTGACATTTTAAAAATTGGTAAAAACTAAATTTAAACATTATAAATGAAAATGAGGTTTTTTTTTTTATTTTTATTTCAAATAGTTTTTATTTATAAAAAATAATAAGGGAGGAGTTTTTGTATGCTAAGTATGATCACCTTAGTTTTTTTCACTTGTTATGTTAAAAATATACTACTATCGTCATTTTAATTGTGACGCCAGAGGATATAGATTTTTATTTGATCTAATATTTTAGGGAAGGTTCTTACTAGAAAAGAAAGAAAGAAATTATATGATTGACCCATCAACGTGCATCATATATGCAACCTGACTGGAAAACTAATACAAATTGTCCCCTGTTGGCTCTGCCCATGGTGACTTGTGCGAATCCAAACCTAAATTAAGGAAAAAGGAAAAGTCACATCAAATTGACGTAGAGCCCAGACCTGTTAATTATAAATAATGGTTGTAACATGGATAATATAAGTTGGATTATAATTAAGTAGGAAGCTGACTTAAGTTTATAATAATATTTTTTTCATTTTAACAAAAGTATTATTATTATTTTTTTATTCTATCTTAGTTTGTGATGGATCACAAAACAACCGGTCCGATTTCATGGCTGGAAAATGAGAACAGCAGAAGCGTGTTTCAAGTGGCTATCCTTAAAAAAAAGTAATCTACCAACTAGGCAACTACTACTACCTCTAGAGATTCAAGAATCTATCTGTTTCATATGAAACATCAACCAAAAAAGTGATTTAGAAATGACAAGAAACAAGTGAATAAAGAGACTATCCAAAACAAAGATTCATAACAAACAAGGTTTCAAAGGGAAGTGAACATTTACCTATATACTACACTCATCAACCCCAGGTAAAGGGAATGGCCAGTGGAGTATTGAGAGATTCCCACATCTCTCTCCATATTTCAGTGGAGTGTACTTATCATATGATGTTTCCTATTTACCCAATATATGGACCTCAATCATTTCATGACAATAAAAATCTAAAAGAGACTGCAAGTTGTGGTGAAATGAAATACATTGACACTCTTAACTTTAGGGCTGTGATTTTCAAGTTGTGTGCAGAAAGTAGGAGTACCAGTGGTGCAAGAAAGTAACTGAACCAGACCTTGAATTGCCTGGTTAATACATAATAGTGTAGCTAGAAACACAGCCAATGATACTGTTGTCATTGGTGCTGCAGCGTACGATTGGTAACAGAAAGAAGTTGAGGGGACTGACAAACAGAACCCATACTACCTCAATAGTTATCGTTATGTACTATTGTTTAATCAGAAGACGTTGTTAAGAGTTCAAACTACAAAATCAAACATGTCGTGATGAAAATGAAACCCAAATTACAGTGGCCATAGAGGAGTCAACATTAGCAACATAATTATCACTAATTAGGTATCACCCGGGCCAATGGCCTGGACTCAACCTCCCAAATCTTAGTGTAGATATTTTATTTGTTTGTACGAATACATAAAAACAATAATTACAACTGAGTTAATGTATCACAAAATCAGTTGATTTGTGAAAAGCTCTAGAACATAAACTTATTATCAATGAAATAAAAGATTTTCAATACAATATTATTAATTATATACAACATATAACTTATATCATTCAAGAGTACCCATACTTCTACACACTACATAGATAGAAAAAAAGTCACCTTCCCTTATTTATTTATGTTTTTTTCAAAAAAAAATTATTATTTAATAATAAATATATACTAATACTTTTACGTTTGAACGTGGGTACATTAATATCACATCGAATCAAAATAAAAAGCAATGGTATGCGTCGAAATTGTTTATATCGCATATATATTTTTGGTAAACAATTCTAACCAAATATATTCATTAAAATGACATAATTTTTTTTTAGTATTTGACGAACATATTTTAACCAAATCCAAACATCCTATGATTAGAATGTCTACCTAACAACTTGGAAGTATTTCATGAAATACATCGCGCGTTGAAAAAATAGTGTAATATTATTGCCGTCTATCACTTTCAATCAGAATAAGAAAGCAGTAATATATGTTGATTAAAAAACGACATGAAAGCAATTATAAAGTTTAATGTAAAACGTATCATGACATTACCTTTTAACCCTAATTGACTTATGCTTCATTTAACCCGAACCAAATTTATATTCTTTTAATTGTGCACGACTTCCCATCTTCTTATTTCACTTTTTTATATACTATAAGACCTTATTTGCATATTTTCATTCTTTCTCGATCCCAAATTATATCCATATTTACATTGTATTTTTGTTGTATATGTTTTTTGAATGTTAACATCCTACGTTCTTGTCTTGTTTTTACTTTTCGTTCATCTTCGTAGTAATATTTTCCAAATTCTTTTATTTGCTCTTTAGATTCATGATTTAGGAAAAGACTCCTATTTTTGTGTTTTCTATATATTTGTTTTGTTACTTGTTTTCCTAGGAATGGAATCACTTCTCTGTTTATTTATTTTAGTATTTTCTTCTTCAAAACACTATTTGGAAAACAAAAATTGTTTACTTTTTTAACGCCGCAAATATGTTTCTAGTTCTTTTGCATCAGGCCCCTCATTATACTCTAAATCTTCTTTGAAAGTTTTTCTCGATAAATAAGCTTTAAGCATTTTACTGTCATGTGGCAATAAATGATTTTTAGAAAAAAAATCACATTCTTGATTTCGTTGGTGTCTTTCAGTGCTAGAAATTGATCGAACGTGATATCATTGCAGTCTTTATCTAATTTTTGATATTGTCTAAACTTTGTCAGCTCGCGTGTTCCTGTGTTATCTTATTGTTGTACATAAATCTGGTCATCTTGTAATGATCTTTAATCCATTATTTTTTATATTATAATACTTCAAAAAAACATGACATCTCATACTGATACCGTTCCTCTTGTATATATTGTTTCAATTCATCTTTGTTATCGGAATCCCTTGGTTCTCTATTTAGGATCCTAGGGTGTCGTGCGTAGAGTTTCTTTTGTTAATATGTACCTAATATTGGTTGTTTAACATCACTTTTTCTTCATCTTTTATGACCTTTTGATCTTTTGTAGAAGCGTTGACTATCTGGATGTCTAGAGATATTTTTCTCTTTTTATTGTTCTCAAACTTAGAGAAGTTATTGTAATACGTAAACTTTGTTTTTCTCTCAGTTTATGTAGCAGAAACATAGTATATATGTAACGTATAAGGTTATTATGTTATTATTGATTGGCTTAAAAAGCTAGGCGTGTGGGTAGCTATATCACCTGGTTCTCACATCGTTGTTCTCCTAGACCTTCCTCTTTTTTCTTGCGCTAGCGTGCTTCCCTTTCTTGGCGTGCTTTAAGGGAAGATGATTGGGATCACTGGCAAGTTAAACATAAATCATATATACTATGTTATTACACATGGATATCAATTATATACAGATAAAAACGCGTCTATAAGCCACAGAATCATACTTTAGTCCTGAGAGATTAGGCATGTAAGTTTGGATGCTCATCTTATACAAAATTATGTGTATTTGACTGTCGTTCATGATGTCCATTACCGTCATTGAGCCTTTGCTCTCTCTTTCTCGCGACATACCTGGCGTGCTTTCTGGGAAAATGATCTAGATCACTGGAAAATCAAACAGTAATCAACATATTATAACAAACTACTAATCATTACTATCCACATAATCATGCAAAATATCTCATAGGATAGGATAATATTCAGGCCGAAAATATAACAAATCATGAAGCTATCAACATAATGTTGTTGGTTTATATACATTATTTTTGATGGCGACCTGTGATTTGTATGCTTGAGTATATACAGAATTTCAACTGAATATGGAAATCGTCCAGGGTTAGGAAATTGTGTAGAGTGCTCGATACATTTATGATTTTTTAGGTATTTTGGATTCAGCGTGTCCAATTGGTCTTAATTTATTTTTGGAAATCATATTTCAACAATTTGGTAGTCATACTATTCGTGTTATATACTTGTATTATTGTGAACATTGTTTTTCAACCTCAGTAAGTCTGATTTGCAGTTGGAATTACTGATCCTGTAACTTGATCTTACTCATGGAAATTGAACAAATTTTACAAATCTATGATACAAAGTTACTCAAAGATGAATATTTTGCTTGTGATGGTTGGAGCTAACAGGTGGAGGTGGACTGAACTGCGACTGGTGGTCTAAGTTGCTGGGATGAACTTATGTACCATAGTTTTAAGCAAAAAACTCTACCATAGTGTGGTTATAAATGTCGTCGTCATACACTGGACACTATGGTAAACATTAGAATATTGTCCTATGCTAAATTGTCAAGAAACTGATTGGCACAACAAACTGTAATAAGCACCACCCGAAAAACCCAAAAAAGGTTACTTGATTTTCATAAACATCATTATTATAAATACTGCATTTCACTTTCCAGGTAAGAACACCAATAATCCTTTAAAAAATAAACATAGATTTATAATCCAATGAATATGCCAAATAAATAATGTAAATCTAGTACTGAAAAGAGTGGTCAGATCTTTTGAGAATTCTTTTTTAAAAGAAATAACTAAAGTTAAACCAATCCATTGTTTCTTTAGATTAGTTTTTAAAAAATCATTGGATTCCTAATTTTCATCATCGAAGTACTTTTTTTTCCATCCTACTTCGATCTTTTTTGACTGGTGTGTTTGGCTTCTTTACTTCTTTGTCGTTACTTGATGCACGTTTCCTACCCCTCTTAGATGTCTCCTTGTCCTCATCTTTGGTAGTATGTGGAACAGTCCTTTCGCGACCTGGACCCTGTAGAGAAAGAGAGTTTTATATGTAAACAATGATTTACTTGGAAAAAGAAGTACATTTAATACCAATCGCCGACAAAGCTACATGGTATTTGCATCCGCGTCTGAATCCTCTAATTCACTTTCTGGCCTAAAGACTTTTTGGAATGTAAAATTGTCAGATTGGTTGGTTATATTGTGCTTCTGGATTACCAACTTGAAAAAAAAGGTGTGGTCTTTAATTCGGTTGAACCACCCGTGTGCCTTTTCTCCCTAGTTAATCTGTATTTTGGAAGTAAATAATATGGTGAGCATGGATTCACAGTACATCTATCTATAATTAAGTTAATTTTACATACTAATACGTCGTTACATACCTCATTATATTGTTCCAAGTAATCTACATGGTCTTTGGAAATGCTTTTCATCAACTTTTTTGTTGTCTTTCCCGTCACCGTGAATACTACAGTATCTTTGTCATCTTTTACAACCAAATTCAATTTGTGTGTTTACATTCTAAGGCATTAGTAAGTCTCGATGGGTTGTCCATCAATTTTTAAAAAACATCGTTCATTCTCACCATGGTATATCCTCTTCAAAAAAAAAATTACACTTGCTAAACCAAGGCTCCCCATCTTCGTCGTACTCAACCTTTTTATTAAATTTGATGCATTCCATGTAGTACCACTATTTGTTCTCAACCAATCATAGTACCATCGCCTCGCAGGTGAATGTTTTACCCTTCAATTTATTAGAAGCACCACACATTAGATATGTTTTATTCTATCAGGTAAATTAAAATCAACCAAATACACGCTTAATATTCACATTGTATTGTATCATGTTTGTTGCTTCCTGTATAGTCTTTTTATATTTGTTAGGGTCATCCAGTTGTGGCGAGGAAAATCATTGTGATTTCATTGTCTCCCGATTTAAGCCTTCTTAAATTAATTTTGCATTTTTAGTACGTAATAAAAGTCATATGATCTATCTTATATTCTTCACACTTACTTTTTCTTGAACTTATTGACCTCTGGTATGTCCATATTGATCAACATTCTAGATGCAATGGCCGTGGATAATGTAAGTGTACTTGTTGTAAGGTATAATTGTATATTAGGTGAAAAAATAAATGTTAATATTGGCACATGTTGTGGTTAATTATTAAAAAACCACTAACCTCAAAACTTTCTTACAAATGTTCAAGTAATAATAACAATCATCGGAGTATTTATGTGTTCCTCTATGACACCCTCTTCTACTGAGTTGCACCATTCTCCCATAGATTTACCTTCATATCAACTCCTTTGTTTTAACAATATAAGATTAAACATCAATTGATTAAGGGACTTTAGTTCGTAATTCAGACACGGTGAAAAAGTTCATTGTTCATAGTTCTCTTTATCATCCTGATACTCAATGTAATATACTTTTTTAATCAAAGTTACTTACTTTGTATCCTCGATGACTATCTCTCTCTTTTGAACTTCACCAGACCCTTTTTGACTATCGAATACCACCATATTAATATTTGAAACAGATTTCAATCTTCCAATAGCATCTGCAAGTAACATTGCTATTAATTATATGTAGCTTATATATGTCACATGGAAAATTAAAAAGATATTTCGGTTCTTATTTAGATAGAATGTGGTGTCGTTCACTTTTTTTGATGTACTTTTAAAATATATGAAATTAAATGTGTTTAGGAAAGTCTGATTCATCGATTTTTATTTGCTTCACTTTGGTGGAATTGTTAAACCATATAACGTTTTAATAGTCAACAATTCGAAAATTTCCCTTTGAGGCACAAAGATTAAACCTTTTGATGGAATATAAGTTCCCTTCCACTATCTGGGTCTCGAATATTTCTATCAGGTCCTTTGGTACCTTTGCATACATTTGGTGGTTTTTTGTGATTTGCAATAAACATATTTTAGAATAATCATTAAATACCGTATATAATTCAAGAGATGTGCATCAACAAGGGAATTTTCTTAAATTTTCATCTATTAACTGCAGTTCCAGCGAACACAATTCCTTGGTCTTGCGGTTTCCTGATTTATCAAATATTTAAAATCCTTGCTTTGACAGCCTTTCTGACGAATTTGGTAAGGATCTAGGTCATCAAACAAAGTATAGGCTATGTTTTCTACTCTTTTCTCTACACACAATATCGTAGGAAGAAACGTAATAAGTTAATCTTTATACCACTGGTTAAAATATAATATTTATATACATAAGAATAATTATGCAAGAGTATGATCTCAAACCTTGTCTAATATTATGAGTATTTGTTCCTTCCATGTGCTGTTACAACGTGTTTTTTTTCTTATATAAGCATAACCTTTATATTAAGTGTTAAAAATTATATATTCTGATGATTTTATCGGATACAAAGAAAAAAAGAAGCGTACCTTAGGAATCTTGTGCTCTGGCTTGCAAAATAATCTTTGATAGATGTTCTGTATGCGTGATCGTGTGTCATATATATATAGGTTTCAAAGAAGCCTGGTTAAGGAAATCAATGTTTCCATATAATAAAATTGTATTAGTTTTTCCAATAAGGAAATCAGTGTTCTAAAATAACTAAATTTGTATTAGCTTTTCTATATCCATCATAACTTAATTATATTATTTATTATTAGTCGACTACTTAAAATAATACAACTAAGTTAACTTGCAATTCAGTGCACCCTATTTTATAACTCAAACTGAGCTAGTATTTGGTTTGGGCCCATTGACGATCACCCTATTACCCATTTTTTGACTTTTACCCGACTGTATGTGAACCTAGTTACTACTACTCTCTTTTTTTTCAATTGAGAATTTGAATTAGAATAATATAGTTATAATTCCTTATTAAGGCCATGGAACAAATACTTTAATACATCCTCCACATAGCCAGCACTACACTTTTTTTTTATCAATCAAAAATGGATCACAAAATATGAAAATCACCCATTTAATTTTAGGGCTTAGTATGGCAATTTCCTAGATGGAATTGAAGATATTGATTGGGAAGGATCCACCAAGGAATCTCATAGAGAAATGTTAGGAAATTTCTTCCTACGTATAATCAAACTC
The DNA here is from genome assembly GCA_023531435.1 of Papaver californicum. NCBI lineage: Eukaryota > Viridiplantae > Streptophyta > Magnoliopsida > Ranunculales > Papaveraceae > Papaver > Papaver californicum. The sequence continues at coordinate 11,649,254 of JAJJMC010015859.1, forward strand.
AATGATTTGCTATATGTATACCATTCAATCATTGTATAAGTTATTTGACCAACGTTTTCTCCATCTGTTATCTCATCTTTGATGAATTCTCCATTTGTTATCTTATCTACTGGGTATCTAGCAGTTTGCAACCTTTACGGTCACATTGCCACCATAAATACACAGATCAACTGAAGACATAGATTAGTCCCATAACTAAAGAAAACATGGTAAATGATGTGAAAAAAAATTTAGGAGTTTAACCTGATCGTGCACTTCCTCTATTTTGCGTAGAAACATAATGCAGATAGTAAGATCCTAAAATATTAGTTTGATTAATGTTATGAGCGGGTAATTTGGGTTATAACTTGTTTTTTTTTGGGCTTTTGCTCCATATATATGTTAATTTTTCAATAACTATCAAAAATAACTAACACAAATATATGGGGTTATAGTCTGCAAGAACACATGAAATTTAAAAAGTTAATATCATATTTGTTTGAGCCTTCCATGATTTTGAAGCTTCTCTGTTTACAGAGTAGAATATAAAAAAAAAATATTTAATATCAACGAACATTTATTGATAGGAACTTGTTCTAAAAAGTAAAACTTCGAAATTTAACAAATAAAGTAACCTAAGATAGTAAATAGTAAATTCCAGACAACCCAGTACTAATCTTAAAACTAACTTCGTAAAAATTTCGGTAGCGCAATGTCATTCCAATATCCTTGTTTCTGAGAAACGATTCGATATATAGGTGATGAATTCTCAGTAGTGCATTTACGTACCACGGTTTTTGCATACCCATTTGGCAACTCATTTTTCTTGATAACAATAATCTCTAGTTTGGATGGTTCACCGGGTATTTTTAAAATACCAATGTACTTGGATTTTTATCTTCTGTAAAAGCACTAGATGTCAAGTAGAATCCAGTATTATGTAGGCTTTGTGCTCTGCTTTCAACCATCTACATTGTAAACAAACTTTCATAGGGAATTGATATCTAGCCCATCCTTTTATCTCATCACTTTCTTCGATACTATTTTTATATCCCCAACAAGAACACCGATTAGGAATTCTGCAACAATCTCCTGATCTCCTAGCCATGTTATAATTAATCTCGTTCCCTTAATGATACCCTGTCTTTTATTGAAATTTTTTAAAAGAATAATTGGTATGCCAACTTTCAATTGCGAAGAATGGCTTGGCATATACGTATTCTCAACTTGATTTATAATTTCTGTGAGATATAACCGTTCATCTTCGTCATAATTTTTGGAAGCAAAAGATATATAATACCTGCTCAAGTATATGCGCTTTTCTCCTTGAAAGACGGACACCATGTGCCTACTTATTTCAATTACTTTATCATCATCAAGAGCTAAAATACCGGTCTGTGCGAGATGCCGTTTTTAGATATATTTCTTAGAAAATCTTCATATGATATAACAACTATTGCTTTGATAAACTCGTTTTCTGTTGATAAAAAGACATTACTATCATTTTAGAGTAATAATCCCTCCTATGATCCCGCCATTAATGTGATTCAAAAGATATCTTAGGTACCTGCTCTCTTCCATGCCTGTGATTCAGCTAAAACACATATATTAACACAATTATAAGATTGTATTATGCTTATATGATTAAACAACGAAAACAACTCAATGTTCCTTCCGAAACAACGAAAGATAAACTTCGAAGAATATAACCTTAGTACCTTACCTTGGTTTATATTCCTAAGTACGAAAATAATTTCTCACCCTGTGTAAATTTATCTAGTTGTATATATATATATATATATATATATATATATATATATATGATCTCTATTTAGCTTGGTTAATTAAGGAAATCATTATTTCCATATAATTAAAATTGTGTTTATTATTCCATTAAGGAAATCGAGTATTTTAAAATATCTAAAACCGTATTATCTTTCCTATTTCCAGATTAACTCGATTTCTTTATTTATTAGCCGGTTATAACAACCCCAAAAACCGTCTTGAATCTTTATTTGGAAGTAGTAGAGATTTAGAGAAAGATATCTTGTTCTGACAGCTCTTTTCACACTTATGCTGAGGACGGTGATTTTTGACTCACCTTGATTGCTAAAGTAATGAGTAGAGCAGGGAGGAAGGGTATAGTGACACTTTAAGAAGGAAAGAGCTTCGAGAACAGACAATCTAGTGTAGAAGGGATACAATTTGATTGTGGTTATATTTCTTACTTCGTTACAGAGGGCGATAAAATGATGGTTAAATTTGAAAACCGCCACGTAAGAAGAGAGTGGGGTATTCTTCAATTTGTTGCCTTCTTTTAATGATTATTCTACGTTATTGGACTTTCTTTCTGTTACTCTATTTTTGTTTAGACTGGTATCCTATTTTGTGTATGATTGACAGGATATGTTTTACAACAGTTTTCAACACTTATAATCTTAAGAATATTATATTTACCCCTAAGTTTTACTTAGTGGATGCCACTAATTCACTACTACTTTTGTAATGCTTGCATTCTTGCATCATGTAGTTCATCTTAAATTTTCCGTTCTTATGTTTTAGTTAGAGATTGATGGCATATCACTGTTAAGTGCCAAAAACAAAGAGTTTATTTCTTGGATGTCTTCCACATCTCCAAGCATTCTAGCATCATGCAATTCAACTTATAAACTATTTGCTTATGCTACTCTAAGACTCGGGTTTAGTTTACATACCATATATGGTCTTGTCTATGGGTAATTAGTACTCAATTATATCTCAATGGAGAATATAATTCAAAAGAGGCCGTTTATGAAGATGAATAATGTTAGGGATGGATTGGTTCATTACATCCTTTCTGTCATTGTGCCTAGTGCTTTAGATTCATGTTGTATTTTACGTGGACTTACTGTGGTTGTGTGAAAGCTGATCCAATAGAATCTTGGATATCTACTACTCATGACCATTTATTAAATATAATAAAATTATATTAATCATATATATTGGGTACCTAGATATTGTGTTAAGCTTATATGACGCATCCTTACTGTCATTGTGACATATCCGTTTGGTGGTTAAACAAATTAGCTTATGTGGACTTACTCATAGATATTGTAATTTGAAGGTATGTAAACATATTTTATTCGCTTTGATACATATTTAACTTTAATTTGCTTTACAAACGCTATCGTCATTGAAATTAAATTAACTTATTTGAGAAATAACTTGTCATTAGTTCTTATTTTTGTTAAATTATTCAAATGTACTCTAAACACCTAATAGTATCAGCACTAATTACTCATTACATGATAACCTACTATACTCAATCAACATTTTTTGTTGGCTCTAGATTTCATGAACAACAAAACCATAAGACTACACCATAAATTGGTCTTAAAAATACAAAAACCAAATGTACAACATACAAATTTAAAACTCGCAGTTAATAACCTAGATTAAAAAAGTATATCAAAATTAAAACATATGATATACATAAAAAGTTAATAACTCCAAATCAGTTTAATAGTGAAATTAAAAACAAAAAATAAAAAACCCTAAAAAAACAAATTCTAAACGAGTTAAATATCTTTTCTACTGTTATTTCCTAAACCTAAGACCCTAAGTTGCAACAGTATTACGAATCTTAATAGACCCATCAAAAAGAGTAACTTTGTAATTCGAAATAACAACAAATTAAAAACTTTAAAGAAAAACTTTACCGGTGGCTCTTAACATTGTCATTATTCTACGTGCTACTCTTACATGCTTTTATTAAAACCTGTTGTTGTTTCCCATTTTTCGTTGACTTTTATAGGAAACTGCCTCCTATGTAGTACAAAACTTAATGATTAGCAATATGTATAAAATGTTTTTTTCTATATATACCATTCCACCATCTCCACTTATTCTTTTAACTTTGATAACCTGTCGTTCAATTTCATAACCGTAAATATAGTACCCCTTGTGGCTATTGGTTCATCCAAGTAAATTGTGACTTCAATTATATCCCTGATTATCAATATTCTTGTTCCAATACGTAGTTTGATTTTGCGACGTGGTACACCCTTAAATTGTTCTTCATCTAGGAATTCAGCAGGAAACCGTAGATCAGGTAATAGCTTAGGAAGTTTTAGCTTTAGTATATCTTCACCGTAGTATGTTTGTTCCTTAAATTTTATAATACCATTCCTTTCCGAGATTGCTACCCTAAAATTTCCTATGGTTGGCCTCCAATTTCGCGTGGTAGGATCTTATATATTAGAATCCAATGGTATAGTAACATACAATTAGTTCCAAACAAAGTAACAGTTCTTAAAAAATATAAATGCATGAATTTGTATTTATGTATATATAAATATAATTGTACCTCATATTTGTATATTTAAAGTTTGGTTTTGATCCGAGTCTAAAAGAATATTCATATGTACTTGATTCGTAATTAATAAGACACAAACTTTCTCTAGATGTCTTTCTAAATTTGCATCGTGTAATTATTTCCCTGGTTGCAAATTTTGTCAATGTTGGTTCTGTATTTTAGTTTCAGACGTTTTTTGATTTTTTTCTAGACTTTGTGCTTGTTTTGTATTAGATTTTTATATTTTCTTGTAGACCCATTGTCTGTGACCTCGTCCTTTTTCTTCAGATCCCGTAAACAAATTTTTTGGATAAGATGATATTTTGAACACTCTAAATATCGTAGTTGTTGATCTAGAAAGAAAATAATTTGATCTAGAAAGCAAATAATATGAAGAATAGGAAAAGGAGGAGTAGTGTTGATAAGGAGAGAGATGTTATATCAGGAAACCAAAATAAGAGATAAGATTTCACACAGATTATTTGATGATATTTTTACCAGATTTTCCGAGACAATACCATCGCACAAATTATATGAATAGCATGTGCATGTCCTTTTAGGTTTGGGAATCTGTAACAGACGGTTTTTTTTAAGAAATGTAGAATGAAAAAGCTAGTGCAAACAACAGCAATGGTAGCATCTAGTTATAAAAGCGCAAATCAGTACATGGTGTATACTTTTTCAAATAAGCATCTTTCCTCTTTAGGGCTTCTCTTGCAAGGCATGCTTGCAGAGAAACTTGTCCATTATAATACAATGACAAACACAATATTTCAGGCCTAATAAAAAAAAATTAGTGCAAAAATTATAATTAAAAAACATGTTACTAAACCAATGGCTCTTTAAACATCTGACGAATAAACGCTAGAAGGGAGGGGATCCAAATGTGGTAATGTGTTGATACCCTATCAATTTGGATTATGTATAAAAGGGATTAATGTCGATGGTTTTTTCTGTGTTATTGGCCCTAATAAACTAAACCATAAAATGTGAAAACAATATAAGAGAAGTTGTGGAAACATAGTATCGGTATAATGTATAAGGCTATTTTGTTAATGATGATTGGCTTAAAGAGCTAGGATTGCGGGTAGCATGAGGTGCCTCTAGCCAAAGTTATTATTTTTCTTGTAAGTGAATGAATGAATCTTCTTTTTCCTTTATTGTGGGTAGCTAAATCACCTGGTTCTCACATTGTTGTTCTCTTACATGATCGAGATTGCTGGAAAGTCATACATAAATCATATATACTAGGTTATTATACATGGATATCAATTATACAAAGATAACATCACATTTATACCCAATCCATGGAATCATACTTTATCTCTTACAGATGAGACATGTAAATTTGGATGCTCATCGTTTACGAAAATACGTGTATTGGATTATCGTTCATGATGTCCATTACCGTCAGTGAGATGTTTCTATCTCTCTTTCTTGTGACATACCTTCTCCTGGCGTGCTTTCTTGGAAGATGATTTGGATCCCTGGAAAATCAAACAGTAATCAATGCATTTATAACAAACTACTAATGAATACTATCAACATATTCATGCAAAATATCTCAGAGGATAATATTCGGGCTGAAAATATAAAAAAGCATGAAGCTTTCAACATAATTTCCATGAAAATTGTTTCAATCATACTTTTTTTAAAAAAAAAAAAAAAACTTTCTTTCACACGGTTAGTAAATATACTGTCAAAGCATGATTATCTAAACCTTAGTAATAACGGTTCCATAGCACAAAAGAAACGTCAATCGAGAGAGAAAAATTACCTTATCCTTGATCTACTCAGGAGGGTGTTGTAAAAATTGCTACAAATTCAAATCTAAGTTAGTTGATGTGACCTTGTTATTACTATTTTTTGAGTATCATTTGAAAAGGTAGATAATAATACCGATGGAAAGATTTTAATACGTGAAGGAATATAAAGGTACTTACTTGGATTCTAGGCACAACAATATTCTGGCTGACATCCTGATTGTTCAGGTGAGAAAATAGTTTTCCTTATGATTTAATTCATATTCAAAATTTTAGTTTTCCCTATATGTTTATTTAATTCAGATCAATATTGAAGGTCCATTTTAAATCATAAACTTTATAAGAGAAATTTAGATTGTGCATGTATACACAAAGTTGTTCTACATATTTCTTTCATCTTGAAGTATTTTATCTGTGTCAAACTCAACATATATTATGTGGATTATCATTAAAAGGTCCATGTGTACTTAGTCATGGTTATGATGATAAACACATTTTTATGTCTAAATTGTGCTGAATTCTCTATTTTATTAATGCTTGATTTTATATTATTTACGAGTTTTTATGTCTTTGTAGGTATTTTTGAGAAATAAATATTTGTGGAAAAATCGGCTCAAAAAGTTGTTAAAGGCACCCGGAAAAATTACTAAAGGAACCCAGCAAAAGTGATAAAGGCACCCACCAGTTGGATTGGGGGCACCCTTCTTTAAATTCAAATTTAAAAATGGCGGGAAGAAACATTCATTACGTGAGAAACTCCTGGATTAGTTTTGAACCGAATTCAAAGGGGTTTAAAACTTGTTTTTGATAACCCAAATTGAAGAAACACTCAAGAGATGATCAACACACGTCAAGTGAGTTATTCACGCCAGAAAAATCGCTGGAAAATTCATGTCACATCCGGAAAAGGATAACTCTCTCGGGTTCGGATTATCAACAATTTGGAGTTTGATTTGGACTCTTGTTTGAGTTCTAATCGGTTAAGAAAGGTCCCTAGGGTTCACTAATCCTATAAATACCAAAGAATAACAAGAAACAATCAACCGAGAGCAGCCGGAAAAATTCCAGAAAAAAAAGAAAAATTTGTTGGTGGAAGAACACGAAGAACTTAAGGCTCCAAAGAACTGTCATTTCTCTGTCGCTAAACCGTTGTTTATCCATTCAAATTTCTGAAGGAGCCAGAGTCCGTACTTTATTTCTGTTCTCTTCAGCCACACAGAGAACACTCTCTGTAACGTTTATAAGCATATCAAATCTTCTGTGTTACTTTTATTTCATCATTGTAAACACTTTTTGAGCTATGAAAAACTATTTTGAGAGTGTTTCCAACATGATGAGCTAATCACCATCACTGGGACGACGGAGGAAGCTATTTTTCCAATAATAAAGTGGTAATTCTTATTTTATTTATTTTTTGTAATTCATTTACTATTATTTGCTTTGAATTAAAAATGGGAAAAATGTTTTTTATCAGTTAGTTGTGCTTTCTTTTGAGGGTTCATGCTGGGCTTAGAGCTTTTGATATCTCATGCTTTCGATTTACGACTATTATTTTGAAAACCTAACTTTGACAATATTTTTGATAAACTGAATATAGGAGTTGCAAGAGTTTTATCACTTGAAAAATTGGCTAATGGTGGAATCCTTAGTCTCAATCCTTTCCATAATTTGAAATCAATTTTACTTTAATCTGTTTTATTTTTAGTTATTAAAAATTAGGTTTAAAAATCGAATCTTTACAAGTCTGAGTATCAAACCTTTCTATCATTATTTTAAAATTACATCAATCTTTGGCGCCGTCGATGCGGACTTGTTTTTATATTTGTTTTTAGTTTTTTTTAGGTTAGTTAGTTTAATTATATTTTTATTTTTACTTTGTTCTATTTTACGTTTCTTTGGGCATTTCTCTTTTTGCTAAAGGTTTTGGATTTTGGATTGAAAGGAAATAGAGCCAAAGAATTTGGTGATTAAATACTTGGAGTTTAAGTTAAAGCTTAAAGAACGGAAAAGAAGAAAAAGAATTTTATTTTTAATTAAATTTTATTTATTTAGAAAATTGTATTAGGAAATTTTTTATTATTTCTGTAATTTTTTTTTATTTTTGGACACTTTTTGGACTTTATTTTGGGACTTTGGACATTATTATTATTTTTAAATCTACAGAAGGGTAATTTAAATATAAACTCCAACAGGGAAGGACTACAATTACGATATTGTCTCGGCCCCTCGGGTTCGTACACTTACACAGGAGTTGGTGGCCCGAGTCGACTACAACCGATTCATCCCCCGTCTGGTACGGGAGGTAAGACTCAATCAACCCACGAATCCCCTGCAAGTGGGTTTACTGTATTCCTTCGTGTGCATATATGTTGAGGACCTAAATACGGATTTACTTTTCTAGTAAAGGGCAAGAACTGGCCATATAAGATAAGGACTCGGATTTCATCACCGTTTCCTTCTTGCCCGCTTTAGGAACATGTTACCAAACGCGAACATAAACCTTAAAATTTTGACTAGAAAGAGACCGATAGGGTAACGAGCTTATAGGAAACTCGTTCAAAAGGACTGTATTGGTTACTTTGTTAGCCTAACTCGAAGTTCAGGAAGATTATTTTAAGTTGATTAGAGCCGCCTTGTAACCCAGGGAAAAGTTTCCAAAGAGACAGGGTTATCAAAGCTCCTCAGAGCTTATCCTGTTTCTCTTCGACTTAATCTAATTTGGATCGTTCTAAGAGGTTTGCTAAAACTGCAACTAGTTTCCTTTTGGAAGAATAGAAGCTGGTCTAGAAACAATCTAAGTGGAGCCATCAAGCTTTTTCTTTGCTAGATTCAATAGGTTTGATTTGGTTGAGTAGGCCTTGTTTGTGTATGTTTAGAACCCCCTTCCTGTTAGGATTTATTTACTTAGATTTTTTTTTAATATATTAGAAAGTTTTTAGAAAATGTCGAACTGGTATTATCAAGACCAGTATAATGAATATACGACTGAATTTTAAAATAGATATTATCCATACTATCAACATTGTGTGGATAGTATTCGGGATCATCACCAACCTTTTGGAGGTTATTACTCATACCAGGGTAATCCTAATTATTATTCGTACATACACCCGTCTTATGAACATGAAATTGAGAAAAATTCGAGTTCTTTATCTTGGAGGGATTCCCTAAAACAGATGCAACCTAGTAGTCCTTATAATGAACCTATTATGCCTCTAGAAGAATCACACGAGCAGTTGCAATCTAGCACTACTGATCTAGTTTTTTCTCTAGAGAATTCCGTCAAGAAGTGCACTAAGGATACAAGAAGAATCATAAAGGAGATGACTGCGAATTGACATAGGTTCGCTTAAGTATGAATGAAATTTCTGCAAAGAATAATATTGCTCAAAATGATCTTAATTTCCAACACGGTGATACCCTTGATAATTATTCACCTAGTCAAGAGGACGAGGATAGAATTGGTAATATTACTTATTTAGACGAGGTTCAAACATATTTATATTATTATGATGATGAGGATAGCATTGAGGAAGAACTTGAAAGGCAGAATGATCAGGAAATTGTCACTCCAATTGTGCTTCATGATGATAGTGTTATTTCTGGTTCAAATCCAAATAATTTTAATGATTATTCACCTATTCAAAAGGAAGAGAATTTGACTAGAGATACCACTGTTTTAGACGATGTAGAATTTTCTTGTTTTGAAACCGATAATGGTTTAGAGGAACGGGTTTATCCTGAGAATACGGTTTTAGAGTACAGCGATTTAGAAACAATAGTCTTAGGTAACAAAGATAGACTCGTAGAGATTTTAAATATGAGTGAGGATGCACTACCATATTATAACCTAGAAGAAGCAATTGACCATTTTCGGGAATCTGACGATCTTGAAATTAGGGAAATTGTGATTAGTCTATCTAGAGACACTGAAAACTCTAAGTTTGGGGGTGATTATCATTCTCCTTGTGCTTTATCTTTGACTTTTAGAAAGGTCCCTAACTTGGGACTTGACATTTTCACCTCTACCATTTTACAAGACCATCTTCAAACTAGATTCCCTGAGCCTGTTGATATCCAGAAAGATGTTCAACTGTTAGAAACACATCCTCTGGTCGATGTGGTTTACCTAGGCGCAAGAGTGACTTTGTTTTCCCACCAAAATATTTTCTTCCATATGTGGGAACGTATGAATTTCAAATGTGTCAGTTATTAAGTTTTGAGACTAAGCCTAATTACTTTAGGGAATTAGAATCGACACATTTGTTTAAGAACGACCACCTTCATTGTAGTCAACTTTGTGGGTCAAATATGATTGATTTTGAGGATCCATAATTATTCAGGTAATTATTATGTGCTTATAAGTTCTTAATTGAGTTATTCCAGACTCTACAACTTCATCATATTGATCCTGCCTACGAGGAAATCCAGCCCATGAAAATATTTTATCAAGACCCTTTTATAGAGCCTGAACCTGAACCACAGCTAGAAGTAGTTGTCTTAAATAGAAAACTAGATAAGGGTATGCTCGGTTTGTTCATTTTCGTGGCCTGTTGCAGTTTCCTCTTATTTGTGATAGCACTATTTGATTCAGATGACCCATAGTTGTTCCGACTATTACTATATGATTTTATGAGGTGACTAATTCTTTCTTAGTCTGGCTGAAGACTTTAAACTTAGCACTTCTTGGGAGGTAACCCATGCGACACAGTAATATCTTTCCTTAACTCCTTTCCTTCGATTGGTAACAGTTTCTCCTTGTTCATGTTTTTAATCATTTATCTTTAGAACATTAAGGACACTGTTTGATTTAAGTTTGGGGGTAAGGGAGAAACTTTTAATGAAATATGAAACTCCAAAGTCTACAAACTTGTGAACAATTCAGGATGAAACTAACCATTCTAGGTAGATGGAAACTTAGCTCAGGTGTTAGAAATAACATGATGGTTGTCACCGTATCTCGGAGTTTATCTCAACCATATCACCTTCTGTTTTTATTTTTCCAATTTTTGTGTTTCTCTAAGTGATTTGGTGGGGCACCAGTATCGAATTATTATCACCACCAGGATGAAATAGAGTGTTGAGATCTAGCCCCATTTTTAATTCTTATTTAAAAAGAAAAAAATTCAAAAAAAAAGAAAAAAAAATCGAGTATTGACACTTTGATATCAATATGTGTGTGTTCTCCCTGTCTCCGTCGCCTAAGCGAGCGTGGAACGCAGGATCCATGGACTATCATGTAAGATGGTGATAAAGACCATGCGCTTGGATTCAATTTGATCCAATCATGTTTTCAGTACATTTATAATTGTTTTATTTTCAAGAAATCGATCGCTGGGACCCTTGTATATACCAGTGAATCGATATTAATATTACGATTAAGACCATGTATCTCAATTTATTAGGATTTATCCTGGTACTGACCTTCAGACAAATATGGGAAACACCATTCACTTTAGTCAACATGCGCAAACTTTATTTTGTCCATATCCATCTTCTAAATCTTTCCATGTGATTTAACTTTGATAGATTCTGAGTATTGTGGTTGAACGACTATCTGAGTAGATCTTTGTTTCCTTATATATGAATTTTAGTATGCTTGAGAAAAAACTCGTGTACAACAACTGGACTCATATAGGGTAATGATTCCTAGAGCCGAAGAATTTATTATGCCAACTAAATAGCTTGTTTAGTGTTTATCCTCAATCGTTCACGAGTAGTTAAAATTTGGAGTAAAGGTTTTATGGGTATACCTCTTGTAAACCCTCACGAGACAAAACTCGTCCACTAGGGATACCTAGGGGTTTAACGGCTTATTACATATGCTAAATGTAGTCGCGATTCCTGCGAAAATGAGTTAGGATTTTATTTTCTAGATTAGATTTGCTCGAGGAATAGCAAATAGTAAGTTTGGGAGTATTTGATAGACACATTTTTGTGTCTAAATTTTGCTCAATTCTCTATTTTATTAATGCTTGATTTTATACTATTTACGAGTTTTTATGTCTTTGTAGGTATTTTTGAGAAATAAATATTTGTGGAAAAATCGGCCAAAAAGTTGTTAAAGGCACCCGGAAAAATTACTAAAGGCACCCAGTAAAAGAGATAAAGGCACCCACCAGTTGGATTGGGGCACCCTTCTTTAAATTCAAATTTTAAAAATGACGGGAAGAAACATTCATTACGTGGGAAACTTGTTAAGAAAGGTCCCTAGGGTTCACTAATCCTATAAATACCAAAGAATAACAAGAAACAATCAATCGAGAGATTCAAAAAAAAAAAAAAAAATCTGCTGGTGGAAGAACACGAAGAACTTAAGGCCCAAAGAACTGTCATTTTCTCTATCCCTAAATCCGTTATTTATCCATTCAAATTTCTGAAGCGGCCAGAGTCCGTACTTTATTTCTATTCTCTTCAGCCACACAGAGAACACTCTCTGTAACGTTTATAAGCATATCAAATCTTCTGTGTTACTTTTATTTTATCATTGTAAAAACTTTTTGAGCTATGAAAAACTATTTTGAGAGTGTTTCCAACATAATGAGCTAATCACCATCACTGGGACGACAGAGGAAGCTATTTTTCCAATAATAAAGTGGTAATTCTTATTTTATTTATTTTTTTGCAATTCTTTTACTATTATTTGCTTTGAATTAAAATTGGAAAAAATGGTTTTTATCAATTAGTTGTGTTTTCTTTTGATGTGTCATGCTGGGTTTAAAGCTTTTGATGTCTCATGCTTTCGATTTACAACTATTATTTTGAAAACCTAACTTTGGCAATATTTTTGATAAACTGAATATACGAGTTGCAAGAGTTTTATTACTTGAAAAATTGGCTAATGGTAGAATCCTTGTCTCAGTCATTTCCATAATTTGAAATCAATTTTACCTTAATCTGTTTTATTTTTAGTTATTAAAAATTAGGTTTAAAAATCGAATTTTTACAAGTCTGAGTATCGAACCTTTTTAACACTATTTAAAATTACATCATGTGACATCCAGTGAATAGTTGTCTCAACTTCACTCTGTTTGTATTTTATTTGAAACATTCTTAGTGCTATTTGTTTGGAAGTAAAACTTGATATCAAATTATTTAGTTGGTCCTTTTGTGATTTATAACCTTTATAACTTAATTGTACTCAATATGAGTTATATTTTTATTTTCCAAAATAGTTTGATACTCGTACTTTGTTGCACGACTCTTTTCTCGGTGTATTTTTCTGCTAAAACTCAAAACATTACCATTGTGAGCTGGATATCATGTTACACCTAGAAAAGGTGCATTTCATGCTGGGGTAAATGGTGATAAATGAGTGCATCATTGAGTCAAATAAATTGAACATCCTTATGCTGGTACAGTTGATGGATAAAGCTTCTTAGTCATTCCAATTCAAGTGAAATCAGTTTAAAGAGTTTTCAGGTTAGGTTTATTACTTCCCCTAAGTTTTCATTTGATGTATTATCAAACAATACTTGTAAGGCGTAATTTCTTATTCATATTCTTTATTTTATTTTATTTTTTTTATTAAAAGATACGTATTTGTCTGCGAGATGTTATTCTTGTGATTTTACTATGTTTTATGATGATTGCTAAGGATGACCTGTGCCGTAACGACATGGATTTATGTTGATGTTATTACTACTTAATGTGATCTTATTAACTCATTCGATGTTTTTTCTATATTTTTTTTTGTGATATAGTATTATTTTAGGTAATTGTGGTTATGTAAATTTTCCTCCCTATATTTAGTTCAAGATACACATCTTATAGATTTTATTAATGATATATTCTAATTTTACACAAATTCTCGTTTGGAATTCACCTTTATTTATTCCCTAATTACAACATCAAATATATTAATAAAATGCATCAAAACCTAATCAATTAGTTCAATGACACTCTATAAAATCTGGTCGTGAAGTAACTTGCTCTTCTTAATTTTCTTCTATGTAAGTAAAGTGTGAAATTTAAATTCCAAAACTTAACATGAGAGAAAAAATCATAATGTTAGGAGGAATACTGTCGATTGAAAGTGTAGTTGGAAAATTTTCCTCATCCCGTTGAATCCAATTTATTTTTCAAAACCGCACATAATAATCTTGATTAATTAGCAACCCTAACTTACTCGCCAAAAACACCCCACAAAGGCAAATACCTTCGATGATAACAAATGAGGAATACTAACATAGCGGGGACACATTCCCGTGAAAAGCCTCAATCACCTCGACGGCGTGGATTAGGTTTTTGAACAAATATTCACAATCATTAGTGATTGAATCAACAATAAAGTCACAAATTGTACTGCAAATACAAATAGATTCTGATTATTGGAATGGGTTTAGTCTTGTATTTATTACATAGTTTCCAGTCTGACTTGTGTTCGACACAAAGTAAATTATTAATCATGTATACACGTCATCTTGACTATGAATCTATTATCATCTTATTTAAGTTTCAAAAATTGAGTTTTTTTGCCAATAGTTGAGGAGTTCGGTTCAGGCCTTCATGGCTCCTGATTTCCTACTTACCACATTATCACAACCAACGCCAGAGGTAACTCAAATAGAGAACATCTTTTAAGCTAAATTTCAGTGTACTGATACAAATATAGACTTCTTACACATCAATCAACCCATGGAATGACAATAAGATAAATTCAATCTGATAATAATATAAGAGATTACAAATCCAGTTCTACTAATATACAAATATATAGACTTCTTACACATCAATCAACCCATGGAATGACAGTAAATAAATTCAATCTGATAATAATATAAGTATAAAACATTGTTAATAGAAAGAAGATATTGGATTTTCCAAGAATAAAACTTCACAAATTCCAAATATATTTTGAACAGTTCTAAATTGAATTGAAAATGTGGACGCAGACCTCTAGGCTATACCTGAAGTCTTTATTGAAGGATGACCTTCATAACATAAAAGAGAGTTTCTTTTCATCCAATATTCTAGATACTGCAAGACAAACATTGTGAATAAAATATTACAAGAAAAACTTTTAGGGTATGACACGACACGGGCATTAGGATGTTGTCGTTACTATTTAATATCACTTTATTGACTCATTAGAAGTTTCTCATGTAATATTTTGTTTTCTATACAGTGCAGGTGTTATGTTTTTCGTAATACTGGTTCTATAAATTTCACTATTTGTAATAAAACTCTTGTATTTTACTACCGAAATAATATGGTTTTTTAAAATAATTTTTTTAACACGATTTTACATGAATATTTTTTGCATTTTTTTAATGAAAATATAATTTCTTGTTGAGCTACTAAGTTTGCATTGAATTAAGAAGAAATACGAAGAACAACCCTTGATTCCATATACGGGGAATAATTTTATTCTGGCACATACTATTGGAAATTCGGAAAACAAACGCAAAAATAAAAACAAAAACAATCCAAACAACAAAGAATAATCCATAATCAACTTAAAAGTCTTATTCATTGTACCAAATATCCGTTAATGTGGGACTGCTGAATCATTTAGTCAATCATCAACATCTTCCAAATTTACAATGAGGCTTCTGGTACTTTTTCCCTTTAGGATGATAACGTGACATGCACCCAAGTTAGAAAAAAAATGTGATCATCAGCTGTAGATGGATGCTAGAGATTTCAGATCCAATCAGACAGTCTCATTGAGAGTCCATCTTATCAACATTTTTATTAGAAAGAAAAATAACATTTTAACATTTAATCTGCAATGAAGAAAAGCAAGTCCCTTAGCTGCTCCATAGAAACCTTCATTCGCGGATACCACAAAAGTGGTTGGAAGTAGGATCCTCGTACATACAAAATAGCTCAAAGAACTTTCTCTTGAATTGATGATTCTCAAAGTTTCCACAGGGCATGAAGTTGCACGAAGTAATGAAATCTTTATTAAAGTGTTGTAAGCTGCATTCATAAATTGAGTGAATGTATTCATATATTTTATCGGATTCTGAGCTTTTTACCTTTGAAATGGGAAACCAATGGATTAAAATTGTTTTGTGGAAATAACAAAATAATATTCTCATAGCAAATTTTGGGACACAAAATCAATTATGTAATAGACCAAAATAACGGGAGGGTAAGCATATATTTGGGAACTAAAGATCATGTTATATCCATACCCACAAAATAGATTATAGAGATAAACATATGGTATGCGAATAAGTGGATAAAAAACCATGGTTTCACCTCCGAGCACAACGAATTTTCCAATTTTTCCCTTTCTTGAAATAATGATCTAAATTTTAGTTAAACTAACTATATACCATGTCTAAGTCATCAACTGCTCAACCCTTCCTTGGGATACGTTACAAAGACGTTGTACCTCGAGGCTCCAGCCATTACATAAATAGATACCCCTAAAGTATGTCATTAAGTGTTAGCCAGTTTCTCTATTACAATACTCTGGCAAAAGGTATTTATACTTTTCCAGCGATATTTAAAAGATGATATGGAAGATGAACGTAGAGAAAGAACAAGGAATAAGACCCAATTTTCCTATGATCTCCTTGAATATATATTCCTCAGGAAGGATCGAAATGATAAATTGTATAAAATCTTCTATTCTTGGAAACTTAAAGTTGATCTCCGTCAATTTTTTATATTGCTTGATCTCCGTCGATCTTTTGGTAGTTTGAGTCTTGATCACTTCATCTTAACCTTGACCACCTCGTTATTCATCTCGGTATATATATTCTAACAAAGGTTAGCATAAAATATGAGCATGTCTAAATGACCGCAGACCAACTAAACGTTGAAACATGACAATGTTGTTGAGTAATCACCATTGATTATATCACAGTGATCCTACGGTACAACCCGTGCCGTTATTTATATTGTTGTTATTGCCGAATGTTAGCTCCTGACATATTCAACGTTTGTCTTATGGTTTGACAAATGCATCTTAGATGATTCTTAAATTTGTAACAAATTTATTATGCATCTTATGCTCGTTAGTTTTCAACATGCAGTCATGTACCTAGAACTGTACTCATTAAGTGTTACCCTCCCAAAACACCAGTTTCCCAATTAAAGTATCATTTTTCCAATGTGAAAAATAATTTTGGTAATGCACATTAATGTTGAGAAAATGATGTTGTTATTATTGGAGTGACATTGAATTTTCATGACGAATCTGCATAAGTTAAGCGCGGTTCTTAATGGCCATAACAGAAACTGTATACAATGAAGATTCATTTTCAACTCCATCTATTTTATAATGATCGGGAAATGGCATATGCTAGAGTTTGATAAGTCTCACGTTTCTTTTTTAAGCTTATAGTGTTCTTGTTGGTTGGCTCATGAACCCATCTTCCATGTCTTTCAAAAAGGTTGAATTTGCACTTGCTTCTTCGAATCTTATAAAAAAATTATGGTAAATGGTAGTTGTTACGGATGTGCCAATGATGTGAAGAGCCTGGAATGGAAATTCCTCCTCCACCACCCATTGTTATTTCACCCATGATGTGCCAAGACTTTTTTTTTTCAATTCTAAAACGCCAACATAAACATCTCCTTAAGGAAGGTATAGCTATGCAGTAACTCAATTGCACATACTACTATATCCTATAAGGAATCCTGGAATAAAACACTTGCTTCAAAAAGTTTTCATGTCTTTCATGGATTGTCTGGTAACGGAGTTCGATTGACTTCATTAATATAATGCAACTCCAATTTTGGACATATATTTTCATGTTATTAATAATGTTTCCTTTACTTATGTAGGATGTGAATCAGAGCCTGAGTTTTTGACGGAGTTTCCGAAAGAGATCTTGAAGAGACTAAAACTTAAGAACTACTCGCTTGGATTGAAAAGATGCAAAGCAGTCAAGTCTTCTAATCTTGTTTTATCATCGAAAAAGATAGACATTCCTATCATTACCAAAGGTGAACCAATTAGTTGTGTTCTTGTAACAAATTTCTTTTTCTTACTTAGTTGTTTCCACTAAATCTTAGTTCAGCGGTTATGACTGACTAATCTAATTTCAATAGTATGTCCATTAATCCCAATTTTGTTGATTGTTCTGTGATATTAAATTGGCAACTCATCGAGACATAGATATTTTACCTTTTCTATTTATTAATTATCCCTTATTACACAACTAAGGTCCTCCGATACTTTCATTCAGTTCAGACCTTAGCCAACAACATCTTATATAATACATTTGTGAGACATTCAGGTACATCGAAGCTATGTAGCAACAAAGTCACTTGTAAAGAATGGGGCCATCAGCAACCACTGGAGAGATGACGCTTTTAAGTTAAAATAATCACAATGCTCCTGGTACATACTAAAATTTTGTTCCTTCACTTTCTCCTTATTTGCTATCATAATTCTCCTAGTATGAAACTCGTATCACCCTAAATTAAAACTCTTAGAGCGAACTAATTTTTTTTTTAATTAATCACCACAAACTCTAATCAGAACTAAACTCTTGAGTGAATTGTTGAGTGAACCTGTCAATTTTCACAGGTTCATGAGTTCAAACTTTTTCTCTAGCATAATAAACGAATGTGCATTACAATTTCTTTTTCCCTTAACAACACGGAATTTAGAGAAATATTGTTATTTCTTAGAGAATGTGCAGTTACCAAGAATAGCTATGTTTAAATATTTAAGTCTGACTAAATGTACCAATAGAATAACAGAGGTAGCAAAAGAAAAAGAGATACAACTACATCTGCAGTAAGTAAGGACCTTTTCGTGGACATCTTAGCACACAGCCGATATCGAAGAGGACTCTTCAAGGCTTTCCTCCTAGCACACTTCCGAGAAGGTCATCCATTCTTAAAATTCGAAGAGCTAGATTAAGATTAAGATTAAGATTAAATGACTTATATATCCCTCCAGCGAGGCATTGAATTCGTTACATCCACCTAGCCTTGCACCAACAACTAAGAGATTCAAATGAAAAAAATACACTAAAAATAAACTTAGTGTGACATTTACCTGACCTTGCAACTCAATAATTGTAAATTAGTAAAAATAGTGCATGTAAAGTAAACAAAACAATGACCCAACAAAAAAGTTTAGGAGCACGTGCTAGCTTAGAAATATGTTCTAGTAAATTATAAGAAGTATTTATTTTTATTTTCATTCTGATTTTAAACCAATGGCTTTTACAGTTTCAGCTAAGCACCAGAGTGATAGCTTTATGTCAATTGCGGATCACAATTTCTGGTTTCTTAAGTATTTCAATTGCTTCATTTATAGCATGTACTTGAACTTCATGAGCCATTAAGCATCAAGATGGAGTGCCATCATAGCATATATGGGTTCTATTAATTCAGTTATACTTATTCGGTTTCATGTCAATCAAATTTGTTCTAAGCATTCAATATTTAGAAAACATGCAATGTACCTTAGCTATGCATATTCGACCACGATAGGAAGATTTGAGCAAGGTTTGATTCCTCAAAATATGGAACCCTTCAATGTCCAACCTGGCACGCAGGAAAATTCATGTACATTAAAATCTCATCTTTCACCTCCTGCCATGAATTACAGTCACCCCTCGCACCTGTTGGATATAAATGCATAAAATATCATAAATGCGATTGCCGAGAAATTAAAAGTGGTTAAAATTAAGATGATTGTTGTTTTACTTATGGGTTTATGTCTTTTAGAGTCAAAACCTACAATGATATTACTTCGGTGCATTCAAAATTATGGTTCAACCTCGATCTTTAGCGATCTACAGAAATGAAAGAGAAGAAACTAATTGTTAAAAAGTAGAAAAAAATAATTACAGATACAACAATTTCAGTTATCTAAAATATCTAATTTGAATGCACTCTGGCATTCACCCGAGTTATTATATTAACAGTCCTTTACAAAAACTTAGGATTATCTGATAAAAAACAATTTATGTATAATTCAACAGATATAAAATGTTGTAAAAAATCGTCTTTGTACTCCCAATTATCGAACGAAAAATATAACTATTAAATATATATATATATATATAATGTGGGACTTACTTTGAACTAAGTGTACCATGTTCTTTGGTTGACTAAGATATACTTCTCAAGAATAAATCAACACTATAGCAAAAATTAAGACATCAGTTTTTATCTATAAATTATTAGTTAACGCCAGTATGATCTGTATTCTCCAATTTTTACGACCGAATTGTACTTGAATAGACATCCCAGTCTGTTTACATGTAACAACTGTTATAAGGTTATAACAATCCATCCCAGTCCCAGCACTATAGCCTAAAGAAAATTGGCACTTGGTTCTCTGTTTTTGATTCATAGAACATTAAGCTCAGAAATCAAATCAATCATTTAACTTTTACAGAACTTATTAAAATTTGAAATTCTAGTATATAAAAGTTGAATATGATTCTTACCCTATTGTAAACTCAGCAACAAATGTGGTAACTACCTAATAAAAGCATAAAGAAGTTTGAAGGGTAACAAATATTTCAAGATTCAATAAATATTTCTTAAGAAATGAAAATTCAATGGTACCTCTCTCCAACAAAGGCTTTTAGCAGCAACAACACCAATGGCGGTACTCATATCGGATGAGTCAATGAAATACTACATTCTATCTATTGAATCCATAAATTAACAAAAACTCACATCAGAGACATTGTCATTGGTATCAGTAGCTAATGGGGTTGAAACCGGGTATGATAATGTTTTTCTCTCGCTCCTTGTTAGCATCCATAAGAACCCCTTCTAAAAGAGCTTTAAGCCTCTGGATTCAGCTCACTGATAAAATCCATTGGAGAAGGCCATACCAAAGGCTCTGCCGACGAAGGGGATGCACATGCTCCATGCTTATACTTGAATGCTATATTTCTGTAGCATATGCCTGCGAATTTCACCAATGAATTCATATTAGGTAAACCGAGTTTACGGATCCTAGTTAAATTCAAGTTACCCGGCCGGTCAAACACTGCTTATTCATCAATTAAAGCATATCAAAAGGTTAAAATGTGAATCCACGTCTTTAGAAACAAAATTTCATCAAATTTTTATTCTCCACTCTGCTGAGGTGTTAGTTAATCTTACCTCATCTTTGTATCATTTTTCCAATGCCAACATAAAAGCAGTTGAGATTTGTATCAAGCTGAAGAAAAAGTGGAACTGATGTCAGAGAAAGAAACAATTGTATTCAGAAAGTTAAGGATATAAAGAGAACTCCAGAATGCATTTACTACTGAGTATACTACTTCGCTTCTTCGCTAGCACTATTTGTATACACCAAATAAGACTGAACTAACAATGCACTGGTGCAAGTCCCAAAAACAAACAGGTGTTTAACCTAATGTGTGAACTTCCGGAGACAGTTGCAAGAACATTGGTTCCACGATTGCGGGTGGTTAAGGGAACTGGAAAATCTATCAATTATTTAACTCCACCTAGAATCTTGCTTGCATTATTCAGTGCATGGGTGCACAGAGGTCGGTGGTTCAATGATAATGTAATCTTAGTTCTGATTCTTCATCATCATCATCATTTTTTTTGTTTGTGTATCATTTGGTGTAGTGTCAACTTTAGTCACCATTCAAATTTGCATTAAAGCATATTGAATATTTGTTTCATGCAAGAGCTAACTTATGGATAGTGGAGATGTACACAGTAAACACTTGGGTCTCAGTGCTTTCTCTCTCTGTTGTTTGCGCCTTCATAATCCTTTCAAGTGCTACTCCCATACTGCATGGCACATAACCCTTCACTCATGATTCTAAATCAATTGCCACGAAAAACTCCTTATCTTGGAAAAGTAAGACTTAACACAGAACGACGTCAACAACAACAACACAGTTGAAATCAGGTACATCAACCAAACCACGGATATAACGGTTTCATTTAATCGTTCATCCTCTTTTTTAACAGATGTTCTACCCATTTGTATAAAAAGTATGTAAATCTTAAACCCGTCTGTTCATTATTAAATTCACCCTTGGACCTGAGTCCTTGGTGAATGACAAAACTATTCTAGCTATGGTTTCTGTAAACATAGAACAAAAAAGAAGCAACAGCAGAATTGTTTCATCGACTGATCATTTTCAGTTGATTAGATTATAGAATTTAGGATATATTTGTTTATTGCAGTTATAATGAAAAATCCATTTTAGCTCTTTTGCTGGAGAGTATCACTTGTCATGTTTGGTGCACGTTATTTCTCTCTTTACTTTTCTTCTATTACTTGTTTATATTGCACCGTCACTCCACTCCATCGTCACCAATTGTTTGGCGTGTGTTTAACATAATATGAAGAATCAAAAAGTCATAGCCTGAAGTATCAAACAGATGGCATCCATCTTCAGCATTCTACAATATTTAAACACGCCTCGTGTTAAAGTCAGTTAAGCCTGATGGAACTTAACTTAAAAAAACTGACTTGCAAAAGAAAATGTTAGCCAATGCTTATTATGGAAACCCAAAGTTCCCGATGCAATGTGTAACTATATAGACACGTTACACCAAGAAAAAAGTTCAGGCGAATCTGGATAAAGGCAAGCAAGACCTTTGCCCCCTAATTTATTTATGTATATTTTCACAAAAATTTAGGGAGCTTTTTGATCCTTGCTTGGCAACTGCTGACTCTGAGCATACCAAATAAGAAAAGAAAAAGTGAAAGCGCACTTTGGTGGGGATCTTGATTCTGACTGATAAAAGAAAAATGATACTCCCTCCACATTATCTCTAAATTCTACTTCGACTACGCCTACAAAGGCTTTATAATAACTGTCATTTGAAGCATATTTTCCATGTATTGGCCACACCTGTCGAGGTTAAAGATATTTCTTGCATGTATAATAACACCAATACCCACTGCAAGAGCTACTGAACAACCAGAGAAGAAACATGTGAAGAAGTACGTCAGTAGCAGTACATGTATATTCATCGAGTTGTTAGTAGCAATTTTCAGCAAACCATTGTTAATTTTAGCAAAAATTACAGGGATTGGATTTCAAGCGAGCTTCTTAAGATGAGCTCTGTATGACGTTTTTGCATTCTCTTACCTAAGCAAAATGCTATTCGATATCTTTCTGGTCTTGCTTTTGGCTTTAAAGCGCTTATGCTCTTTCTGTGGTTGGCGTTTGAGAAATGCTTGATATAGGTGGCTTCCACCCTCTCCATCAGCCTAGCAACCTGTCAAGAATAACTCATATGTGAAAAATGCTCAGCAGCAACAGTGTCTTTGCCGTGTGTGTTGCAGTCAATAGTAAAAAGGAAAAAAAACAGTAGCGTATAAAGCTGACCTCATAGGAGTTCCCAATATACAGATTATCTACCATCTCTAAGGATGCTTTAGACGCACTTCTCTTATTGAGGTATTAGAAAAAACAAAATTCTTGAATCCACAAATAACTGAACGACCAAATGAATAGACTAACCTAAACTATCAAACCAGAGCCTCAAGTCACCTATGAAGGACAAAAAAAATTAACAACACCTGAAAGGATCTAACACTACAACTCAAGACCTGAAACGTACCGAGTGTTAGCTAAAATTTATAGAAATGGTTCACAGTAAATGGTTGGAGTTCCATTGCATTTATACTAATTCATAATGAGTGTTGAAAATATTTCCTTAAATTCTGGACCCGCTGGAAGGTCCAGTTCAGAGTTGTCTTTTCTGCCACTTGATTGCTACTTTGAAATAAAGTGCATAGAAGACATGGAAGAAGATATAAGATAATAGCTAACACAAAGAGCTTGAACAAACGTCATCAGCAAAATTAACCTTAATTTGGATTGGTTGCATTAACAGTAGTCTGCCTACAGCACAAAAGCAACCCAAACCATCACAATCAGACACCATTCATAGAAATTCAAACACATACAGTTATATAATCAATGATTGAGTATTACCTTGAGATCTCTGGGCATCTTAAAAGCGAGTGTTTCTGCAAAATCAACAATACAATTATTAAGATACATAACAGTAGATGGAAATAACCAATGCGGTCAAATTTTTTTGTGACTGAGATATTAAGATGGTTTTTTTATTTTAAGAATCCATGGCTAATAGCTTCAGTACGTGGCAGTGAATCATGGTAAAGTTTAAAGCTTTCAAAAGAACCCAGTTTATTTCCCAACTGTTACTACTCTTTAAATATATAATTAAAATATTTGGTAATTACTATAAGTTGGCACATATGTCATGCACAGATTATTGAGTACTAACCATCCGCTCAAGCATTGAGTTGTTACAACAACCTTGCATCTAACAAAGCGTAATGAAACTCTCTTGTTCCCCCTGCATTTTATTGTTAGTGAGTACCCTGGTGGCATTGGTGGAGGATAGAGGGTGAATTTGCCTTCATCAGTGGCATAAGAAGTTATTCACAAAACCTTGCAGTCTAAACTAATTGATTATTCTTCCCACAGATTGACATAGTTTAACAGAGATAGAATCATACCTTGATATTTCTTCACAAAAGTGGAGCAAACAACGATGACTTAAGGACCTGGCTTGGAGTAAACTAATTAGATCATTTTCCACATGGTGTGCAGAAGAACCCAGAGTGCAATCTTCAGAACGCGATGTAACATCTACACTCGCTATAGTCCCTGATATAACCAATATATCCTCTACATCAATTGGAGACTGCACATGATGAATAAAACCCAAAAAACAATTAGAATGCAGATTAATTCATCCATATCCACTGTTACATGGAAATAATGAATAACAATAATACTTATACCTTGACGACAAAGTCCTTTCTATGGAGTGGGTTTCTTACATTCACCATAGAGCCATCCATTCATCAAGAGTAGCGAAGAAAACACATTAGTCAAATATCTTAAAGTACTAATCCTGCAAACCATAATTGATACAAATATGATATCAACTCCATAACCAATATTCTCTAGTCTACTGCCAAGTAACTAACAAAATGATGACCTAACCATGATTCAGTACATATTCAATTATCTGTCGATCTTTAAGTTCTGCCATAAAAGAGAGATGGCATTTGAGATGGTCTCTAGAAACAAAGATCAACCGACTACAGAGTAACTTTTGTTCTCAGCCAAGAGCCAATGCTATACTGAAATGAAAAACCTAGGTCATCTAAATATCCATGAATACATACAAAAAATGCAATTTTGTTGAGCTTTAGTTATGGTGAATGTGCTTTTTGTGGATATTAATATTTCTTTGAAGATCAAAAGATATGGATTTCAAATAATGTTACAAATCCTTAAGTTTAGGATAAAATGCATATTTGTATTCCTATTTCAAAAGAATGCATATGAAATCATTAGCTATCAAGAGTATATAATACCAAACAAAACTGAACTAAAGAAGATTTACTTAGCAGGATAGATTGGCTAATACCTAAGTCATACTAAGACTCTTCCCAAGGTAACCCAGGTGAAAATAATCAGAAAGATATGAAGTTCAAGAAAGCTAATATTATATAGAATGGTGGTTGTATACTGCATTCACATTATAAAGGGTGTCTCCAACCTTCATTTTAACTTTGTCACCCTTGTACACCAAGAGTTTACCCATAAATCCTGGAGGTAATTCTTCCAAACTGCAGCCATTATCTTGATGTCCCACTGGCATAAATGGTTTTGAGTTGGTAGTTGTTTGTTGTCCTCTTTGGTAGCTGATCTTTTCTTTGAAGAAAGATCAGTTTAGAGTTCATATCCTCGTGCCTGCAGATAACCAAAAATACAATATTAGTACTGCATCTTAGCCCGTTGATGTTATTTATGCTAATGTAGCCATCAAATTACCATCAGTCCAAGAATTCCGTTGGATTTAAAGAATCCTCTAAATAAGTCATGTTTAAGGGCTCGTTACTCAAGGCACGCCATATACGGACACTACAATAGGATCCTTGAAAAAACATATGCACAGTCACTATATAAACTAACACATGAATCTACAGATAAACAAAACTAAAAAAAAAAAAAAGGGTTTCAATCAAAAGTTGTAGAATGATCTATATAAATCATCACCAAATGGAAGTACCGGACTTGGAGCCACCACCAACAGTACTTCCAAACTACTTCAATTTGCCTTCTAATTCAAAACCCAGTCATTGAATAAATGCAAAAATTGAATTGCTTCGTTCCAAAACGACTCTCCGGATGAAAAGATGGAACTTCCCTAAACTGACCTAGGGGTTTTAAGCGCCTTACTTTTCAGTATATCAGGCATGCACAAATCAACCACATCTAACTTTGATTTAAGTTGCTCACTACCTTTTGTCAAGCTCCCATGAATAACAACCAGTTTATTTTCAGAAGCATCAGGTTCTGCAGGACAAACGGAGACTACTTCTTCCGTTCTACTCTTCACACCTTCATGACATTCGCTAACAGGGGAAGCAAACTCATCTTCCAATCGAAATTGATTCTGACTGATGACACATTGTTTCTTCTCTACCTTCTTCTCTTCTACGTCTAAAAGGGATAGGCTACCACTCCTTTTGTACACATTCGATTTCCATTCCGAAGATGAGATGAAAGATTACTACAAAGCATATAGAGTTACAACACATTCAAATTTCGTAGAGATAAGAAGTCTCTCTGTCCACCAAAAAACACAGATGAAGGGAGTAACAGAAACAATAACCATGTAAAAGACCATATACCTGCAGGACAATGGCAAAAAATGAGCAGCAAACTGTTATAGTTCTGCAACATTCTCCCCAATAGGAGCAGAACTTATCATCCTCTAACGCAGCTCGATTTGTACCAGCATCCACCACTCCAAGAGAGACATCTACTTGTTCTTTAACAAATAATGTGTCTCTTTTAATTAGCGTCCTCTAACAGATTCTACCACCAGAACCCACCACAGATTCTCAACCTCTCGAACAGCACAACCATCTATTCAACATCCCATCCATGTTACCAACGGCAAACCTCAATGGTATACAGTAACATCTTCACCCATAATCTCAGCTTCGAAATCGACTCCAAACTTCATATCCAACACTTCAACAGAGACGAATAAGATAGTCACCAAATATTCCTAAACCCATACACATTCTAAAACACGGCTTCAATCTACTTCATCCATCACTGAAATCAACGGAAGCAGATCCATTCAATGGCGGCAGAACTACATCTTCTTTACTGATTTTTCGCCAAAAACTCTTTCTGAATCTCAATCCAATGCAAGCCCATCTTCTGAACACATAATCACGTATACTTCGAGCCTATCACGTGATGAACTTATATATTTAAAAGGGGAGGAGGTATCTGAAAGTGGAGATACATGACCCTCATGCCCTAAGTGAAAATGGGTAAGTTGCGACCTACACATGTTAAATTTTCTAAACTTCGGGAACGTTAAGATTGAAGTAGACCTTTGTATCATTAGTGGAAGACAAAGAGTACTCCCCTGCCATGTTTTTTATTGGGATCAATATCTAGGTAGTTATCAACTTCTCACAAATTTGAAAAAAAAATAACCCATGCAGATCCATTACTTACCTGGGTATTCCCTTTAAGAAGGTGGAGAACACGGCGATTACCATTGTTGAATGTTACTATCAAGCTGCAAGAAACAGACTTCCTGACGGCTGTTTTTTGTTTGGTTCGGCTACAAACAATTAGAAACATGGGTTAGCATCTGTCAGTCCCAAACTTTGCAGCTTGGGATATCAGTGCGCAAGAAACAATGTAAGTGTTGAATCCAAGAGAAAGTACAAATGCAGAAAACTCAAGCCAGTTCTTTAGGACCATGTAATGAAATTTTGGTAGAGTTATGATACCAATTGAGGCAGTCTTGTATATAAAGTCCTTGGATAGTTGTTCCTAATCCACCAACATACATGCCAGAGGAGCCATGGATGCCAGTATTATACGATGCATTTGACAGTCAGTCCTAATGTCTATGAGATGCGTAAAATAGAGCAACCTCCAAGGATAATAATGGTGTATATTACATAATTAAATAATTATAGAACATTTACCTCAGACCCCAGCTCTGTAGCTACTCATCCCAGTGTTGGTCTCTTAAGGCCGTGACATAGTTGGTCTTGCTATAGGTGCTCTGTTTACAACACTCCTACCAGCAATCAGAACAGTTCCTCCAGGTCTTGCAGTGTTTGAAGCTTCAACAACATCAGTTGTCATACTGGTGTAGGGGGGTTTAAAAGGTGGCAGGTTAATCATTCATTAACAAAATAGAAGAAGAACCAAGTCAGGGTGGAATCTTGTTTGGCATAAACAAAGGAGGCATCATTGCAAATGCAAAGACACAAAAGATCTGTAAGATCAAGATGAATGAAAGTTAATTGCAAATGCAAAGACACAAAAGATCTGTAAGATCAAGATGAATGAAAGTTAATTGTTTAACCAAATCTAACTTCATTGTTGCTTGATAATACTTATAGAGAGCATATAAATATTTTATATACTATGGATGATGCATAGGGTCAGCAACACCCTCACCGCATCACCTAAAAAAGAAGGATTGGCAACAATGTTCACATCTACAGGTCATCGAGCAACCAAATGTACAATGTAACAACACTACACAGGTTATAGAAATGGATGTACCTACTCCTAGGGCAGTACATATTAGTTATGGAAGCTATAGACACAAACTTTGTGGGAAGGAAGGAGAGCCAAACAAATACAAAATTAGCTTAGCACTCCACATCTTAATACACACCACCTGTTAACTGGTTAGTACCCTCAACAGAAGATTCATGGAGTCTAAAGCTTGTTCTTTCCCTTGGATTTCCTACTCATGAACAGATAATAACAATCGACTATCAAATCCACTGGCATTAGAAATGGTGTAACCTATAATTGCCTAGCAATCCAGTTAATGTACTATAGAGATCAGGCAAGTGCCCACTCATGAACAATTTCATTACATGTGATTCCAATTACTACAGGTATATAAAATAAATATGCTCACAATTTACAACTTTAACAGTGTACGCTGTAACGGTTTTAATATATCTATAGACTATCTAGGGACAGGGAATGCATGTGATACAATAACAATTTTGTATAAAAAACATCAACACAATCAAGCTATTTTTGATCCCCGTTTTGTATATTTTCTATTCCAACAATCTCCAAGTAATAACAGGAAACAACTAAAAAAGGATGAGAATGATAACCTTAATACCAATGAAATGGCCTTTTAGTCTTTTATTGATTTTGCCTTAAATCTGCATTCTTCCAGCAAAATCCTTCTGTATTTGTCACCCTCTGAAATCATCCAGCTTGAATACCTGCAAAAAGAATGTTATCAAAGATTTAAGTTGTAAGCCACAGACATAAGATAATATTAAACCGTCTTCAATGCACAAAGAAAACTCTATATTTTACAATAATCCATCTTCAAAGCACACATAGATGTAGAGGAGGAAAAGTTTGATTGATTACTTACCCCCACCCACCCCCACCCACCATCCCCACAAAGGAGTAGTTGGAACTTGGAACCCTGCATGGGATAAGAATAAGTACGTATGAATCTTGAACCCCTTTCCTAAAAGAGTGGTGGAACTTACATAATGCTGAGACACTTTTCAATCATGTCTCTGTTCTAATTAGCTTGTCTTCTTATTTCTGAAGCTTCGGTATCAAGCTTTTCAGTTGTAGAGTTGGGGAAGCCAATTATTTCAGTTCTATTTTTGATTGTTTCTAGGTTATTGGGTATGTTTCGGATTGCTCCTGTTACATGGTGTATTGTGTCTGATGCTCCATCCGCCGTATCTACAAAAATATGCATTATTGTCTTTGTATTTGAATGAAATTTCGAGCTTCCACCAAGAACGACTCCAGAAGCAGCACGTTAGAGAAAATAGCAGGTCAACAATATGACATATAAATGACAATTAGGTCATTGTTCAAATATTTGGTGGAGAACTTACATAGCTCGAAGAACTGTTAGGGCCATACCCAAGAAAATTGGCCATAGAGAACAATAATTAGAGCTACAATATAATTGTCTGTTCTTGATCTCAACTGTCTTCTTAGTCTTGCAACATAGTGATGTAGAAAGTAAAGTTATTCCATATACCAAACCAAGTAGAAGGCCAAACACTGCAGTGGCATATCCATAGATCCCAGTGAATAGGGTAGACTGAAAGAGGGAAACATATGCAAGTCAGTTACAATTTTCATATGCAAGTCACTAATCTGACAAATCTAGCACATTTGCCAACCTAATATACTAATATAACATAGTAAAATTCTCCCAATATAAATATGGTAAACAGAATAAGACGATGAACTCAATTTTTAGAATAAGAAGCACAAACCTGAGCAGCTGGAGCACTATCATCGATGAAGGAGCTGCGAGACTTATAAAAGAAGCCTCACCGACACCTACCAACCTAAAAAAATAGTAGAAATCATATGACAAAAGTTTCGCGAGAGATGACGCATGTCCATAAATTACTCAAATTTCATGATATTAGCATACTCACCTGCGACAAACTGCAGTGCTCTAATAACTGAATGAACCACCACAACTGGCTGTAGCAAAGGTCCAAACAGCTAATCCAACACCAATAAGCCTAAAAGGATTGTGGCTGCAATAAACGACATACAACAATTAATGTTCTCAGAATCTCAGAGATGCTTCTTTAATGTACCATAGAACCCACGCTATGAGCAATCTAGTATGTGTGTAAAATTTTAAAACCAAGAAGAACATCAGGGATCCTGAGACAATCTCAATTAGAATACAGCCTCACCAAACTCCCGATTTTTCAATGTGATGAAGAGGTCCAATGTTACATACAAACAAAAATTATCAAGCCGAAACCGAGCAACCATTAAAAATCTGAAGTGTTGAACAATACCTGAATAAGTTCTAAAATCCTATGCAGTGATTTATTTTTCACTTGTTTCTGTGGAACATTCAACATGTATCAATGACCTACGAATCCAAGAATGAATAATAAGAGATAACATTGGCTGAAAATATTTGAAGCATAAAAAGTCTTGATCAAGCATAATGAATAAATAAGATAGAATTCACTGCTTATAAATCTCAATCAAGATTTCCAGTTTCTTACCGGAAATCACTTGAATCTCTTCACAACACCAGCCCTTCAGTACCTATATTTCCCTTGTCATATTTCTTGGAGATTTAAAATCTATTTTCAACAGCTAATACATATAATCAAAACAATAAAAAATCACAAATTGAAAATCCTGAAAAACACATTAAAGGGCCAATGTTATGGTAATCGACCCCCATCAGAAACCAAAACTCAAAACCCACTCTTAAAGTACTGCAGTATATACCACTGAGATATCAGGAAAAGTAAAATTTATTAAAAATTATTAATTGTTCAAATTAATATAAGAAATAAAAATTATTAAGAAATTGTTTGATTCAGAAGATATAAATAAATTAGAGTTTGAAGAATACTTACACAGCCATCTGAGTCAAGATATTTTAGAAATCTTGTTCCTTTTTCAAACAAAACCCAACATTCCTTATTTATTCAGAACTCAAACCAAAAAAAAAACTCAAATTTTTCCCTAACAGTTCAATAGGAAAGAAATTTTTAGTTAAAAATGTTACCCCTAAGGAATATTATCAATGAAAGTCAGAAGCAGCTATCCTCCTTAAAATCAATCAGCTTCCTCATTGAACCACAATCCAGTTTAGACAAAGTTGAGTCAATCAGATAACCTAACGAAGGCAGTGCAACAATATATGAGTTTTTTTATAGAGGGTAAATACCTTAGAATGAGATAAGGGCCTGTAGAAACTGATAACCCAGCGCTTTGAAACTGCAGAATGAAATACACACAGCTGCAGGTGCAGAGGGTGGAGGAATAGGAGTAACATCATCTCGCATGTCAGGCTTACTCTAAGATCCATTCCATGTCATCAATCCCATTATGAGATCCATCCCCAATTCCCATGCTAAACTACCTCTCAAATCTGGTTCTGAGAAGGATACTCCTCAGAGGGAATCCGGTTAAGCATGGCAATTGCCTTCTCCGAATGTCAAATTTGACATTCCATTATAGTAGCACATTTGCTATATCTTAGCGTTGGCCCTGTACATTGCTTGTACAGCACAGTTTATCCGTTCGGTTTGATGTATGGCTAAGGTACGTACTGCAAATGTTTCCCACCACCATTGGTGGTAAAACTTGGTTTAGAAACTTTTTATACCATTCTATGGTGTTCAACCTCTATCACATGAGAAACTTTGAGAAGAGTATATACAGTTGTAGGTATAAATCCAGATAATGTTACCCATGATAGAAACTCAAGTTTCATTTCTTAAGCTTATATTGCAGTAGCTCCAAAAGATGCAATTATATTCAAAGAAGAAAACAAAAAGTAAATATAACCTGTTATTAAGTATTGTAAGAACCATAGACACATTCTTCAGTTATTGACACATTCACTATACTTAATCTGTTACGGATTAATTTCATCCGATCACCAATTAAGAGCACTTTCCTCCTTACTTCCTCCATGTTTGATTCGGATTTCATCAATCTCCGACAACACTCTCCTCCTTCCATGTAGTGCTCGAAGCGAGGTGTCCTCAATTTGGAGACTGTAACAAAACCGTTCACTACAATCTGTATAAAAAAAAAATTATTCAGAGCATAAGCATATAACAAAACAGTCCACACCAACCCTAATAACTTAACTTTAAAATCATACCTTTTTCACAGGATCAAACGAATGCAACACAACAAAATTATACTTAAAATTGCATTTCACATCATCATGAGCATTTAGAATATCTTCTATCTCCCCCACCATCTTCTTCCAATCCTGTCCTTGCACTCCACTAAGGTACAAATCCTCCACATACTGCTTTTAAAATTCTCTAAGTTCTCTCGTGATGATGCTCCACAATATGCTGAACAACCCCGACAATCAACAAAGATGTGCTTGTGAGGAAACTCTTGTTTTAACTGTTAAATAATTATACAATAACTTAATAGAGTTATTCAAATGATACAACTGTGGAAGTAACCACAATTTACGTACAGACTTTAGTGTAGTTTACCCTTCTAACTACCACTTTCTACCATTTTCTATAAAGGTACGACAACTGCATAGCATGCGTTACTGCAGTATTAGAATTATCTAAAGCGGAGACGGAAAGGTACAAAACCCTAGAATTTGCTAAACCCAGAAAACCCCAACTTTAAAAAAAAAAAAAAAAACACTAATTTTGTCTGAACCTAATACCCAAGATTGCAACAATATTACGAATTTTTCAGGACCCATATACTGGAGGAACTCAATAATTCGAAATAACAATGAATTGTATACTTAGTATCATATAAGAAATTAGGAATTGATACAATCATATGCTTTCTCTAGATTATCTTCTGATAAGATTCAGTAATCAAACAGAAATCATAAAGGAATTGTATTCCGCCCGATGTGTTTTCAGAGAAGGGAAGAAAGAGAATTTTTCCGAAGTTTTCCTGAGATATCTGTATTAAGAAAATTAGGTTACGACAACAATTAAAACATCCATCGTAGCCATCGACGGCCCAGGACAGCCTAGAGCATCACCTACCCCGAATTTCGTTCACCCACACCTACCCACGAAATATTACCCGAAGTTTCCTGGTCGTAGAATGAAAAAAAAACCATCCGGATGACACTGAGCGTCGGATAGGACCTCCGAGCCGTTCCTAGCCGTCTAATGTTTTTTTTATCCCTTGGACAGATACCATGTCTTTTTATAATATAGATTACATACATAATGGCAACCGTATCGCCCCCCAAAATCGGAATTGTGAATTAAAGCAGTTCGTAAAGAGTAAATTGGGGAATTATAATTTAAAACCTCCCATTACATGTCACCGAATTAGGAGCGCAACCAGATTTAGCTGACTAAAAATATCTTATACATGTATCTGGAGAGACCAACCCACCTAGAAGGCCCAACACATATCCCATCCTCAAGCTTCTTTCCTGGTTATTCTGCAGTTTAGTGTAGGAAGTCAAAATAAATGTTTACAAAATTAATCAAATTTTAAGATAGAGGGAAAACGTCATTGGACAATATCAGGAAGGAACCCAATAAGTCTAAAGATATATTTCTGTTCCCAAATTGGGCAACACATTTTACCTGAAGCAGTAGATTCCCAGACAAGTGGTAATTTCGCGAATGACTGACATGGCAAAGTGCATGTAGAGTGATGCTGAGACATATAAAAGAAAATGTGAGCCAAAAAATAGTGATAAGAGGCAAAAGAATAACAGCTAAAGAGACAGTCTCTTTTCCAGTTTTTCTTTCGGATCAGCTTGCGTCAAATCTGTTTTTATTAAGAGATGCGTCAATTATGCTGGCGTTCTTATGGTTTTCCGGGACTAGAATGAAAAAAACCCGGCCATACCTAAAAAAAATCTTGAGTGCCCCAATAGTTGAGCAGATGAGTTTACCTGTGAAGATAAAATAACCAACGAGAACCAAACTCTCTTCCACTAACGGAACTCTGCCAAATATGCGGCCATCAAAAACGGTTAGAACATACATGCACTATCAAAACAAAGTAGCTTTACTGAATGGTTCATTTTAATACATTGACACCCATTTTTGCTTACCCCTCACTGAGCCTGGCAGTGAGTGCATTTGCAATGGCTAAAGGAAGATATAGTAGAGACTGTTTGACATGAAAAGGCAGAACTTAGTGATCCAATTCAGTTGTCTTATTTTTTATTAGCTTTCAGTCTTAAGAAAGTCGGTTACCAAGTTTATATCTGAAGTCAACTATCAATCATAATTCATACCAAAAACTAATCCAAATGCTTCCAGTATTTAACTGGATATGATAATGAGCATATGCCAGAAGAAGGTTGAAAAACATTACTACCAATACAAAACACTTCCAGAAATATGTATGAGAACACAGCCACGTACCATGCACATTCCAGTGTTCAAACCCTTCGGTTCATCACATAGGTGAGCCAGAATCATCCTCCCCTGTCACTAAATAATTTCTTTTAGACAATGCAATATAGGGACGAATATTGTTATCATTACGATCCTCTAACTCAGTACACATAAGAACACCTATAATCCTAATAGAAACAAAAACTAAAGAGCCGATTTGTAACATGAAACAATCACCCCAAAACACTGAAGAAATGGCAGAAAAAGAATCTCCTTACGTCGATAGAAGTAATAAAAGTTAGATCGGACATGCTTACTAAGGAAAGAACTAAATATCATGCTCTTTACTGTGCTCATGTAAAACATAATATAGGACGGAGTTTACCCACTGTCCATTGTTCACAAATTTAAGTACTAGTGGATTGTAAACTCTAGTATCAATGCTACAAGAATGGACTTTATGTTATGTGGTTCAGGGTCACAGAATCACATTGGAATACTAGAATTCAGACAACCAGTGGTCTCCTCGGATTGACACTAGCGAGTTTAAGTAGAGCACTTCGAGTCTTTATCTGTAGTCTTTATCTGTGGTCGACACAACATCATTCTCACTATCTTATCAACAGTGCAACCTAGAAAACAGAGGAAATTAACTGAGTGGAAGAGTAGGAGCAAGACAACCAGGATACAGCTTTGGTTTGATATATATTGAACACAAATTTATTTATTTTTAAAAGTCCATTTGATTTGGTTCAGCAACTTTGAGTATCGCGTGTAACACAAAAAAACAAGTTTTACTAACTGTAATATAATGAAAGCAAAAAAAGAAAGTGTTACTGCCAGTACACGTTTCTTACCACGAGAAATCCAAACGCAATTCCACTTCCAGTACAACTAAATGTGGACAGTTCCTAATAATATCAGACGGGGACAAATAATCCCTGCAAAGAACAAAAATTAAAACAGACCTGATTTTGTAAAGAGAATGTAAGGACAAAGAAGTAGCGAAAAGTGATGACATTTAACACCATACCAGAGCAGAACTTCCCCTAGAAGTACGATGAAAGGGTAAAGCTGCGACAGAAGAAACGCCACAATTAAGCAACTGGGATATGGAAGGCCATTTGGTTGAGTGGTTGGAAGTGGTCTCCACGTTGTTAGGTTGGGTTGTCGAGTCCCACTAAGTGAGATTCACTTCATTTCTTGTAACATTCATGCACAGAAAAACACTAAGCAACTGGGATACTGACAAGTAAAGTATCAAAGATTTAAGATTCACTCCATTGCCAACGCTCTGAGCATCTTCCCATTTCTTTCTTTAACGACCTTAGAGACATTTTGAACGCAACAAACAAGAATGAAAAAAAAACAGAAATAAAATGGAACCATGCTAGAATAACACTCAAGTCCTTAAAATCACAATTGAGCTGTTATGGCAGTGTTTTAGTGTTTGAATGGCTCGATGCATTCGCGCTGAGCACGATTTCTTTAACGATACCTCATGCTACAGGCAATTACAGTCTGCCAACTCACAGGCCACTGCGATCCTGTTCATACACCATTTTTGGTAACAACGGAAATAGAGAGGATTGTTTCGGACAAGTCCACTTCCTTCAAAATGTTTGAGTACAACAGTACAAATACGACATTTGGGAAAATCCTCTCATTCAAATTATTCTCTATCGGCGACATCAGTATATTTGGGAAACTTAAATGAAATGGTAGAGTCAAATCAGATTATGGTAATCATTGCTTCCATAAGTTTTGCAAGTAAAAAAAAAAACAAAAAAGATGTAGCAAATGCAAACACAAATGAACTACGTAAGAAAGAGGAAATAAAACTTCCAAGTATGAAGAATGGTAAGACACATTTACTTGAATGTGACTGTTGGAATAACAGCAAAAGCAGTCATTATGAATATGACAACTCTGTACATTAGAATCTCTGGCACAAAAAGGAGAAAAGGTAATGCAGTTAGATTTCACTAAAATATGAACGATAAACATAAAAGAGAGTAAATATGATATACAAATAGTAGCAATAGAGACTTCCAATATGGTGAAAAACGAGATCATTTCCATTAGAAATACCAATACAACACAGTCACATACACTGCACTGTTCACCGCAAAATGATTTTCTTGGGTAGCTTGGGAATAGTTTAGATACGAGCCCCATAAGTTTAAAAACACAGGTCATGTAGCAAAAAGAAAATAGTCAAAATACGGTTCATGCACCAATACGTATCTTTGCATATCAAGCTATAGTCCTAAGTTATTCAGCTTACTTGATGAAAAATTGCATTACTTCAAATTATGTTACACAAGTACAGATCAAAGACATGATGAACGTGGAAAGTTAACAAGCTAATCATATACACAAGTTATTGCCCATGAGGAGGACAAACTTACTAGAAACAAATGGTATCCAACTCAGCAAAGGTATCGACATCCCAAGCTGCTGACTCCACCATTCGGTACCTGAAATTGAGAGGAATCATGAAGTTAGTAACAGACATCCTAACCCCCCTAATCAAATGCAACCTTAATAATTTAAGATACTCTTGGATTTGGCAATTAGAATAAATGATGCCACAATATAAAAGCACATACCAACAAGAAATGTAAAAAAGTGGGCCACATAAATCAGCATGAGACCTTCAGTGGGTCCATTTACCATGGGAAGGATCAGTGTGTTGGTGAAAAAGCTGGAGATACAAAGATAGTCAAAAAAAGTGTGGTGATACTACAGTCAAGAAATTAAAATAACAGAAACCTTCAAGTAGTTAACAAGAATTTATTTAAAACCACAAAAATCTGGTTTCCATACATAAAGCTAACGACGTGAAAGAAAAATATCAAAAACAAACTAAGTGACTAGTAGGATTACTAGAATTCAATCAGACAGATATAACGACAGTCACATTTTGTAATAAACAACACCGAGCATGATAATACACAAAAATAGAGTTATTGGACTAGGATAACATACTGTTCCCATGTTGCGCCGTAAAACGGAACAGCTGCAATAACCCAGAACCAGAAGGTATTCCTCCCACACATTGCCGTGCTACCAAAAGCCAAAGCTTCAAACTGAAAAATAATAAGAAAGTAGGTTTGAAGGAAACCAATAGATAGGGCAATAACATGACCAACAAAATATGAGAGTATATACCGCACATGCAAGCGCATCACATCCTGCATAGGTTTTGATAGAAAAATACATCCATCATTCATCAACATCGGGACTAAAGTGGACACAATATACATGACAAAGAAAATCACCATGATCAAACAGTTCCCCTAATGGACTGGATGAATTTGTCCGTCTTGCTTGCTTCCCATCAACAGCGTCAAAAGTCTGGTACGCAGATCAAGTATATGCATACCAAACAAAACACTAAATAAGTTTAGTTTTCAGGGAAATGTGAACATGAATTAAATTCAAGATCAAGCCGAATATATACATGCAATACAAACAGTTCACAAGGACAATGGAGATGCATGATTTTCTACTCAAAGGAAGAGTTCAGCAAACCTGATACAAGAAAAGAAGCAATCCATGTGCAAGATGTACCCATCTTGGAAGAGCTGAATCCAACAAAGGCGAATATATCTAAAACGAAAAAAATTCTAAAGTGGGTCAAGGATGTCTTCACTGGTTCAGACCAAACATAGGATAAATATTATTATAAACCAAGAACAAGAAGATAACAATTAAGGTCATGAGACAAATTGTTGTGTAATTCATGAGCCTATCATCTTCACTTACATAGCCAAGCAATGCCGACATACATAAGAATATGAAACCCATCAGTGTTATCTGAAGGAAAAGCAATGAAATAGTGACACAGATTTGTACTTCACTATCTAAGAAACACAAATGGAAGTCAGAAACATGCATAAGAAAGAGTTACCATGTTTGGTCTGGAGCAGTCACATATCGAAATACATGTGCAAAACAAAGAATAACAAATAGGAGTTAGAAACATTTCAAAAATTAATAATAAAATGAGAAAACACAAAACATATGAAAATCAACTTAAGCTCTCCAAATGAAGATGCCTGGTGTAATTATGAAGATTCTAATCAAAACCCATGTTGGTGTATATGTTTTTTCTTAAGTACTTAATCATCTTTTTTTACAGTAAATTCTGAAACCCAGATACGATATATGTAAAACTAATTGTTGGGCTAACAAAAAAAAAAGCAAAATAGAGAAATAGGTTAAAATGGACAAGCAAGCACTTACGGCATCCAAAGAGGAAAAAGAGTAACGCAGCGAGTCCAAAAGGGTTGTAAGACATATTTCGCGAGTAAAGAATGATCAACAACACCATACTTATATCTGTGTAGTGCTGCAACCCCATTTGCACCTATGTAACCCATTTTCCTAATCCCTCCCTATCTATCCCTAGCTGTTAATAATCAAATGAATTTGAACTAAAAGTAAGAGAAATCTTCCAAGATAGAGACTAACGATGAAAAATGAAACCCTTTGGAAGGATGCTGACTGAATGACAAGTACGACGAGACTTAAGGACCAACACGATGATCTCGACGGAAACTATGACTTCAAGGACTTTGGCAACGGAATTACTACCAACAGGACTTTGTTTTCATCCCACTGCCGACTTCCCCTGGGGGTAGGGTACTACGAAAGGAGGTTAGAGTAGAGAGATCATTGATCAGAGAGTTTATTTCATCTCTCAGACAGAGCAGACAGAGAACTGATCAGGATATTAATTTTCACACAGGTATATGTCATTTGGGCACCACCTATCAAAGAAGTTGGTGGTGGGGAGAAACCCAGACGGTGACACGTGTTGGTTTCGGAAGCAACCAATTATGCTATCTCTTCTTCGCCTGTCACTGGATTCAAGAAAACAACTGACAATTGGGTACCCAATGATGTTTAAACAAAAATATCTTCGCAATACATTCACAATTCACAGCAAGTTTGATACTTGGGTGTAAATATCAATTCATTTCCGAAAAAATAAAAGATAAACAACAAAAGCTCAGCCAGACCATCAAAAATGATAAAAATACAACAAATTTTTTCTTTATAGGAATAAGGTTGTGTACATATTGCTCTCATTTTGGATTCTGAAACACCTATTAAGCATCATCAGCAAACCCATTCACCTGAAATTCCTTTCTGTTTTGTCAACATATAGGTTCTCACTTCTCCGTTTGCAGGCTTTGTTGAACAGGATATCATCCTCGAGAAGCATTCTTCCTTCTACATAGAGCCATGGTGACTTCGTAACTGGGTTTATGATTCTGTGGAACTTCCCATCCAGAAGAGAATATATTATGAAAATCACTAAATAAACAGACACACCGTTCAGCTTAGAGTTTGGTATCCTAAAGGCCCTTGCAACCCAGTCTTTCTTGTTTTATTCCCTTTCCCCAGAGATGGCATCCATGGAAATAGTTTCCCAAGCTCCTCTTTTAATGCAGATGGAGTAAGCTGTTTGCCATTGATCCCAAACTTTGCTCTTTCTATAGCTTCCATGATATCTTCCCTAGCCACTGCTTCGCCACCTATGAGAGCAGAATTTATTAAGCAACTTGATGACAGGCAAGTACCCACGAGAAACTAAAGTAAACCAAAACTTTTGAACAATAAGAAAGTAACCCTTTTCTACGTCAGTTATCATTTAGCTCACCTCTCCGAGCAGCAAGCAAAGCGGCTTCATTGACGATATTTGCAAGATCAGCACCTACAAACCCTTGGGTGAGAGATGCAACCAGATTGCATATTAGATATAGATCTTCCTCTAAAGGAACTCCCCTCAAATGCACGGCCAGTATCTTCCTTCGTCCCTCTTCATCTGGTTCTCCTACAAATACTTTCCTAGAGAAGCGACCGGGCCGAC
Source organism: Papaver californicum (assembly GCA_023531435.1). Classification (NCBI taxonomy): domain Eukaryota; kingdom Viridiplantae; phylum Streptophyta; class Magnoliopsida; order Ranunculales; family Papaveraceae; genus Papaver; species Papaver californicum. The sequence continues at coordinate 11,690,035 of JAJJMC010015859.1, forward strand.
AAAGAGCTGGATCTAATGCTTCCGGTCTATTAGTTGCTGCAATAACAATAACCTTTGCATCTGTTTCAAACCCATCCATTTCGGTCAAAAGCTGCAAACACCAAATAGAATTCTCGGGTCATGATACAATCTATGAATTATCAAGCAACTCAACAATAGAGAATCACTAATTGGTAAGAAAAATTACTTGATTCAGAGTTTGGTCACGTTCATCATTGAAACTTCTACCACGCTTCCCTCCCACAGCATCAAGCTCATCAATAAAAATGATAGATGGTGCACTTTTTCTTGCAATACTGAAGAGGTCCCTAATACGTGCTGCTCCTCTTCCAACAAACATCTCCACAAATTCACTAGCAGAGACTGTAAAAAAAGGTACCCCTGCTTCTCCAGCCACAGCACGAGCTAGTAATGTTTTTCCTGTTCCTGGGGGTCCCACGAGAAGTACACCTCTGGGTAACTTTGCTCCTAATTTGTTGTAGTTGATAGCTCCTTGTAGGCACAAAACAATCTGTAAGGAGGAAAAGATGAAAGTTTGAACTAATATAGAAATGACCAATTATGATTTAGCAAATGAGACATCAGGAGGATATCAGTAACTCGGTAGAGTCTGATGTTCAATCTCTTTAACAGTGCATATGAAGGAAAACTAAACACAAACTCCATCACCAATTATTAGGAAAGATCAAAGGAAGTGCGGAAAAATGGTATCCTGAAAGTACAGTAAGCATGACCCTATGATCCTCAGTGAGCCAATGGATCATTTCGGATGTATGAAGATGGTTAACAGTGCTATTCTAGTGTCAATAAAACTTATGCACTATAAGATCGGGTCTCTTTGGCAATTTATGCATCAGATTTAATTAATTGATCGTAAGGTTGTAAGTCGTACGAATGAGTTTTAATACTGGCCATGCATATAAGAGATAACAACAAAAGTGAGAGTAAGCTTACCTCCATAAGTTCTGTTTTAGCTGTATCAACACCCTCCACATCGTCAAAGTTCACAGTTTGATTACTTGGTCGCCGCTTTTTTGCCGGGCTATTGGAAGTTGAAATTTGACGGTAAAGCAGCCACATTAGAGGAGCTAAGGGAATCCACAGAGTCAAAATAGTTATCATGATGTTTCTCACTGACGTCAATGTTGACTGAGGGGCTGAGCTATATATGGTACCCTTCTCTCTCATCAAAGTAAGCAGGAAATTTTCATCATGGTCGATCTTTCTTGTATAATATTGCCATACGGGGGTAGAGACTTTGGTACTTGAAAATCTTCTCAACACTTCCATACCCATCGGCGGACGAGCCTTGACATTTTCCAGTTTCAAAACACTATCACTCACACTCTCAGACAAACTATCTGCAGGAAGTAATTCATCCTCTACCGACTGAGTTGCACTTGGAATTGGAGTAGCCGTGTTATAAAAAATACGTCGTGACCCCTCTTCAAAAAGAACCTTTGATACTGACCCACTTTGAAGATTCAATATCAAGTCTGAGTATGGAACTACTTTCGGAAATGGCACAGATGTTAACTTAAGAAACAAATAGCATAAACCCAATACCACAGAAATTGCAGTAGAGAGTGTTAGCTTCTTCATATTCTTCCTCAAGTACATTCCAAAATCATTCAAAATTGCTCTCAAAGAAACCCTTTTCAATTTCCTTGATAAAAGACGCAATCTTGGACGCAATCTCAATGAGAATCGTTTCTTTAAATCAGTCGTTTCACATTTTACTGAATTTGTTTGATTATTTCCACTGCTCCTGTTGATATGTGACCTAATTTTCTTATTATTACAAAAGGACTCATATTTTGAATTACAACAGCAATAACAACAACCCAATGAAGTCAAAGATAAAGAACCATAACTACATATAGACACTGAACTAGATTGAGCTGCTAATGATTGTGTCTTTCTTGTATGAACTCTAAAATTATTATGAGTACGTAAAAGCATTGATTGATCAGAATAAGTACCCATGGCTCCATGAGTGGATATTACAGAAAAAGGTGCCATCTTTAATTGGTAAAACAGTAACTGCAGCTATACTCAATGAAATCTAAGAAAACCCATGTAACTAAAATCTGTATTTACATAAAGTTGAAGAAAAAAAGTGTGGAAAAGCAAATACCTGTTGGTGTTGTTAGCTGTATTTGAGAAGTAGGATTTTGAATTAGAAAAGGAAGTTCGTAAATATGTTCACTTAAATCTGAAGTTGGAATTAAAGGGTTTGCCATTTTGCCTTCTCTGCAACAGCTTATCCATAACAAGGTCTGGTCTCAATCTGTAGCGGTGAGTTGGGGAGTTTGCAGTCAGCCATTCAGTGGTTCTTCCGTATATATTAGTTTATATGGGCCTCGGAAGAGGCAAAATGATACTGGGCTTGGGCCCTCCCGTTGTCGTTAGTTTAGCTTTCCCAGGTTGCAGTTCCAAGGCAAAATCATATTGATAAGGGGTGTTTTTGTTCTGAGTTTGCAGTAACGAAAATGATAGTCGTGCATATCCGTCGATCGGGCTGATTTTTTACCAAACCGTACGTCGAAATGGTTAGGTAACCAAATCGTCTTATGACCGATTTTTTGGTTTTGGACCGGCCCGACTCGGTCCGATTTTATTCGGAGTTTTTTCGGTTCTAAGTCGATGGCGTTTATATAAATAAAAATATAGTTAATGGGTCGGTTGAATCGGACAAAATATCTTCTGACAGAGTTTTTCCTTTGATTTTATGTTTGTACCTGCAACTTCTACCATAATTTAACCAAACTTTATCCATTATCCATTACATAAACTCAATTACTTCACAGTTCAAACACAAATCCAGGAGAAGTTCAAACAAGATAATGCTAAAGTTTAAAATAATTAGAAGTAGTAAGAGGTTGGAATTTTAATCGGTGCAACCTTCAAGCTCCCTTTAAGTCCCCTCTTGGGGCTTTATCTTCAAAGTTCAAAAAGTAAAATAGATTAAAAAATATATATAAAAACAAAAAGAGATATAAAGCATCAAGACTATAACTAAGTCAGTAGAAGATAAAAATAATACATGTCTCAATTATTGTCGAGAGGGAACCTTGAATCTAGGCTTCATTGCTTAAGAAAATGCAATAAGCCTTTGCTGCCTTTCTCCATGGGTCAATCCAAGAGGCCTCTCAGCATTTAAAAATTCAACTCGCCATCAGGAACATATGGGCATTTCTGTATATGAACTCTCCCATTTCACTTGGCATTAGGAGTTTATGTCCTTGAGCAGTGCTTACACTTTGCTATTGTAGAATCCAATTTCTCAAAGTGCTCCCATAGTCGAGTATATGATTGAGGGTTTCTGAAACCTAATGGATCGATTAGCAGATGATATGAATGGGGTTGTTGTTAATATCATTGGATGTGTATTTTTCTTTTCGTAATGGAACAATCAGTAGAAAAATTAGAGAGGAATTGAATTTGCCATTGAAAATAAAAACGGAAGAATTTAGTTTATGAACCTCACATGCAGACACTCACAATGAAAAGTCAATTATAAAAGCAACATATGTTCGATCTAGGCCGTCCCTTATCTACTACAAATATATATCTTTGTTCGTTGATAAAAACACCATTATCTCTTAACATGGGAATCCTTCTACATGTTCATTGTGTCTTATAATTGGACGACCGAAGGAAATCCTTCTATATATTTACTATAGGAGCTAAAATATAATCTGTCTTATAGCAACTATTTCAATCTCGCTTTTTTAAAAATATCTCCAAATCTATACGACATTTTTTTAAATTAAAGTAAAAATTATAAAATTAAATATATAACTTATTGTTTAGCTTTAAAATTTCGTTCAAACTTGATGTAATTTAAAAGATATTATGAAAAAGAAAAGTTTGACATAGTTGTAAAAAATCATAAAATTGTTGTAAAAAACTTTTAGTAACCATTTCGATTTCTTGATTTTCTAATTCCTTCAAATTTAACTCAAATTTCTTTAAATTGGAGCCAAAATCTTTCAATTACACTATAAACTAACTATAATTTACTCATAATTGATTACAATAGTTTTAAATGACCATTGGATTTAAAAAAATTGAAAAATAATTACAAAAAGTCCAATCTTCGGTCGGACCCAAACATTGCACGGTCATCTAGTATAATAACAATTCAAAAAGCTATGCACGTAATCAAGGCATCTTACGGTGCGGCCGCCAGCCACTTCCCTAACCACTGCTCAGCTCAAATAGAATCCAACAAGATAGTGAAATCGTCCACAATACTGTCCCACTTCTTCTTAAACTTCATGTCTACTGCATTGCTCTCCAATGTCTTTCCACCCACTTCCTTCAGCACTTTGAGCAGACCTTCCTCAACCTCCTTCCTGTCCACTAACTTCTGAATTTCCTTGGTCTGGGCATTCATAATTTTTTCTCTTCATATCATACCTCCCAAAATTGTCTTTGTCCTCTTTCAAGTCACCAACTACAACTTGAGAAACCACCACATTATTCAATCTAGACTGCTTAGTAGTTGCTGCTAGGGTTTGGATAAATTTATTCACCTTCGAACGTATAACGCTAATCCTTCCCAACCACACATTCAGTTCTGCACTTTTTTCATCCGTTGGCTTCAGTTTCTTACGGAAATCCTTCAATAAGAATACAAATAATCTCAGAAATGTGGTATTAAAGAATAAACAGTAGTAAATACAGCCGGATTTTTACCTCAAAATGCATCGCAAGATCTTCAACCTGCAGTTTGACCCCTGCACCTTTTTTTGCAGAGCTTGTTCAATGTGAAATTTCTGAGTCCTAGTAGTTGAATATTCATAACCTGGAACGAAGAAACAGGTTAGTCGCTAATTCAATTACATTTAAATAAAAAGAATATAGATGTATAGAACTCACCTGCTCAACAAGTTCCTCAACAAGACTTAAAAAAAAATTGATATATCATCGTGAATTTTTCACACCCTTCATTACAAATATCATACTTCCTTCCCAGAGCAAATGATAGAACCTTATTAAGACAAACAACAACCCAATGTTACTAGCAATTCAGGAAAAAGAAACACTTAGTCTAATAAAACGAGTGCTACCTTCAGCATGTCCAACTCTTCAATACTGAAATCGGGATATCTCTGTCAGTGCATCATACTCCAGTACATTGTTTGATCCCTTTCCAGATCCTCACGTGCATCCCACCCTACAGTCTTGTTTAGAAGTTCCAGGATATCTATCGCAATATACAAAATTCCCGAAGTCAAAACCAAACAAATGAAAGTGCAACATATAGTTTCAGAATTTCCAACTAAGTCACAAGTTGCGAATATACCTTCTGGGAAATTGAGACGAGAACCACCACGTGCTAGGTCTCTTTGTATACGGAAGAAAATCTAGAAAAAATAGACAAGGAATTGAATAGAAGTCAAAAAAATTTAGAGCAGACCCTTATTTAGTTTCCAAAAATAGAAGATCTGCTGCTTGTTGCTTCAGCCATGGTACTGAGATCAATGAATTAGATCCAAAAATCAATTCTCTCTAGCCTTCTTCTTTTTTAGGAAAAACCTTAATCAATTCGCTCTAGCGTTCTTCTTTTTAGGTCAAACCTTAATCAATTCTCTGTAACCTTCTTCTCATATATGTCATCGAAAGTAACTTTCAAGCTACCAACTACACAACCAGAAACCCCAAATCAGTTAAACTAAACAGATCAATATCATCCACAAACCAATTTTTAATAGAACAATTAAAACCCTAGAAAAGATAATCAAAATCTAGAAAATCGAAAAACCCTAGAGTAGAGTTACCAGTAGAGAACTCAGTGGGTTGATTGAGAACTAATGTTTCAGCGTAATCCTAATTTCTATTGAGGAAGAACAAGAAGAGACGGCAGAAAACGAAAAAGAGAAAAGTGAGGTTGAGATGAGAATGAAAGATTTTAAACGCTCGAATACCAACCCTTGAAAGCGGTCCAAGTTTTACACGCGTATCACTCCGTGCTTCCTATATGGCTATCTCCACAGGAGGATCTAGACGATGGTCATGACATGAGCCATTTGGTCAGTGTAACCAGGGTGTAAATGTATATTAAAATTAAAATTAAAATCAAAATCAAACCTCAAAGGCTCAAAGTCGCACAACATTTTGGCTTCGCGAGTCATGAATCTTAATGCAGAGATCTGAGTCTGACTGTTGGTTGAATTTTCATTCTTTTGGTTGTGAGTGGTGACTTCAACAGCAAAAAGGTATGTGGGCCGGCAGATGATGCACCAAATAGCCCCCTCTCTTTCCTTTAACGACGTGCATATCAAACTTTTTTTTTTTTTTTTTTTTTTTTTTTTGTAAGTTTTCATCATCAATCTCAATACACAACAACAAGAGAATTCCCTCTCTGTATATCAAAATTATCAGAATAATCCCAGGTCAGTTTTCTCATAAATTTGTCTTCTTTGTTTTGTTATTACGGTTTTGATTGTTAATTGATTACTGGGTTTGTGATAAAATCGATCCAATTTTAGAAATTCGTCACCAAAATCTTGTCATTGTTTATTTTTACTCTGAAAACGACTGATTTTTATTTGTTCTCTCTTATTGTAGGATCCTCTGATTAACTTGAGTTTTTCAAGTTTACTTTTTTTTTGTGTGTGTGGGGTATTTGGGTTTTGGCTGTAAACCCAATCTGGATGTCTGAATTTTCTTATGGTTTTTGCCAAGGGATAATCCAGTAGTGGGATAAAGAGCAACCCTTTACATTTTGGTGATTCATAAGTGTTTTTCTTTAATCAGTCAGTAGGTATGTCTATGAGTTTGGAACACAGGTTGTAGGTATAACAATCATCTTAGAAATGTTGCCAAAGAGTTGAAGTAGACTGGACTTTTGGTTTCGGATTGTTTTGATATCATTGTTTTGTTTGATTTTGTACTTTTTCATGTCTTTTTCAAGTTACAAATTTAAATCTAGAGCTTGATTTGTAGGAGTCCTCAGTGATGAGCTTCAATTTAGTATTATTCAGTAGCTTGAAAACTAGGTGGAGTACGTGTTTTGAGATCGCTAATTACACACTATTCTCTTGTTTTACGTCTCGGTTGAGTTGCACCGCATCGTGCTTCAAAATTGTGATTGTCTGTATTTGAAAACTTGCCATTGTGTTGTCTTTGTACCTGGCTTTCATGTTGTCTATATAGTGCAGAAACTAGGCCCCTTGTTAAGTGCTCTAATTAAGTAAGAGTGACCCTCACCGCCTGAGTTTTAGGTTTATGGTTGATGCATAGGGTACCGCGCTCCACATAGAAGCTGACAACTCTCTATTGGGGAGAGAATTCAGAGGGAGCTTCTGTGAGCTAAAAGAATGATCGCTACAGTTCCTCTCTAAAATGATAAGGTTTACATAAGTTAGTGAAATGGAGAGGAAAAAAGTAGAGGAGTTCGAACCTGGACCAGTTCCACCTGCAAGACCAGTGGACAGATTTGGATTTTTCGTTCCAGAAGAGAACAACAGTTCCCAAGGCTCAATTACTAAAAAGGTTATCAATGAACAAGAAAGGTATGGTTTCTGACTTGGTTTACATAACTTTTATTCCCTTCTCCACAGAAAGTATGAAGGAAATCAATTTGAACACTTTATTGTAGTTGCGTTCATGAAATAGGCAAAAATCATCTACATAATTTTACATGATATTTCAATACTGTTTTAACCTTTTTTTTGAGTGAAGACAAGTTAGTCTTGGTGTGGGTGTGAAAGTTGTAATTTGAGGGTATGTTTCAACAACAGATCATTATATATGAAAATTGTAATCTGAGGGGATGTTTCAACAACAACAGATCATTATAATGTAGATGTCTGGGCTTCCAACTCAAAACCAATTGGCAATGGGTGGAGTAGCCCTTTCATATTATATTGAGATGAATGCTAGAGTTATGGTCTATGTGGGACTATTAGTCCCAACAATATGATATGGGTCAAAATATTTTACAGGGAGGAAAGAAGGATTAGAAAGTGGAGGAAAATGATAGGAATTGGCGGAAGTGATTGGAAGCATTATGTTAGAAGGAAACCTCAAGTGGTGCTAAGACGTATAAGAAAGGGAATTCCTGATTGTTTACGGGGTCTTGTTTGGCAGTTGATCTCAGGTAGTCGGGATCTCTTGCTAATGAATCCAGGTGTATACGAGGTACTCTTAGTTTGTTTCTTCAACTAAAAGCTTTACCTAATAATATATGTGGCTTGTTAGGTTGTATTTCAGTATTTTCTGATGTATCTGCAACTTATTTTGCTTAGAATTTTCATGTGCTCTCTTATTTGGAAATATTAAACCTGTTTCATTTCTAGATTGATTACAAAGCAGTTCACATGAATGTTTACTTTGTTGTTGCCATGCATGTGTCCCACTTTGATATTCCGCACCTTAAGTCATATAAAGTACAAACCTGCATGAAATAATTGAATGCCTGTTCTTTTTTAAATGACGTACTGTTGTTTATAATGTATGAAGAAACACGGCATCCTCATTTTGTGGCTTTGTTAAATTCCTGACCAAGAGGTTTTTCTGTTGCAGCAACTCGTACTATATGAAACATCTACTTCAGAACTAGACATAATTCGAGATATTTCCCGAACTTTCCCTTCACATGTTTACTTTCAGCAGAGACATGGACCAGGTCAAAGGTCTCTGTACAATGTTCTGAAGGCATACTCTGTGTATGACAGAGATGTTGGTTATGTTCAGGTCTTAACTTTTAACCTCACTCTAAATTTCCAAAACATGATGCATGATAAAAAAATTTTGTTGAGTTTCACGATTACATAGTAGACCTCATGGTTTTTATCGCTTTTCAAATACAGGGAATGGGATTTTTAGCTGGTCTTTTGCTTCTGTATATGAGCGAGGAAGATGCATTCTGGTTATTGGTTGCTTTGTTGAAAGGAGCTGTTCATTCCCCAATGGAAGGATTATATTTGGTAATACTGCCTGTTTCTTAGAGCCAAAAAATTAAAAACAAAAGCCTGTCTCAAGAAGATGCTTTCATTCTTGGAATGCTAGTTTCAACATCTTTTTGGAGAATTCTAGTAACAAACAAAGTTTGTTTCTTCAACTTTGATAGAATATGCATTACCATCATGACTATCTAAAAAAGACTCATCCTTTATGTTTGATATATACCAGTAACTAATTTAATATCTACTGGTGTATATGTATCACTTTTTCATCTTACTCAAAATTATCAGTTTATGCTTGTGAGGGCAGGTGGGACTGCCGTTGGTACAGCAGTATCTCTTTCAGTTTGAACAATTGGTGAGAGAGCATTTGCCGAAGCTAGGGGAACATTTTATTGAGGAAATGATAAATCCAAGCATGTATGCTAGCCAATGGTTCATAACCGTCTTTTCTTACTCCTTCCCTTTCAATTTGGCTCTTAGAATATGGGATGTCTTTCTCTACGAGGTCAGTTTCTTACTCTCTTATACATTGAATATCTTTCGCTTATATGCATTTCCATTTCAACATCTTTTTCACTATAATGGCAGGGCGTTATGATAGTTTTTCAAGTTGGTTTGGCGCTGTTGAAATTTTGTCATGACGATTTGGTAAGTATTCAAGCTTCTTACATTACTTTTGGAGCTAAAATAAAGTTGCCTAAACTTCAGCTGATGTCAACACTTTTGGTTCGGTCAATCAGGTAAAATTACCTTTTGAGAAACTAATTCATGCTCTCAAAAACTTTCCTGAGGATGCAATGGACCCAGATACAATACTGCCGATGGCTCATGCAATCAAGGTTCTCTCTCTCTCTCTCTCTCTCTCTCTCTCTCTCTCTCCCATTATGTAGGAGATTACTGTACTGTTTCGGTTGTACTTCGGTTTGGGTAATTGAGCTTTTCTTTTATGCATAGGTATCAAAACGTCTAGAAGAGCTAAAGCACGAATACAGGAAGAAAAACGAGAAACCAATTCTACGTGCAGAATCTAGTTCCAGTCCTGTCGCTCAGAAACAGTTCTCAGGAAAATGCTTTTCTAATTCAATGATAAGGTAGTAACACCTTTTTAACTATATCATCTTTTTAGTTCAACTCACCCATTTTGAACTAGGACAGGTAATGCATGATTCTTTTATATGATACATTTATATACTCTGGCTAAGGTCGGAAGAATGTTATACTAGTTTGTAGCAATCTGTATCTTTTTCTTTCGGTTGTAATTTTGATGTGTAAGTCTGATCATGACATGTGCTGAAAACAGGAGTCCATCACTTGAAGAGTCATCAGCTCAAGGTACTCAACCACCTGCAACACCACGCAGTTGGAGGGGACGAAGATTGTTGAGTAGAAACAGCACAAAGAGTCGATCAGTAAAAGAATAAACAGGGAAAGCAATTTTTTATACGGTGTGTGCAAATCAGAATTTTGAGAAAAACCAGTTCTGGTTTCTATATTTATTTTTTTCCTTTTACAAATCAAAATCATATCATCAAAAGTGTGTATAACAGACTCTCGATTAGGAAAAACATGGCGAACCATGACATTGTGTTGTTATCTTTCACCTATGTTTCGTATATAGTTGATGAAACAGTGAATATAATGGAAGAAACTTACCCTTTTCAAGTTTTTCGTCGGGTCTAGTACTCACTTTAGTCGTCTTTGATTTTCGTTCTCTCTGGAAACAGTTTTTTGATATATTATGAGCTATGCTGCAGAGTGGGCTAGTGGATATATGGGGCATTGCATAACCAAACTTTTCAAGGACATCCAACCCTTTAATCTTCATGTTGTTTGTAAGAGCTTGATTCAGTACTCTGCACTATTTATAAGATCATACACCTCATCTCGTATAAATTCATTCCAACCGTTTCTTTTGAGGTGTATATGGGATGTTGGGGATGTTGGTCCACTTAGAGTATTTTTTCTGCACAGGTTAGTTAAGATGACAACACTTGTACGGTTATAGATGCAAGGACACTGTAATCTGATGTTTGTTGAAACACACAGTAACTGCATTGTGTCAGTTGAAAACCAAAGTAGGAATTCACAACTGAAAATAACTGCCCACTTCAAAGAGATAGTAACCGCTCAGCCCTACAAATGAGACGTAATTGGCATTCTCAAGCTTTTTCCTTTCTTCTTCTTCTTCTTCTTCTTCTTCTTCTGATGATATCTAAATTAGTGATGAACAATAGCAGCAACACAGATGATAATCATCCTCTTTCTACTTCTCCTTTCTCTTCTCAGCAAGAAATTGTTGAAGTCTTTTCAAGACCTGTAATCCACGCCGATGACATCAGTGGGACTATTGCCAAAGGATTTAGTGAAAAGCACAAGAAGAAGAGATCAAAACTCGTCAGAATTAGTGGTTCTAATCTTAATGTTGCTTCATCTTCGCAATCAAATAGGTACCCGAAATTTAAACCAACAGAGAAACAAGAAGCAAATGCTTCTCCAAACAATATTAGACCGTGTAGTGAATGTGGTAGGCAGTTTTGGTCATGGAAAGCTTTATTTGGGCATATGCGTTGTCACCCAGAGCGTCAATGGCGAGGCATAAATCCACCACCAAAATTTAGAAAGCCTGTTCCGCATCCATCATCATCAACAGAGCAGCAGGAATTAGGACTAGTGCTAGCATCAAATTGGTGTACTAATGAAGAAGATTACGACGCTGCAACATGTCTATTACTGCTTGCAAATGGTTCAGGTCCGATAAATACACAGTGTATTAGTTGGTACAGGAATGGCGACTCACTAGATGCGGCAGGTTATGATGATAGAGAACCAGAGCCACCACCACAGTTAGGATTTGTAGACGGCACTGCTCCATCATCAAGTTTGAATTATCGATTTGAGTGTTCTAGTTGCAAGAAGGTTTTTGGGTCTCACCAAGCATTAGGCGGTCATAGGGCTAGTCACAAAAATGTAAAAGGTTGTTTCGCAATTGCACAGAGCAGTGAAAACGACCTAAATTGCCAACTTGATCTTAATCATGAAGCCTGTCGTACTGTCGGAGAAGGTGACAAACAGGAGAAAACGGCTATGAATTCTAGGCATAAATGTGGGATTTGCTTCAGGGTTTTTTCTACTGGTCAAGCTCTTGGCGGGCATATGAGGTGCCATTGGGAGAAATTCGAAGATGGCCCGTCTTTTCATCAAGGGCTGAGCACTTCAGCTTCAGCAAGAGATGGGTGCGTTCTAGACTTGAATTTGCCTCCTTATCCTCCACCAGTGGAGATTGATACAAGTTTGAACTCTTCTTCTTCTTCAGAAATTGGTTTGGATTTAACTTTGGGGACGATTTTAAGGAAATAGATTATCATTACTGTATAATGTATATGGTCTTAGTAATGTAACTGTGGCATATTTATTAGCAATTCTCATCTGTAATGGCTTTACATTTTGTTTGTTCCCTCTCTTGTTTGTTTTGCCTTTGGTTCCGAAAACTCTCAAATGCTTAAAATGACGGATAACGAACTAAAAATTGCATGACAAAATATAAAACAAACAACAATCAACTTAGGAATAGGATAACACTAAATCCCAAATGCATTCCAAACTCTCCATTCATTTATTCAGAAGGTTGTAGAGCTTTTCTCAATCAGAAAGTTCTCTCATTTTCTGTGTTCCAAACCTTCTGAAATAAAAATGATGAACAAAAACATGACATCTTCTGTATTGGGTGTCTTCTACATTTTCCTGATATTAATTAGCACCACTGCACCAGCTGCAGTCAATAGGGGTTGTACTCCACGTGCAAAGGCGGTTGAATTTAAAGTTGGTTGGCTTGAACCTGATGCAAATAGCACGGATATGTGAATGGGCAACCAAGAAGAGATACAGAATCGGAGATTCTCTATACTTCGAATACCAGAATGGTTTCATTCTGAAGGTACACATACAGGGATACTACCATTGCAACATGACGGCTATAATTGCATCATTCAACGATGGGAAAACAGTTATAAAGCTTGATAAACCCATTCCCTTTCAACTTCAATAGTGGTGCACTTGACAATTGCAAATTGGCAGCAATTAAACATCGCCAACATCTCGACCACCACCAGCGCAACCTTCTATTGCAGTCCTGGAATATGTATGACCTGTTGGAATCTTGCAACAATGAACATCAGCGTTAGATGTATCAGAATAATATATATATAAAGAACTGAATTGAAAACAAATCTATCACGGACAACTACGAGGGAAGAATCACAGGTTCAACAAGTTGTCCTTAACACATTAGTTCGCGGGTATACTCGAGAAGAGCAATGCTAAACCCCAACGTGTGAAGATGTGTCCAGGATAAGACTGCCCGATATAGCTTGTATTAGCACAATATAAACTACCCACTCTTGAACTTAGCAACAGGGAAGGAAGGGAAATAAACACTCAAAAGCACAAAACAAAGCGAAAAGATGGTGAAAAGAAGACAGGATAGTAGCCGCTTTTGGGATGGATTTCAACAACGTTTTGTATTTATAGGAGAAAAGAAACCTTTAGGGTTTCGGATTTCTTGTAAATCAAGTTTTCTCAAGATAAACATAAAAAGAATCCTTTAGGGTTTCGGATTTCTTGTAAAAATATTTTGGTAAAGCTGCCATTAGTTAGCTGCAAGGGATGAGAGAGGCCTTTTCCGGGTAAGAGATGAATGAGGCCTTACGAGGGCTCTTAATAGATTCATTCCTTCGTTAGATCATGGTTGATGTCTTTCACATTCGTAGGCCCAATACATAAGTTAGTCCATATATTGTTTTCCTACCCCATTCCACCCTCTAGTTTTACATACTATCCATATGAGAATAGTTATATAGTGGACATCCTTCTCTAGATTACCCAATGTGGGACTAAACTAAAGAGTTTCATTCACTCAAGGAAATGAGTGAGCATCCAAGACAAAAACCATTTAGTTTAAAACTCATTTTCTCCAACAATCCCCCACATGAATGAAATCTCGGTAAAAACGAAAAAATCAGAATGCGGAAAATACCATATAGGTAAAGGTTTCCATCAGGTCTTGAACCTTTACTTAGTGAGAAGTTACCGAAACTACTTGCTAGAGACAGTGAACGCGATGTCTTGAACTGCTAGCGTTTGATGCATTTTGCGATAACATCCACGCATGATATCCTCCTGGCGTTGCTAAGTTCGTGCCGTTGTGTCCATTTTGGCCCTGGACGTATCCCGTTTCTCATAATGCTCTAAAGAATTCGCTCAAATTATTATAGGAAGCGACCCACTTCCTCATCCAGATAGGTGAGTTCTATCAAGAGTGTTACTGCTACACCCCACTTCAATATAACATTGAAACTATATAACTCATTAAGACTTCTTAAAAGTCATCCTTCACATGCAGTCACACTATCACTACAATACACCATAAGGAGGGACAGAGAATGTAATTCTCTTGATAGTGCATACCTTTAATCACCACAAATTAGTTATCTCATTGAACCTTCGTCTTGGGATCTCCAGTCAGTAAGGTTGAGTATCCTTCATGGCAATTTTATTTTATGAGCTTAAGTCCCATCCTCCTCGATGCAGCACTAACTATCTCTTTAGACAATCCTTTCGTCAAAGGATCTGCGATATTCTCCTTATACCTTACATGGTCAACGGTAATAACGCCAGTAGAGATAATTTGTTTCAAAGAATTATGTCTCCTACGAATATGTATAGACTTACCGTTATAAACACTGTTCTTAGATCTAGCTATCGCAGACGTACTGTCACAGTGTATAGATATAGCTGGCACAGGCTTATGCCAAAGAGGAACGTCTTCTAAAAAGCATCTTAGCCATTCGGATTCCTCTCCTGCTTTGTCTAACGTAATAAACTCTGATTCCATAGTGGAACGAGCTATACATGTTTGTTTGGAAGATTTCCAAGAAACAGACACTCCTGCTAGAGTGAATACATACCCACTCGTAGACTTAGACTCCTCTGAGTCTGCTATCCAGTTTGCATCGCAAAATCCTTCAAGGACGGCAGGGTATCCTTCATAAATCAAACAGAAGGACATTGTGTACTTTAAGTACCTCAGCACTCTAATAAGTGCATCCCGATGCATCTGCCCTGGATTACAAGTATACCTGCTTAACCTAATCACTGCATAAGCAATGTCTGGTCTCGTACAGTTCATCAAATACATCATACTTTATGTGACTCTTGAGTATTCAAGTTGGTTAACTCCCTCACCCTTATTCTTCTTGATATTACAAGAGGAATCATACGGAGTACAAGCAGGTTTACAGTTAAACTGATTATATTTCTTAAGTATAGTTCCAAAATAATGAGATTGACTCAAACTATAGCCATTAAAATTCCTTTTAATCTTCATCCCTAAGATTACATCAGCAAGGGCTAAGTCTTTCATGTCAAAGTTCTCATTCAGCAATTTCTTAGTGGAATTAATAACATCCATGTTTGTACCTAGTATCAGCATATCATCAACATACAAGCATACAATTACACATGCATCCTTAACAAGTTTAGTGTAAACACACTTGTCAGATTCATTAATCCTAAAACCACTAGAAATCATCACATGATCAAATTTTTCATGCCATTGTTTAGGTGCTTGTTTTAAACCATACAAAGATTTAATCAGTTTACACACTTTATTTTCACAACCTTTCACTACAAAACCCTCGGGTTGTTCCATGTAAATTTCCTCATCTAAACCATTTAAAAACGCTGTTTTTACATCTATTTGATGTATCTCTAGGTTATGGACAGAGGCTATAGCAATTAACATCCTAATGGAAGTAATTCTAGTCACAGGTGAATAAGTATCAAAAAAATCTATACCTTCTTTCTGTTAGTAGCCTTTAGCTACCAACCTAGCCTTGTATTTATCAACAGTTCCATCTATATTACGTTTTCTCTTGAAGATCCATTTACAACCTATGGCCTTACACCCTGGAGGTAAATCTACAATCTCCCAAGTACCGTTTTGTTGGATGGAATCCATTTCACTAATGGAGGCTTCTTTCGACCATGAAGCTTCAGAAGAAGTCATGGCTTCTCTATAAGTTTGTGGCTCAGACTCGGCTAGGTATGTAATGTAACCAGGATAGGTTTTCTCATTTTTAACCCTTTTACCTCTTCTAGGTTCAAATTCTGGTGCATCTACCTCTAAAGGTAATGACTGACTGGTTGAAGGCATATCTAGAGGTTCATCTAAACATCTCTTTCGAGAACCAAGTTTCAAAGGAAAAACATTCTCAAGGAACTCTGCATCCCTAGACTCCATAATAGTATGCAACCCAATGTCAGAAATTTCAGAACTCACAACCACAAACCTATAAGCACTAGTATGCTCAGGATATCCTATGAAGACACAATCAACAGTTTTGGGTCCTATCTTAGTTCTCTTAGGAGGAGGTATGGCCACATTTTCCAAACACCCCCACACTTTGAAGTAAGCATAAGATGGTTGTCTACCTTTCCATAACTCATATGGAGTTTTATCTGATCCTTTAAAGGGTACTCTATTCAGGATATAACAAGATGAGAGGATGCCCCCACCCCCACAAGTTTGTAGGTAATCCTGAACTAGTCAACATGGCATTCATCATATCCGTAAGGGTACAGTTCTTACGTTCAGCTACACCATTGGATTGAGGTGAATAAGGGGATGTTGTCTCATGTATTATGCCATGTTCTTTGCAGAAATATCCTATATGAATTTCATACTCACCACCACGGTCAGACCTAACATTTTTAATAGTAGCATTCAATTGATTTTCAACTTTGATTTTATATATCTTAAAGGCTTCTAAGGCATCGTCCTTCCCTTTAAGCAAATAAACATGACAGTACAGTGTACAATCATTTATAAAAGTGACAAACCACTTCTTACCACCTCTAGTTTGAACTGACTTCATATCGACTAGGTCAGAATGGATTAATTCTAAGGGTTTAGAATTTCTCTGGACATTCTTACTGAATAATTTCTTAGCATGCTTAGATTCTATGCAAATCTCACAGTTATGATCCTTTTCAATAGTGAATTTAGGTATGCAGTCTATGCTAGCCAATTTATGCATTGATTTGTAGTTTACATGTCCAAGTATACCATGCCAAACATTTAATGACACATACATATAAGCAGAAGAATCATTCATATTTATTTCATCAGATTTTACATTAAGCTTATATAGACCCTCAGTCTTATAACCATTACCCACAAAATCTTTGCCCTTAAGTTAATACAATTTTTCCAGACTCAATTACAACTTTAAAACCCTTATCATCTAATACAGAACAGGAAACAAGATTCTTGCAGATGTCTGGAACATGAAGAACTTCATTCAATGTGAAAGTGTTGCCAGATGTAAGTTTCAGCCCGACCTTTCCCTTTCCTGCAACCTCTGCTGCAGATGAGTTACCCATATAGAGTTTCTCGCCTTCCCCTACCTTATGATAGGAGGTGAACAAGTCTCGGCTTTCACATAAATGCTTGGTAGCTCAAGAGTCTACCCACCAGTCTCTCACATTTGTCACCAGATTAACTTCAGACACCATAGCAGAAAACTCGTTCTTATTCTCAGCAACCAAGTTAGCATTATTCTTCTTATTAAGGTCCTCACGTTGTCTACAGTGAATTGCCATATGACCACGATTTCCAAAGACATAGCAAGCACCCTTAATCTTAGTAATGCCAGATTCAGGTTTACGAAACATCCCTTTGTGAGGACCATGCTTAGGGTTGCGTTTGTTGTTATCACCTTTTCCAGATTTGTGTTCAGTCATATGAGCCTTATTTGTCATATCTCTTGCAGACGAAACATTCTTGTCTTTGGTGCATACCATTTCTTCAACTTGAATTTTCTTTCCCAATTCAACCATGTTGATTTCACCAGTTTCATGCCTTTG
The DNA here is from genome assembly GCA_023531435.1 of Papaver californicum. Classification (NCBI taxonomy): domain Eukaryota; kingdom Viridiplantae; phylum Streptophyta; class Magnoliopsida; order Ranunculales; family Papaveraceae; genus Papaver; species Papaver californicum. Next base: position 11,707,878 of record JAJJMC010015859.1, read on the forward strand.
TACTCTGACCAAGAAGATGGTAACTTCTCAATTACCGCAGATACTTGAAAAGTATCATCAATGACCATACCTTCAACAAGAATCTCGTTGATGATTTGTTGAAGTTCAAGGAATTGATCAACACCAGGCTTATCATTCGTCATCTTGAAATCCATAAACTTCGCTACCATAAATTTCTTGTTACCAGCAGTCTCTGCCTGGTACTTTGCTTCTAACGCAGTCCACAAATCATAAGCACTGAAATTTTCTTTAGCATTATAAAATCATACATCGCATCTTCCAAACAGTTCATAATATAATTTTTAGCCAGATAATTCTGCCTCTAGTAAAACGTTTTATCATCTTCAGTAATATCTTCAGTATTCATCAAATCATCAAAAGGAACCAGTACTGTGTCTAAATCATGAAAACTCAGGAAAAAAAGCATCTTGGATTGTCATCTCTTGAAATCCTTTCCGTTGAACTTCTGTGGTTTTTTAACATCGTTCTTTCCCATTGTTACAAGATAAAAGGTAATGTGTTAAGATTGTTGGAATCTTACAACAATGAACAGCAGCATTAGATGTATCAGAATAATATATATAAAGAACTGAATTGAAAACAAATCTACCACAGACAACTACGAGGGCAGAATCACAGGTTCAACAAGTTGTCCTTAACATATTAATTCGCGGGTATACTCGAGAAGAGCAATGCTAAACCCCAACGTGCGAAGATGTGTCCAGGATAAGACTGCCCGATATAGCTTGTATTAGCACAATACAAACTACCCACTCTTGAACTTAGCAACA
>JAJJMC010015859.1:11708678-11731931 GCA_023531435.1 Papaver californicum
TATATTAGCACAATACAAACTACCCACTCTTGAACTTAGCAACAGGGAAGGAAGGGAAATAAACACTCAAAAGCGTAAAACAAAGCGAGAAGATGGTGAAAAGAAGACAGGATAATAGCCGCTTCCGGGATGGATTTCAACTTTGAAAACGTTTTGTATTTATAGGAGAAAAGAAACCTTTAGGGTTTCGGATTTCTTGTAAATCAAGTTTTCCCAAGATAAACATAAAAAGAATCCTTTAGGGTTTTGGATTTCTTATAAAAATATTTTGGTAAAAATAATAGATCATGGTTGATGTCTTTCACATTCGTAGGCCCAATACATAAGTTAGCCCATGTATTGTTTTCCCACCCCATTCCACCCTCTAGTTTTACATACTATCCATATGAGAATAGTTATATAGTGGACAACCTTCTCTAGATTACCCAATGTGGGACTAAACTAAAGAATTTCATTCACTCAAGGAAATGAGTGAGCATCCAAGACAAAAACAATTTAGTTTAAAACTCATTTTCTCCAACATGACCTGTTCGCCCTTATGAATAGCGGAAAAACTTGTGTTATTGAAGAAGCACAGTGGAGGTATGTATCATGTAAAGCTCTTCATTTTACGACCCGGAAACCGCAACTATCCAACAAGTACTCTAGGATGATATAATCATATGTTAGAGTTTGAAGCCATTCCTCACATAAATATCTTTATTCACCGAATGCTCTAGGAGAAAAGAACCGTAAGCAACGGAAAAAATATCAGCGGAGTATACACATCTCAATGTTCAATTCATATTCTAGTTTAGTGTAACTCGAACTTGAATGTTATCTTGTTTTGTTTTTCTTATTTTTATGATGAAAACTTTTTGTGAGCACAAAAAAAGAATTTCTTAGTACAATTCGTATCTAGTTTATGTAGCTAAAGTTATTTTTGACTGCATCATGATAACACTCAAATCTTATTACACGCTAAATTTTTCATTCATATATCCAAGAACGCGGACAATTTAGTAGTCAGTGTTAAAGCTCTGATGTTTCAATGGTGGTTAATTATATATGATAGAGGTATACCAGATGAGCAAAAGATCACATAATGAGATGAGATGAGGATTATATACATGGGCATTAATCTCTCTGTTAAACTGGATTTCTAAGGGCATTAACTGGGAGGGGTTTCGATATTTGATCACTGCACCGTAAATGACGGAGAACGGAAGCGTGGAATATAAAAAATAGGTTAGAAAAAGAGGAAGAAAAAGAGATTAACTCATGTTTTGATTGAATAATTTTAATTGTGATTTAAACTATAATAGACTTGTCTCTTTTTATAGGGAGGACTTAAACTCTAATTCTAAGAAAATTCTAGAAACCATAACTTACAAGTAATTATAAAAATAAATAACTTTTCAAAATAAATAAAATTCTAAAAATAAAAAATACCTATAATAATAATAATAATTAATAATAATAAATATAAATTGATGTCCTACATCCATAAATATTATATTCAAGTTTCGGTGAGTTGAGGATTAGAGAATTGAAATCCCTAATAAAAATAGATATATACAACGACCCCGTAGATAAGATTTTCCTTTCCCTAAAACAGAAATAGACGCCCCTCTCTTCCTGAGTATTAACGACAAATATTCATTTCGTTATCCGACGGATCTCATATGTAAATAATTCTTTTATTATATGTTATATGAGACCAAAAAGAACTTACAAGCGAAATTGTTTATTACAGGGGGAAATAATAATGTGGAAAATAAAACAGGAATTCTCTACAATGACACTGTATACCAATTAAAAAGGATGTAGCGCAGCTTGGTAGCGTGTTTGTTTTGGGTACAAAATGTCATGGGTTCAAATCTAATCTTATTCATTAGGCAGGAGATTTCCTGATGCTCCTTCCAACATTGGCGGATCGTACTCCCTTCTTCAAGAATAGGGTACACTTATCTCAAAGCCAGGAACATATATGCTCCGGCATCTTACCGACTTAGCTACCTTATTCCACCATGCGCAGTACACCGCTTCGCTTCGTCGTGACTTTCCACAAAGGGGACTACTTCAAGGGTTCACCCTATTTTCCATCATATGACATTTAACAAGGATTACATTCCATTTCAATCGATTTCTTTATCGCCTCAGAAGCAAGCAACCACCTCGTAGGGTGTCTTTCGTGAGAACGAAATTTCGATACAAGATAGGGCGAGTAAATGAGATTTCAGTATCCCAAAGATCAGTCACAAGGGTGGAGATCGATATTCAAATATTTCTTCTGAGAACGTATTGATTTGACCCTATAAATGGGCTCTTTTAGCCAGCCGATAGACAAGAAGGAGAGGAGCCTACGGGTACTCGACCAACGGGAGAGGGTTTCACAAGGGCCAATAACTTACTGTGACTCTTCTTTGCCTTGTTTCTGCTAACTGAAATCATTAACCATTTATTTATTTTGGTGCAAGGAGCTTCCATGAATCCATTGATTTCTGTCGCTTCCGTTATTGCTGGATTTAATGGGTCAGTCATCCTGATATCATGATTCATTTCTTGTCGCAAATATTCATATTGAGACTTGGGCTAATATGGATACTGAGACCGCACAAATAAAAATACTAAAACAGGAACAAACTATTTGTCAATCATTAATTAAATTGATACAAAGGATCCTTCAAGTTCATAAATTGGACCAAGGGGGTCATATCTGGTTTAGGCGGCGTTCAAACGTTATTTCGACCAAGTACTTTGATTCTATACATGCCTATTTCTACCTTGCACTTTTTTACTACTTTAAAAAAAATTAATCAATCCTTGTTCATACATGGGTTTTTCTGGTACGAAATGGGCCAAAAACATTAGGCTATGGGAGTCTCATTCTTGCCTCTGATTACATAATTTGGATATAGGCTCCGAAACTAAGTCATTTACCTATTTTATTAGATCCTCTTATGTTATGTTTTGCATGTCCCTTTATTAAAAACTTAAAGAAACGAGACTCCTTTCACTAAAACGGATTCACTTTCCCTTGATGCTTATATCGAGCTCTAAAACTATTTGAATTTCTCACTTTGTTACTCTGGCGAGAAGCCCCGGAGTGGGCTTCCCCCATTCACTTTTCTAAGGCAATCAGGAAAACAACTGGGCCGAGCAGCACCTCTAAAGCAACCCATTTTTCTTTGAGGTAAGATCGGCTAAGCAGTGAATCGTGTCAAGCATAGCTTTAAGTCTTCGAATTCTTAAATCTGGATACATACCAATGCCTATTACTGGAAGAAATATACAGATTGAAACAAAATGTTCTCGTGGTCCAGAATAATAAAAAAATGGCATTAAATTGCTTCATACATGAACCAAGGCGCCCCTCACATGTAGAACATATGAGTCTCTTCGCTCCTGTGGGGTATTTTTCTCAGGTATGAGGTATAGCTATCCAATGGATTATGTTGTCGATAAGGTTGAATACGATTTAGAGCGCCCATTGGTCCCTGTTCTTATCGCATCCATTTCTCTTCCCGTTTTACGTCAAGCAATACGTGGAGTAACTCCCGATATAACAGTAAAAACAAGACGTGTAGGCGGATCGACATTAAATACAGTAAATTTGAAGTAATTAAAGTCTGGATGAATCGACATCAAATAGAGGCAATTTAAATTTCTCTTGCTTGCGTTGTTGAGCAAGGTCCTTTAGGAACTCGACTGTTGTGAGAGACTCCGAAGTGGGCTGCTTTCAAGGGATATAATTTCCCTGTTTCGACGACTTAGATTGGTCTTTCTGTGAACCTAGAGTCTTCCCCATAGATATATCTATATGAAGAAGAAATCATGTAAGGAAGGTGATTCTTTTTTAGTACAAATGGTACTTCGAGCATCGAACGAGCATGAAGAAATTAACGATATTTCAGCGGCAGTGGGATCCTTATCCAAGAAGTGCTTTCTTCCGTGGGCCCAAGTATTACACCATTGGTTGGCTATTGATCTTTTTCCTCTGTCCTTATCAAAACACTACAATTAGAGAGAACTGGAAATGTTACTACTTGCGTCTTCAGGCTTCGTTGAATTCCATTCACGTATCGCTCCTTTAAGGTGACTCTTTCCTAGGCTTTAAGTTAGAAAGGCCCTCCTTTTATAGCATCATTAGTTAAAACTCGCTACGATCATGACGATCCATACAACCTGGTGGGTGATGTAATAAGACAGGTTAAGGGTGCAAAAGGAAGGTGTGCGCTCCATTGCTGAACTAAAGTAAATTACTATACAAATGATCCAGTATATGCAAATTTCATTTTTTTGAAAAATTCCATCCACTCTGTTGAAATTCAACAGAGAAGATTTATTATGCATAGATTAATGAAAGCAGAGAAGCTTACAAGATTGACAAAACTTTAATCCCACAGGCGCATCTGTCTCGACTCTAATTTCGTACCTTACCTAACCAAAGAATCTCCTTAGCATGTTGTTTAGTTCATTAAGTCAGAGATATCGCACATATGAATCTTTTTTTTCAAGACTCATCCGTGATTAGTTAATTATTCTATTGGATTTATATGCTTATTCCGAGAGGCAACATCTACCTACACAAGCTCGATCAGGAGATAGGTAGGATCTAACATAAGTACGAAATTTCGATGAGAATCAGATCGGTTCTTTCACAGTTCTCACTCATTTTATTTAATTGATGTATCCCCATACCTATCCTATTTCAGATTCTTTGATTTTAACATATTTTGATAGAATTTTCGTGGACTAAACTTTTTGAAAATGAACAGCTACTCCACTAAGAAAACCTGTTTGATCACTTTTGCTCGCGGTAATTGTAGCCTCTCGGGAGAATCGATGACTGCATCTTTGATGCACTTCTAGTACTAGTACATCTGAGAATGATTAATTGACATTTCATAAAAGGGTAATCTAACTTGCATAACTAAAAGGATGTGTCCCCCACTCAAGAATTCCAATTGAAGCTAGAGCAGCGGGTGCTGTAACGAAACTTATTGCAAAAAAGGGTAAATATGCCACATTAAAATTACCGTCTGGGGAGGTCCATTTGATTTCCAAAAACTGCTTAGCAACAATAGGACAAGTGGGTAATGTTGGAGTGAACCATAAAAATTTGGATAGAGCCGGATCTAAGCGTTGGCTAGGTAAGCGTCCTGTAGAGACTAAAGCATGTGTTGGATTCAAAGATGGTGTTAAAGATGACAAAAATTGACTTATTATACTTTTGACTATGAAACCAAGGATACTGATATCTTGGCAGCATTTCGAGTTACTCCGATAAGCTCCAAGTGCATCTTAGGAACTACAAAAATAAGGTTATTTTTTTTTGTATATTTATAGTTATTTCTATCAATTTTTTCATTTTGATTAACGACACACTGAGTAAGAAATAAAGAATTTAAATCATTATTTTCAATCAATTTAGTGTCTATTTTAAACAAATCTCAAAATTCGAAACTACCCGTTATCCAATAAAGACCTACGATTCCTAATAATAAACCAAAATCCCATACACGATTAGTTACAAACGCTTTTTGAATGTAATATGAAAGAGGGTGAGCCATAGTTGGATCCTCTACTATTCTATGTTTTTTCCGAAAGCGTGCCAATCCCTATGTTGTGGTGGAGATAAGTATCTTATATTCGTAGGTGATGTTCGTTGATTTTCTTATTTTTTTTAGTTCTTAAATTGTCTCACTACAGATGTATTATGATATTACAATCCGGTTGGGCACCAGAAAAAGGAATGTTTCAAGGTTTGATATGTTTTCTATGAATGAGAGAAAAACATTAAAAAAAAAAGAATAGTACAGAGTTTCTTTATTTGAGAGAGAGAGGCACTTTTACCTATACATATAGCAACCTATCCATTTGTATACTTCTTATCCCATCTCTACTTTGATAAAAAAAATATACCTATTTTTCCCGTTGGCTTCACTATTCTTAGTTTAGATGCCCATCTATCAAAGGGCCAATTGATTCTGAAATGGGTGTTTAACCGGTAAAAATCGACTCGATTCTGCCTTTGTTTTCCTATGCAAATGTCTCCTAAGAGCTTTCTTTGTATTCATGTGCTTGCCCCTTCCTGTGGGCTTCACCTGTGTGCAGCAAATACTTTTTGGGAGATCTCCTCCAAATCACTGGTATGGATATCGAAATATTGAGCATCAGTATGTAGGTTCCAGATCCAAGTGGTAGTATCAGGGCCTTTAGATGTTGTTCTTGAGAAATGACCTGGTCTGGCCCATTCCTCGAAACAAGTTTTTACGGGATCCCGATCCACCAAAATTTTAACTTTTCTTGGATACTCGGTCTGAAAGATGGTATCCACGGACACATCATGTCTTGGGGGAATCATTCAATTTTTATTTTATGAAGGATCAAAAGATTTTATTTGTTGTAAGGAAGCTTTTCTGATGGTATGCCTCTAGGAATCTCTGGTGCTTTCAACTTCATGATTGTATTCCAGGCTGAGCACAACATCCTTATGCACCCATTTCACATGTTAGGCGTAGCTGCTGTATTCGGCGGTTCCCTATTTAGTGTTATGCATGGTTCCTTAGTAACTTCCCAGGAATCAGATGACCATACTTGGATGAATAAGGGGAGTCCCACCATCCAACTGGCCTAAGTGGGGCTACTTTTATAGACGTAGACGTGGTACTAAAAACGGAAGCAGTTGTAATTGAATCAACTTAATTAGTATTTAACTTTCTTAGAATCATGTCTAGGGAACTGAGTCTTTGATGTATACATAAGGAAAGTCATGTGCAATTAAGAATTATTTAACTAGACTGCTCCCCTAATGCATAAAAGGAAACAATACTCATAATTCCTAATTTATTTTAGCATGCCATTCTTTCTTTGATTCCAAGCAATGATTGTAGTGTCGCAATAGAGAAATCCTTACATTTCTCGTTCTCCTGATTCGGCAATTGGCTTTCCACGATGTTGAGCCATCTGAGCCTCTATAAAAGAAGAAAACTTGGTAGTTTTCGATGTCTCTATTTTGATCAACGTCCCCTCACTTTAAAGCAAGTAAGTGCCTTCATCCCTCTCCTTTCAGACCTTAAAAGATCACTTCCAAGATGAGTGTACTCTTAGATCAGATAGAATCACTCTATCATAAAAGAGGAAGAGTTTAAAACTTCAAAAGGAAGGGGTGGTCCAGTTTCGGGGAATCATTCACCTCTCTGATTGGTCCGTCACTTTGGACCGACTGGAAAACATCAACCTTATTGTAGTTTACCATATGTATGCCATGCCACTTTATACATATCTAGCTACTGAATATGGTACAATACTTTCGTTGTTCACACATCACATGTGGATCGGTGAATTTATCATAGTTGGTGCTGCTGCACATGCATCATTTTTTATGGTAAGAGATTATGATCCAACTACTCGATACAACGATCTATTAGATCGTGTCCTTAAGCACCACAATTCGATTTCTAATTAAATAACCCACTTCTGGCTGCTGGGGATGGGATGCAGGTCGAGGTAGTACAGACTCAAAAAATGTAAATTGGGGATAGATACCTAAGGTTTTTATATGTAAGGGTTTCTCTCAATTTAATGCGTTGAATAAAATCCATTAATTCTAGAACAAGGATAAAAATAGAATAAGGCGATGCATTCAGTTTTCGTATCTAACCAATAGAAACAACAATCCTCTAACTGGATTGGATCTTAATGAAAAGAATAAACCAATACCCTTCGATTTTATTATATGAATATTTATAAAATATATAACATACATATAAAATTATTCATTTTCTTAATAGTATCTTAATTTAATATTTATAAAAATTCTATATAAATTATAATTAAATACGCAACAATTGGTTTATAACCATTACATATACCTAAGTCGATCCCCTAACCTATTTTTTATGAAGCCTCTTTGCCTTTTAGTTACCATTATCCCGTATGAATCCAAATGGGCTGGGGTTATGAACTTATAATCTGATGATGGATTTGATTCCATGATTATAAGTTCATTCCATACCGGACCAGGCCGGAATAGGGTTATGTACATTCTCATTATGAGAAGGGGGTATTCGAGCGTATGTAAATAGATACTATGTTTACATATGGATCCTTGCGTCATTACATTCTATTTAAGATTAGGAATAGAGTAATCGGACCTGTTTTTTACATATTTCTCGTTATTTGGGTACCGTATTCACTTCTTTGGGCTTCTATTGACTAATTAGCTGCCGAACCGATAGAAGCTTTATTCACTGACAGAGTTCGAAAAGATCAAATCTTTGATGATTCCATCATACATGATTGAGTTGCGATAACTTCTGGATATGTATTATTTTTCTTTCATACTCCATTTCGTTATTCCCCCTATGTAAATTTTGAGAGCCTACCTAAGTTATGTGCGCGGTAGAAAGTTCATTGTACATAATTCATTTTATTCATCTTATTAGCCCGGCTCGCCCGAAATTAATAGAATATCTTCCAAATTTGGGAATCTCAATGAGGACCCTTTTTTTTGCGCATACATATATCCATATACAAGAAAAATATTTCGATTACTCTGTTTTCTCTAGAAGAGACTGTAAAAAAATTCCTTGAATATCTCACGGCGTGCAGTGTCTTCTACTTCATCATGCCAGATAATCCACCTATCAGAAACAGAACGATGCACATTATGGAACCGTCACTTTATTTTTCTTTGTTCATTATTTAAAGTTCGTTTGATTAACAGGAAGTTCCTTAAACACCTCTGCCTTCTTTGAAATATTATGAACGATTCTTGTGGGTTGAGCACCTTTTTCAAGGAAATAGAGAATAGGAGTCTAGAAAGACTTCTACCAACATGATAAAAGAACCTTCCCACCTTGTACTGTTGTAGAAAGTTTTGATCCCTTTGGGCACTTCTCAGTTTAGAAGTTGTTCTGAAGAGGGAAATAGGGTAGGGTTTCTAGAGGCATTGGACACGTGATGGATCTTGAAGTCCTATTTATGCGTCTCCCTGACCAAATCCACCCATGTTGGGGTTACTTGTTAGTGGTTGATCAAGCTTGATATATTCGCCTTCTGACACAAGAAGTTCCGGTCCTGGAGGTATAATATCGACCACTTGGTGACCGTCTGACGTATCTTCTATGCTTATTTCATATCCCCCTTTTTCTTTACGTAAAATTTTACTTACTATACCTGCTGATGTAGCATTATAGACTGTATTGTTACTCTTACTCCTATCGGGATAAATATGACCCCTACCTCTATTCCCGATAAGTTCTCCGGGTGAAAAAACATTAGACATTCCATCTTCTGAAACCAAAACTTTTGATGTTATTTGACGCACAATAATCTTTATATGCCTATTGTGGATTTTCACCCCCTGGGATCGATAAACCTTTTGAATCTTATTAACAAAAGAGATGCGACTTTATGTTATGGTTAACTCTGCGCCAATCAAAAACCCCCAAGGAATTTCAAGAATTCTTGTTATACGTTCCTTCGAACCTTCAACCTTTTTTCTAGGTTTATTGATATTGAATCAAGCGAGTGTACTTCTAAAACATGTTCCACCTTCCTCTTCTAGAAATAAAAAGATCAGTTAATCTGAATTCATCGTTTCAACGAACTGAAGAGAGCTTCTTTGTCGTTCTGATCCGTAAGAAGGTAATTTATTACTACTATCATCCGAATACGAATTGGGAAGTAGACTATGCTAGACTAGACATGTCCCTGATTTTAAAAAGAGTTATAAATCAAAGTTAAGGAGCCATAAACGGATTAGCATATTACCCCACCGGGACCCCAAAACAACGGATATGTCAATATGCAAAAAGTATTTGCACTTTAATTTTTCACTTATAATTTTGCTCTAGACTACATGCATATACGATAACTAGATCATGTCATAATTAGGGTTTAAATTAAAACGACCTTTTCATTAAATTTTTTTATATTGAATAAGTAATAAGAATGAGAGGTGTTAAGCTTTTTATCATCCTGGCGCCGAGCTATTTTTCCGCAGGACCTCCCTCCTCTCTTCTGTGCATAATGAATGATAATAATCCATGGAACCAAAAGAATATTGAAATATTCTCATTATGAACCCCCCCTTTTTTTATGGATCCATCTCACATCAATAACTCGACCTCTGCTACCTACATGTAATTTTAGACAAGTTCCCTTTGCAGTGAATACTTTAATGCCAAGTATAGGCCGTAATAATCTATCTTCCGGGGCATATGATGATTCTTTCGTCATCTGAGGCGTTAATTTACCTACTAGAAATACTTCTACCAACACAATGGAAGAACCTTCCCACCTTGTACTGTTAAAAGAAAGTTTTGATCCAAATATTATGGTTGTGGATCAATGATCCGTTTTGATATTTTAGAATACGAACAGAGAAGAAAAGCGGGTTGGGGTCCAGACGCGGAAAATAAGTTTTTATAATTTCCCCGTCATATAGGAAGTGAAATCCCAGGCCTGCTATTCTCTTTCATCAAGCTAAGTGGCTCGTTCCTGATCTCACGATAAAGGGGGCATATTGATGTAGTTTTAAATAGTGGTAAAAGGTTCGATACTCAGACTTGTAAAGATTTGATTTTTAAACCTAAATTTTAAAACTAAAAATAAAGAATATTAAAGTAAAATTGATTTCAAATTATGGGAAGGACTGAGACAAGGATTCCACCATTAGCCAATTTTTCAAGTGATAAAAATCTTGCAACTCGTATATTCAATTTATTCAAAATATTGTCAAAGTTAGATTTTCAAAATAATAGTTGTAAATCGAAAGCATGAGACATTCTAAACTCAGCATGAACCATCAAAAGAAAACACAACTAATTGATAAAAACCATTTTTTTTTTTCCAAATTTAATTCAAAGCAAATAATAGTAAAAGAATTGCACAAAATTAATAAATTAAGAAGTACCACTTTATTATTGAAAAAATAGCTTCCTTCGTCACCCCAGTGATGGTGATTAGTTGATCATGTTGGATACATTCTTAAAATAATTGTTCATAACTCAAAAAGTGTTTACAATGAAGAAATAATAATAACATAGAAGATTTGATACGCTTATAAACGTTACAGAGAGTGTTCTATGTGTGGCTAAAGAGAACAGAAAATTAAGTACAAACTCTGGCCGCTTCAAAATTTTGAAAGATAACGCAACGGAATCAGTGATTGTTCTCTGGAGCCTTATGTTCTTCGTGTTCTTCCACTAGCAGAATTTTTCTCTTTTTTCCTGAAATTTTTTCGGCTGGCTCTGGATGATTTGTTTCCTTATATTCTGTGTTATTTATAGGATTAGCTAACCCTAGAAACCTTTCTTAACCGATAAGGACTCAAAGAAGAGTCTGAATCAAACTCCAAATACGTGTTAATCACAAACAGGGAGAGTTATCCTTTTCCGATAAGAACTTGAATTTTCAGCCAATTTTCAAGAGTGAATCACTCATGAATGACGTGCTTTAACCTTCTTTGATTGTTTCATCACTTGGGTAACTCAGAATCACCCCAAAATCCCTTAAAATTCGTTCCACATCAACTCAGAATCTTCACGGCGTAATGAATGTTTCTTCCTGTCATTTTTGAATTTTGAATTTAAAGAAGGGGTGCCCCAATCCAATTGGTGGATGCCTTTATCAACTTTGCGGGGTGCCCTTAGTAATTTTCCAGGGTACCTTTAGCAACTTTTTGAGTCGATTTTCCACAAATATTTATTTATCAAAAATACCTACAAATACATAAAAACCCATAAATAGTAAAAAATCGAACACTATCAAAATAGATAATAGAGCACAATTTAGACACAAAAATGTGTCTATCACATATTTGTTCCCGTTCTTGTTGACAATAAAAAAGGGGAAAGGTGTTTTTTTTCTTGTTAAGCCTATGTAGGCTAATCAATTCTCAATTATTTCGATGATAGATGGGTCATCGGAGAACTTCGTTGCGCGTTATGACTCCTAAGAGGAGTCAGTACAAGGCGCATTCCTCTGCCCGGGAGGGGGTCGGAGCCCATCGAAGAAAACCCTTCCCCTTCCCTTTGTTCGGAAGAAAATTCGAAGTTAGAAATACTTAAGCTTAATGAAGATAAAGACCTCCTCTGGTTTGAAAAACCTCTTGTTACTTTTCTTTTCGACTATAAACGATGGAATCGCCCATTGCGATATAAAAAAAATGATCAATTTGAAGATGATGTACGAGACGAAATGTCACACTAATTTTTTTTTAGCTGATGAAACCCTAAAAACTTTTTTTCCGAAAACCTGAGTTTGGGTACCTCAAGGTCATGGTAATAACTAACAAATGGAAAAATGGGTTATTTATGATGCCCGTCTGCTTCCGCCTTTCCTTTTGCGTCTCACTACTTGAAGGAATAAGATTCAATAACTGGATTAGATAAGTTTACAATAGATATGGCACCTCTATTTGTTTCTTCATTCACCTTTAACCGATTTTTCCTGGCTATAAATTTTTATCGATCGCCCCTTGCTGCGCCACCTATCTTTCAGAAGTGAGACGCACAAAGATCTATACTGATTTAGACATCTCTTGAAGAATCTCAATTCAAGTGGAACAAAATCACAATTATATGAACATTTCTTCAAGAAACATGGGCTGAGACGATATCCGTGGGAAGGACTGATTTGAGGATGAGTAATTAGGAGACCTACTTGTTTTCTTCCTTCCCAGGCCGAACTTGAGAATACGCTCATTGTTTTCCGGATCAGATGTCCAATCTCAGACTCTAGAACCCTACCCCTTTGTGAAAAAATAAATTAAGGATATAACATAATAAAGTGATATTTTTTTTGTCTGGTTTCTGGAGGCAAAAAATTTTCTTTCTTTTCTCCCGGGTTAGAAGCGATTCTTTCTGGCTTAGCATTGAGTATGCCCTAGACAATGTCTTATCAATCTATTTACTGAATTGAGATTGGATCTATCCATTTCATGAGTATCTGTAATATGATTATTGTCTATTATACGGAAAAATAATTGTAAAAGTAGTGAACCCATTGAATATGGTCTAAAGATAAAAATCATTATTTACGTTACGGGAGTATGAACATCCATCCTCGCTACGCGAGAGACCTATTTCCCCCCAAAATGAATGTATTCCTATATTTATTATATGACTATGTAACACTTCTTTCGGATACTGATTGAAATTTTGTTGATGTGTCAGAAGAAGGGTAGTTATACTGATTTAGTATACTCTAAAGACGCCTTCGGTACACTATTGACGATCTAACAAAGATTAAAGATCTATGGGTTTCCACTAGCAAAGTATCCACCTTTCAAACAAAGGCGAAAGCCGGATCTGAAGAACAAGTAGGAGCCGAATGAAGGGGAAGGGGGTATAGTTACCGAAGCCGAGAGCATGGAGCATCTAGACGTAGTAAATACTAACTGGACAGAGCAAACAAAAACGGGGTTACTTCTCGCTAGATTGAATCACTGGACTAGTTATCGGCTTCCGTATCGATGGGACAAAGTTCCCTTAGGGATCCAGAGAAAATAGAGATATGAATGAATATTTCATGCGGAGAGAAGAGGGAAGGGAACGGAGGTGCAATTGGATGGAACGAAAGCCCCCACGAGGGAAAGCTACGCTAAGTGATCCAATTTTTTTCATCGGGTCCGGCTAGAGAACAAAGATCTTGAGAAACCGGCATAACAACTCAAAATATTTTGGCACTGGACGTTCCAAAATGGGTACTATTAGGTCGGGTGAATTCGATAATAGAAATTTGTTGGAATTCCATCTTCCTTCTCCTATCAGGGCAAAATAATCCAGTACCCCTTGGTCGTGTAAATACGGGGTTCTGCTTCTGGTGGCAACATGCTATTGGGTGGTGGTTCCACTTATGGGGTCAAATCAATACGTTCTAAGAATAAATATTTTAATATCAATCTCATATCATAAGTATCATACCAAATCCCATCAATCGAATCACTTTTTCGATTATTGCCACGCACGACCAGCCGTCCATTAATTCTTAAAGCTTCCGCCAGGGGAACAGATTGCTAATATCTTATATCAATAGTAAACTTCCTCAATTTCTCGATTATTATATGATGATTTCTTAACTTTCCATATATAGAAATAGAAACAGATAGATTAAAAACGACATATCTTATGTCAATGACACCAAAGGGATATTAAATGAATGGGTTATCCATACAATTCACATGTTTCTAGCAATTCATATGGCATCATCAAATGATACAAGTCTTATGTGTTCCTGTCGTTGTTGTATCAATAACAAGTATATTTGTTTTCAAATCAGAGAAATGAGTTGATACATCATTCATTGTGTTGGAATAAAGTAAGAAACGGCCCGGCTAGGTACTGACCAGGATGGGGAATAAAAGGAGCTTTCGGCTAAAAAATAAGGGGTTTGTGAAAGCCAGAATATAAAAAGGATAGATGCAGAGACTCAATGGAAGTTTTTCTAATGAATGGAGTTGACTGCATTGGTAGAGGAATCCTTCTATTCAATTTGAATTTAAACTCCATAAAGAATAAGGGATAAACCTATATACGAGACGTACATATACGTACTGAAAAATCAAAGATTCTATTTTATGCCGCCCTAAGGTAACTCGAAATGTTTTTGAATGATATTAAAGTAAAGAATCTTCTAGAAAAATTCATAGTATTAGAAAAACTTTTCTTTTTGGAAGAAATGATAGGAGTAGATAGTATTTAACCAAAGAAAAAAAATGAGGAATCAATCAATGTTCGTGATGCAACCATTGTCGTATTATAGCCAAAGGTTCTTTTCCTTCTTAAACTAGATACAAGAGAGGGATTCCCTGATATGGAAAGGAGGCATGTAGAACCAAAGAACGAATCAGCTAATATGATCCCACTTTCTTCAGATCACGCCTAATCAACAAGCACAAAACCTTTTCTCTTTGGACTTAGACTGTAGCGAAACTGATTGCAAAAGAGGGTAGATAAGTCACATTAAAGTTACGTTTTTGATTATGAATCTACTACCAGGAACTCAATGCGTAATCGCAGCATTCAATGTGTATTCCTGAATATTCTCATTTTTCAATTATTCAACCATTTCATTTTACCGAGTTCAACGTTAGCCAGATTAGTCCAGACGGTCTAGAATTGAACGTTGGATCGGGATCAGTAGGTTCGAATTCGGTACATGCTTCAAGTCAAGGTTCAACAAGTGCAGAAAACCAAGTACCGGTCCAACAACCTGCAACCGAAGATGTTTATATTCCACTAATGCCAGATGACGTCAGGCGGGAAAAATTAGAGGATAGGTTGACGATAAACTCTTTCGGGAGAAGGCACTGGGATGATGAAATGCATGAGGTCGATTTGTTAACACAGACAAAGTCTTGGAAAACCTCTGAAATGATTTCAATATTAAACCTTGGACATATAATAGTTCTGAATCAAACACTTCTTCTACTTCATCATTAGTATTCATTGTACTATTTGTACGTTCGGTATTTGTAAATATTACTACATGGTTGGCCTTTCTTGACCTAATTTCATGATCCTCATCCATTTCCTTACCACTCGACAAATTCAAGCTAGATTACAGTCAGTCCAGAACTAAAAGGGATTCACTAACGTCAAAGTTCCAACATGGACAAGGACTGCTCAAGCTACCAAGTCAATCAAGTATACAAATGTGCAAGAGCAATTTCGGAACAAGCATAAGTGATAAACACTTAATTCATACATTTTTACCACTTAATTTATATTTGCTAGTACTTATTGTTTGTGTTAATACTATTGTTTTTTTATGTTTTTATAAGTGATATGCATAAAACCTGAACTATTGGTGAAATACGGCTAAACGGATAAAATTGCATTGTATCGACGGCTGCATTGGACTGTAAATTTGGGTGTGAAGACCTTCCTTTAATGTCTGGTCAGTGGCTTTAAAGTGAGTTAGATGTGGACATTGGATAAGAGAGAACCAGACAGAGTGAGGCAGGTGGTGTTGGCTGCTTGATGTCAGTACGGTCAAGAAAATTGGAGTTTGTACTAGAGAGAACAAAAAGATAAAATAGAAAAGAAGTTTTTAGACTTCTTATTGAGGTTGGTGGTGACTCGGGTTCCTTTTGAGGTTGTTCTTGGAAGGATTAATAAGAAGAGACAAGTTGTAGGCTATTGG
Organism: Papaver californicum; assembly: GCA_023531435.1. Lineage (NCBI taxonomy): Eukaryota > Viridiplantae > Streptophyta > Magnoliopsida > Ranunculales > Papaveraceae > Papaver > Papaver californicum. The sequence continues at coordinate 11,724,819 of JAJJMC010015859.1, forward strand.
GTCATAGCTAGGTATGGAGGATAAGAAAGAAAAGAGGGGATCAGACTGTTGGTTTTGAGGAAGTAGGATGGTGGGGCGTACTTTGTCTTGTTTGAAGCCAGGTAGAAAAGTGAGATGCAGGTGAGCTAAATAACGTGGCCGGTTGGTAAACTTGAAGATGTGGCTGATAGGAGATAAGGGAAAGAACACATTAGGTGAAGGTCATACTAAGGAGAGAAAAGAAGTGTTGGATGGGACATGACAAGAAAAGAAAAGTAAAAAAAAGAGTTGGTTTGGTAGATGACACAAAGATAAAGTAGGGACATGGACTGTTGGCTAGGAGGTGTGGTAGTTGGATGATGGGACGCATGGAGTTGGCTAGGTGTTGGCTAGACTTTGGAGTAATTGGTGGAGTTAACGAAGTAGAAAGAAAAGAAGTAGGTGGGTTTATTTTGGGTCCACTTGATTGAAGAGCTGGCGTAGTAGGCGTCAGATGGAAAAGGAGTATGGTTGATCGAGACAAGATGGGGACCAAAGGACTGTACGCGGCAGAAGAGAAGTCTTTTAAGTTTTACGAAAAACGAGTGATAGACGTGGAATGAAAGAAGAGTCTGACGCAGAGAAGATTTGTATGGGGCTAGTGATTAAGAAAGAATAGGAAGTGGAGACTACCTGGCGTGAAAACAAGACAAAAAATAGGATCGAGGGATTTTCTGTTGGGAGGAGATTGGGGAGTGGAGGAACAAGGCTTGACGGCTGCTTTTGGTTTCAGGGAGAAAGGGAAGAAGTAGGTGGAGGCGGACATATATTAAGGGGGGGGGGGGGGGGCGGCGGCTAGTTCTCTATTGAGAGCCGTAAAGGGATTGATTGGAGGCCTGAGTTTTTTGCAGCTGTGAGTAGAGGTTGGAGGCTACGCCTGGAGTTGCGTGAAATGCTTAAGAGGAAAAGGAAAGACATAGGACACGAGGTATGGGAGAGGAAGATAGTATACTCTCTTTGAGTTTCTGGGACGAGAACCCATACAGTATCAGGTGAACGACCGACTGTTGGGTGGTAAAAACGGCACATAAAACGAGGCAGAGTAGTAAAAGGGTTTAATCTTTTCTTTTTACTTTTGTTATATTTTTTTTTTATGGTTTTTAAGAAATCCATCTCCATGGTTTTCTAAATTACTTGTTAGGGTTTAGATAGAAACCAATTTAATTGTATAGACTCTACAATGATATTTCTAATGATGATTTGATTGACTAGTGATTTCACATCATATAGCTTGGTATTTAATCGTTCATGTGATTTTCTTGATTATTTATGCTTTTTAATTGATATTTCATGATTTGGTTAAGTTCTTTGACGTGATATGATTTAGGATTGATATGTAATGCTTTAGAATCACTACCTATGAAGCGAAGAAAATCACAGCGGAGAAACAATATTTAAGAATTTAACATACCATCTTCCGAGACATGAGACTAATTTTGATATTTGTTTCAAGTAATACAAGGAATATATTTTAGAGATTAGTAGAATTTATATGATTGAATTGGTGGAAATCGAATACCCTAGTAACCCACTCCCCACTTTGTTTGTTACTAAGATTATTCGTTATTTTATTTTGTTCTGAATTTCTGAAAATCCAAAAATATTGTTCTTGATTAGTTGATTAGAGATATTGATTGCAGTATTGTTCCTACTCCTGTGGGTTCAACCCGTATTTTTCGTTGTCTGCTAGTGCGATTGCGGTTATTATTTTCGAATCATAGTATAGGTTTTTATTTTATTTTATTTTTTATTATTTTGTATATATTTCTAATTTATATTTTATTTTTAGGATTTTTAGTTCTTTTTGACTAGTTTTGTGTTTTAAAATTTCTTTTCAGGTATTTTTCTGAGGATGATAACTCCTTCTCAGGAGACGTCATCTAAGATGACACTTCGGGAATATATGAATTATTCACGGTATAAGGAAGTTCTTGCTTCACCTATGGTAAGTGAGGAATAACCTCAAATGATATATTAGAAGAATATTATAAACATAGACTGCTTAGTTTGGATCAAAGATTGAGAGTTCTGGAATGCCAGAGATTATTTGCTGATGATGATCAGTCTTCTAGTGACTCTCTGTTCCATACAGAATATATAGATGACCTTATGGATGATTGTGTAGATGATTTGCCTAATTCCATAGATGAATCTATCTCACAAGATCATTCACCCGACTTAGAGGTTGTTTCTAGACCCCTAGACTTCCAAAAGTTACCTAACTTAGGGTTAAAATTGTGTTCTTCAAAAGTTTTGTTGGATTACTTTGCATCCAAGTACCCAAAGGACTTGTCTTTTCCTGACACCGTGCATGAACCAATTGATACTTTCCCAATTCCAATATTATCCACATATTATGTTCTTTACGCACTCCCAGATGTAATAAAAACTTGGTTTGGGGGTAATCCTCTATTTTTGATAGTTTCAGTGTCTCCGTGTTGCCATAACATAAGTGTGAAGCTGTCATTTGTAAATCTTGTATTTTGGGTTGATCCCCAAATTTTCAGGTTGTTAGTGTATGGGATCCTTTCTGTACATATCCATTAGGTTGATCCCCAAATTTATTTTTATTTATTATTTTAAGTGTTCTTTGTTATTACTATCATTTGATATGTGTTACAGAGAATACTTTCTTTCTTGCGTCAATCAGGTGAGATGTTCCAATCCCTTTTCTTTGAATTTTATTTGTCTCTCTTATCTATATTGCATACTATTCTAGGTTGCACAGTTTGAAACATTGAGGACAATGTTAGATTTAGGTTTGGGGTAGAGTTTCTGAAAATTGATGCCAATAAAAAACTCCAAAATTTAGAAACTTTTGAACAATTTAGGATGACACTAACCATTCTAGGTAGATGGAAACATAGTTTTTTTTATATATGAATTGGTGTGCCCAGCTAAATGGTCTATTTGTATCTGGATGCACTCAGGGGTTAGAAATAACATGATAATCATTGAACAAGCATATCTCGAAATCATCATAACCATATCACTTTCTGTTTTTATTTTTGCAGTTTTATGTTTCTCTATGTGATTTGGTGGGGCCTTAGTATTTCCATAAGGTCGTAGCTCAGACGCATTAGAATTTTAATTTTGTCAAAAAAATTTTTTGACACTTTGATAGCAATATGTGTGTGTTCTTCCTGTCTCCGTTGCCTAAGCAAGCGTGGAATGTAGGATCCATGAGAACTATCAAGTAATCTGCTGAAAAGGAGCATGCGTTTAGTTTCAAAAGATCTAATCATGTAATCGTTAAAAGAAGAAAAAAATAAAAATAAATTATAAATATGAATAATAATAAAAAAAATAGGAACATCTGAGCCAGATTTTGTACTAATATTTTGGGAAACACCGTTCACCTTACTCAACATATGCACCCTTCATCACTTCTATATCCATCTTCTAATGTATCTTTGTGTTTGAATTTGATTGATTCCGAGCAATGTGAATATTGACAATTTTTATCAAGTTTTAGATGTTCAATGATTATTTGAGTAGAGTTTTGCATTCTTATATGAATTTTAGTACGCTGAGTGTAAACTTGTGTACAACAATTGGATTCATACAGGGTAATGATTCATATATCCGAAGAATTTAGAATTCCAACTAAATAGCTTGTTTAGTGTTTACCTCAATCGTTCACGGGTAGCTAGAAATTTGGAGTAAAGGTTTTGTGGGTATACCTCTTGTAAACCCTCACGAGACGAAACTCGTCCGCTAAGGCCACTTAGGGGCTTAAAGGATTATTACATATGCTAAATGTAGTCGCATTCCTGCGAAAGTGAGTTAGGATTTTATTTTATTTTTAAATTAGTTTTGCTCGAGGACTAGCAAAATATAGGTTTGATGGTATTTGATAATCACTTAATTCATATATTTTTACCGCTTAATTTATATTTGCTAGTACTTAATTTATGTGTTAATATTATTGTTTTTATGTTTTTATAAGTGATATGCATAAAACCCGAACTATTGATGAAACACGGCTAAACGGATAAAATTACATTGTATGGACGGATGCATTGGACTGTGAATTTGGGTGTGGAGACCTTCCTTTAATGTCTGGTTGGTGGCTTTGAAGTGAGTTAGTTATGGACATTGGCTAGGAGAGAACCAGACAGAGTGAGGCAGGTGGTGTTGGCTGCTGGCTGTCAGTACAGTCAAGAAAGTTGGAGTTTGGATTGGAAAGAACAAAAAGATAACAAAGAAAAGAAGTTTCCAAAATTCTTATTGAGGCTGGTGGTGACTCGGGTTCCTTTTGAGGATGTGGTTCGACGGATTAATAAGAAGAGAAAAGTTGTAGGCTATTAGGTCGTAGCTAGGTGTGGAGGATAGGAAATAAGAGAGGGGATCAGACTGTTGATTTTAAGAAAGTAGGATGGTGGGGCGTACTTTGTCTTGTTTTAAGTCTGGTAGAAAAGTGAGATGGAGGTGAACAAAGTAACGTGGCCGGTTGGTAAACTTGAACATGTAGGCTGACAGGAGATAAGGGAAAGAACGCGTCAGGTGAAGGTCAGACTACGAAGAGAAAAGAAGTGTTGGATGGGACATGACAAGAGAAGAAAAGTAAAATAAAGAGTTGGTTTGGTAGCTGACGCAAAGATAAAGTAGGGACATGGACTGTTGGCTAGGAGGTGTGGTAGTTGGATGATGGGATGTATGGAGTTGGCTAGGTGTTAGATAGACTTTGGAGTAGCTGGTGGAGTTAACGAAGTAGAAAGAAAAGAATTAGGTGGGTTTATTTTAGGTCCACGTGATTGAAGAGCTGGTGTTGTATGCGTCAGATAGAAAAGGAGTGTGGTTGATCGAGACAAGATGGGGACCAAATGACTGTAATCTGCTGAAGAGAAGTCTTTTAAGTTTTACGAAAAACGAGTGATAGACGTGGGATGAAAGAAGAGTCTGACGCATAGAAGATTGGTGTGGGGCTAGTGATTATAAAAGAATAGGAAGTTGAGTCCACCTGGCGTGAAGAGAAGATATAAAAAAGGAGCGAGGGATTTTTTGTTGGGGGGAGATTGGAGAGTAGAGGAACAAGGTATGGAGGCTGCTTTTGGTTTCAGGGAGAGAGGAAAGAAGTAGGTGGAGGTGGATATATATTAAGGGGGAGAGTAGGTGGAGGCTAGTTCTCTGTTGAGAGCCGTAAAGGGATTAATTGGAGGCCTGAGTTTTTTGCAGCTGCAAGTGGAGTTGGATGCTACGCCTGGAGTTGCGTGAAAGGCTTAAGAGGAGAAGGAAAGACACTGAACACGAGGTCTGGGAGAGGAAGGTGGTATACTCTCTTTGAGTTTTTGGGACGAGAACCCATACAGTATCAGGTGAACGACCGGATGTTGGGTGGTAAAAACGGCATAAAAAACGAGGCATAGTAGTAAAAGGGTTTAATCTTTTCTCTTTACTTTTGTTATATTTTTTTTTTATGGTTTTTAAGAAATCCATCTCCATGGTTTGCTAAATTACTTGTTATGGTTTAGATAGAAACCAATTTAATTGTATAAACTCTACAATGACATTTCTAATGATGATTTGATTGACTAGTGATTTGACTTCATATAACTTGGTATTTAATCGTTCATATGATTTTCTTGATTATTTATGCTTTTCAATTGATATTGCGTGCTTTGGTTAAGTTCTTTGACGTGATATGCTTTAGGATTGATATGTAATGCTTTAGAATCACTACCTATGAAGCGAAGAAAATCACAGCGGAGAAACAATATTTAAGAATTTAACATACCATCTTCCGAGACATGAGATCGAAAACCCTAGTAACCCACTCCCCACTTTGTGATTAGTAGGACTATTCGTTATTTTTATTTCGTTCTGAATTTCTAAAAAATCCAAAAATATTGTTCTTGATTAGTTGATTTGAGATATTGATTGCAGTATTGTCCCCGCTCCATGTGGGTTCGACCCGTATTTGTCGTTGTCTACTAGTTATACGTCGTGCAATTGTGGTTATTACATATATGATTCTATGAATCCTATCAATAAGTGGATACGGTGCTTTACCAGATTTTTCAGTTTAGAGCCCAACAAGCAACGACTCCTACCGTTGCGCGATAGCACACACATCCATTTTCTTGGTTACTCATTCATTTCATGTTTTCCAGGGCTCTTCTTCCTTTCTTCACCCGAAAAGAGATAACAAAACACTGATACCACGAAGAATGCCACTCCTTATTTATCTTCTTCATCACTGAATTTAGCTAGACCTCGTTCTAGATTTTAAGGAGACGTCATTGACCATGTTCTACTTATCTAGTTCCTATACTTACGTAAGGGCCATCCTATCCAACTTTCAGGTATCAAAATACGTTTTAGGCGTGGATGATTATCATAAGAGATTCCAACCATATCATAATATTCTCGTTCTTGGAAATCTGCACCTTGTTGAATTAGCAGCATCTATCTCAGTGACTGGATCTGGGATTACTTTCCTTGATAGGCTTGGATCTAGACACACACGTACTGTATTCTCTGAAGGAACCCAATTCAAGTATAAGTAAGAAACACGTAGCAACCGTAGGTTTGGCGAAGCAAAGAAAGGGACTTACTATCTCGATAAGTAATAAATACATGGGTAAATTGATACAATAGAAACCTCTGATAAAATGCCCGCCCATAAGCCAGTAGATAAAGTGCATTACATTGTCCGTTTTAGGGATTGGCGGGAGCATAGCTTCAAACTTGATACCTTCTTTTAGAACAGACATTACATAAGTCAATTTTCATTTTGATTCACTAAGGAAATGAGATAAATCAAACAAAAACTCATGATCTGAAGACCGAAAGAGATGTCTCTTCTTTCCCACACCCTTGAATACCTAGCTACAACAACAAGACTCTGAATCATAGAACTAAAATGAAATATACGATCAACCAACACTTATCGAATTTAAAAAAGAGTCGCTCCAATTTTTAATAAGATTCCGGCTAGAAGGATACATGTATTGTAATGTGCTTCTCCATGGGTATCTGGTAACCGTGTATGTAAAGGTACAATCGGTGATTTGTGTCAATGGATTAGTTCGATCCAAAACATGAAATAAGGGGTGTAGACCGAAAAATGATTCATAAGTGGTTGTTAATGGA
>JAJJMC010015859.1:11736931-11819568 GCA_023531435.1 Papaver californicum
GAATTATGGCCAATACCAGGTATATAAGCAGTGATTTCAAATCCAGAACTTTTCTAAAAGAAATAGATTCATATAACTGACATCCCCGCCCCACCATTATTAATGATGGTTGACTGAAGATCTAGTAAAGCTTGAGTCCTCCAGGTTGGGTTTTAATAATTAATGAAAGATGTTATCATATTCACACAATTCTATTAGATACTTCGTCCGGCGATCCCTAAATTTTGGATCACTAAATTTTGAAGATCTTCTTTATCTAATGAATGTGGAGTCCACTTTGAAATCGTCTGCATTGCACCACCCCCCGAGTAAATGCTTCAACAGGAATCATACATGGGTAAATTGATACAATAGAAACCTCTGATAAAATGCCCGCTTGTAACTCGGTAGATAAAGTACATTACATAGTCTGTTTTAGGGATTGGCGACTTACCCATTCAGTGGTTGTGAAGCTATAAGGTATCTTACCCTGTCGATTACGAAATAGCGAAAAAGTAAAAAGTGACCAAGATGCGAGGGAAAAACTTTTGTTTCACATTTCCAGACGGACCTCCAATCTGCTTGTTTACCAGGTTCAGTACGAAGTCATAGATTTGCTCGACCAAGGATTGTACCTTACCTACCAAACATAAGAAAAGAAATATACCTACTTTCGTCTCTGTTCGACTAGTAGGTCTCACAAAGGGCCAATCGAAAAATATACCTAAAATTTACCGGCGGAATATGAAAAAAATAAATAGGGAAAAGATATCTTCAAAAAATTAAAGAGTCAAACTTTCGCTCTTTTTTTAGAAAATTTTGTCAAACCAAAATACCCAACAAGCATCAACTCTCCCTGAAAAGGACGTGATCCAGCCGCACCTACCAGTATGGATACCTTGTTACGACTTCACTCCAGTCACTAATCCTACCTTCGGCATCCCCCTCCTTGGAGGAATACCTCCTAGGGATAAGAGACATGGGGCTAAAAAAAGGGCCAAAAAAGGACCTTTCGTGCATAATCCTGCATACTTTTCCAGTACATCAACGAAAAAAGATAGGATTGATACACCAGCTTATATACGAATTTGGTTCTTAAAGTTTCTATTGGAAAATGGGTGCTCGACAACTTTGACGGAAGGGGGACTGAATGTTTCCGAGTGGCAGAGAATAACCCGAACCGAGGGGGCACCGAAGTGCGTTTTATGTAGGTTGAAGTGGTATAGAACCTAGTGAACCAAGCGTACAAAAGAATTATTCTTCTTATTCTCACCCCGAAAGGGAGTACGACTAGGAAGGTTTATAGGTACACGTATACACATAAAGTGCCCCTCAGATATCTTGATAAGGCCTCTTCTCTATACAAATAGTCAACCCCATGCCTTGGACTATGATTCTCAGAATTGACTGACTTCCGGGATCACATCAGGGTCAGTGTTACTGAGCTTCATTCTTGGGGAAGAAGATCAAGATGTCCCTTACAGAAAAATTGATGCACTATCTCCCTTCAACCCTTTGAGCGAAATGCGGCAAAAGGAATAAAAATCCATGGTAGTTGAAATAACTGAATTTTAGGTTGTTTGATCAAGTACCGGAAATTCAATGAAATTCATAACTGTCTCAATGTCATTTTTTCTTCAGTTTTTCTTTTTATTGTCTGAATATTCAGGAGCTAAGACCATTCCAACGCACCTTTTCGCCATCTTCGTTTTTTCAACCCTCCAATCCTTTCGAAGAAAATACAAAATTTTTTCAAAACACAAAGTTTGTGGCTGACGATATGGCTCATCATCATTTAGCTATTGCATTTCTTTTTCTCGTTGCTGGTCATATGTATCGAACTAACTTCGGGATACCATTTCTTTATTTTCCTATCGCTTGGAAGGGACAAAAGAAATATCTTGTTCTTTCTTTAACAATTTATGATCACTACACCTTTGATCGTGAAATATCGATTTCTTGTTGAACCCTGTAAATCGCGTGAAATGAGAATACTCCAAATTCGGGGGTCAAAGAGTTTCATAAAACCTTCTTGGTGGAAAAAATAAAAGTGAAAGATCCCACTGAATTGAATTTGGTCCATGAATCTAAGAAATATTGAAAATTCTTGATCTCTCTCAATTCGAAGATCCAGGGTTTGAACTGATGTCGTTTCATTGATTCCTCAACTGTTTCGCCTAGCAGCATGACGCTTGTATTGCTCTCCCACAACCCCGTTTTCACGGTTTAGGCTGCTCCCAACATTTTTTTTTCTCGTTGTTGTTCATATGTATAGAACTAACTTTGGAATTGGGCATAGTATGAAAGATCTCTTAGAAGCACACATTCCTCTGGGGGGTCGATTAGGACGTGGTCATATCTAGTATTCAGAGTTTGCCTCGATTTGGTACCGCTTTCGCGGCCTGCACCGAAACAGTGCTTTACCCCTAGATGTCTAGTCGACTGCTGCGGATCAATCCATATTGATTGACTACCTACATTATGTTGTTGATTGCAAATACCACTCTTTTGGATTTGGATCTTCCAAGTCATTTCCGCAGGAAATCCGGACCGATTTTTTTCTGATCCTTTGATAAAAAGATTCATTCTCTTTATAAAAAATAGGAGGTAAAACCAAGAAAGATTTTTTTTTTGATTCATCCCTGGAGTTGAATACCTCATTCAATAATTTATGAAGTAACTGCAATTGAATCGGCTGGTCTTGAATCAGCTGCTAGAGAATAGGTTGCTAGGGTACAGATTTGGTAATTGTTAAATTAACCAGTGTTCTGCTTACAATTGAATGCGTATCAGTTGTGATTGAATCAGTAAGCGTTGCAGATCCGGATCCTAGTGCTTTCGACAATATCCTTCATTTCAGAAACCGATTGCTAAGAAGAAGGTAGAACCATATACACTGTCCGAATTCGTGAAGGGTGCTTAGTAATACTCCATTACTTGAAAGTTGGTCCATCTTTATTCCATTTTATTTATGTCCGAGGATCCATATATGGAATGAACTTATAATCATGGAGTCAAGTCCTTCATCAGATTATAAGTTCATAACCCCAGTACATTCCCATTTTGGGCGGAAGAGATCTACTAATTTTTTGATTCCAGTTAGTATAAAGCGGAAAACCGAACATTATACAATATCTGCCTTATGTAACACGTTGGAATTATTTAGCTACTATGTTTACCGATGCAATAACGGTAAATGGACCAGAACAACTGGGAAATATTCAAGTTCCTAAAAAGGCCCATTATATCAGAGTAAGGATCGTGTCATACTACCTATCGTTGTGCAACTTCCACCAGCAGTATGACCTTCTGAATGCTGCTAGGTTCGGGCCCCATTCGATTCCTTTTCTAAAGGAACTTTTATATAAAAGGAAGTCGAACTCGCACTTCTGAAACCTGTTCCACTTTTGGAAGACCCTGTGTTTTATCACCAGATCTCGATTTTTCATAGATAAATGTAGCGAATGTATCTCCTTCAGAAAGGTTTCACCATAATGTCCATGGAAGGTTGTTCCTGGCATATCCAAATAGCTAAATAATCCCAACGCGTTACATAAGGCAGATATTGTATAATTGTTCGGTTTTCCGCTATTTTTTCCATCCCTCTGTGTAAATAACCCAATATAGGTTCACAGTCAATAACGTCTTCTAGATTAATGATGAGTCGAAGAACGCCATGCATCAATGGGTGGTGATGACCCTTATTGACTATCGTGAGGTCTTTTCTTGTAGATGATACAGTCATATTTTTTCCCCGATTCATTATTCCATGAATTGATGAAAATGAAACAAAATGCATCTACCAAACTAAAGGGTTCCGGAATAATAGCTCCTTGTGTCTTCGGCAAAAATGAGCTATGAATAGGAAAAAGAGTGAAAATTATGGGTTAGGAAGAATTCAGTCCCGATAGAGAGGGACCGACATTAATCAATGGAATTCTTACAGATGATTCTTAGAAAAAGCCATCAGATTCAGAAAAGAGGCGAAGTAACGTCTTTGAGGGAGAGGCCGAAATTAGGATAGCCTTCAGGGACATGATTTTGCTCGAACGTCCGTGTTAGAGCACCAGCATGTACTCCTTTAAGATAGCGGTCTTAGGATTGGTACTGACCAAGTAATCACAAATGTATGTATTTCGGTTGGGGTCATATTCTATGGTTACGATTCTACCAGATATGTCTTTTTCATTCCGTCGAAAATCTATTTTACGGTATAGACGCTTATGACCTCCCCCTCTATGCCTTGCGGTAATGATGCCTTTGGCATTACGACCTTTACCACAATGACGTTGTCCAGAGATCAAATTATTTCGTGAATTGGATTTCACTTGACTGTTTACGGCCCCATTGCGTGTGCTCGGAGTAGAAGTTTTGTATAAATGTATCGTCGTGTTATTAAGTTTTTTTTTAAGTTCTTTTTAGTCGAAATACCAAGAAAAAGAGCAAGAGCGTCTACTTAGGATCAACTTGCTATTACTGGCATAATATCTACAATTGGATTAAAAAAAAACATAAGCCTCGGGCAATTTGGCGAAGAAAAAACTACTTGAATGAAGGGCAGAATTAAGACAGACACATATCAAACTAAAGATATTGAGCATAAGCCGCAGTTGTCATTGATCAAGAAGGAAATTCAAAAGGAACTCGGGTTTTTGGTGTGATAGCTCGGGAATTGAGACAGTTGAGCGATCGGGTTGCAAAAATAAAGGATTTCTAATCATTCTCAATTGGATTAAAGGGAGGATCCGCTGATTAACCTATTTGTTTTCGAGGTGTCTAGTCTTTTATTAATATATACCATGTCTATTTCTTCTTTTCCTCGGGTTTAAGATGGTATATCCCCGGCTCATGATCCTTACAATTGGTCTAAGAATATGAAAATTCTAGTAGGCATTCCTTCAATCGTTCAAGTGGTAGAATAGATTTACAACCTAGTCCGTAAACTTCTTTTCAAAAGAGCCACCATTTATCTTCTTTTATCTTTGGTCATATCTTACTTTCAGCTGGGACAAAGCAACTTAAAAGAGGTAAGAAGTCACTCGACCAGGGAAGAGGAATGACATGTGTCGTACTAGTTATACAAATAGAAGAAAGTAAGTTAGCATTCATACAAATGTTCTAAAAAAGATGTGCAGGTAGTCCGCATCTTCATAGACATGTCTATTTCACCGAGACTCTCTCCGAGATAATGCCCAGATCGTTATGCCTTTCGTGCGGGTCAGTGAATTTGATTCGGCACTACCAACATCGCCCGCGTCAAGTACACCACCGGTATCAAACAAATGCTTTGAGTAAACGAACTACTCGCAGCAAGGCCAGTTCCACGGTTAACCCTTTCTTTATACTCGACTGAAAGTGAATAAAGACCAGCTTCCTCTATAGAGGTCCCCGAACTCACGTTTTATGCATCCAATTTTGCTTTTAAAATTTGTCCCTTTTTTATACAGTTACCCCGTCGAACTTGGGATTTTTTATGCCTAGGAGAGTCGCCGACTCTAACTATTGTCCATGTACGATCCATACTAGATCTGACCAATTGCCCATTCTACCTCCTCTACGTTCTTGACAACCCATCTTTGTCAGCTTGAGATCCTTGAGCATGAAGCGTACAAAAGGAGGATTCCAATTTGTCAGATAATCATCTAATTATTGATACGAGCCTTTTCCACATATAAAGGGAATATTTTGTTACAATCGAACCAGAAGTGATGTGGATTATTCAAGAATCAAAATTCGTCCGAGAGTCGCCCTACCAGAAAAGATTTGGTATTTAGATATTTTTCATGTCAATGACCTAGCCAATCATTCCTAATTGGTAAGTAGATCGTTTAAATTAAACTGATCCCAAACCAAAAAGACGGAAAAATGTTTTCATTCATTTCAGAGAATACCCATAAAAAGACCACTAGATGGAGCACCAATCATTTCGTATCCGGTAAAAATCTTGGCTAATTGATCGAAGTGGGTAGCTCCAGTCGACCTATAGATCATGGAACAAATAGGGTGGGTAGGCCCTCACATTACGGACATATGAGTCTCTAGAGAGCCTTTAGGTCCAAAGACGCGAACCCTCTCGTTACCGTACGAGCGACTCTCACCGCATACGACTTACACAAAGACTCCTAAATCCATCCTGAGCCTTTTCTTCCACCTCTCCCCGATCAAAATTCTCGTGGGACCCTCTCCCCTGACTTTGTCCGTGTCAACAAACAATTCGAAATACCTCAACTTTTTTAGAACAGGTCCGAGTCAAATAGCTAATCAGAATTCTATTGTAATAGAAAATTTTAAAAACGAAACGCTTTTAATAATGTTTTATCTAGGGGTAAAGCACTGTTTCGGTGCGGGCCGCGAGAGCGGTACCAAATCGAGGTAAACTCTGAATACTAGATATGACCCCAAAATATGGGGACAAGGTCGTCCAATGAGACGCTGGGGGATAAGCTTCATCGTCAAGAGGGGATAGCGGGACTTGGACCTGCGACCATTAGGTTAAAAGCCCAATGTTCTACCAACTGAGTTATACACTCGTAAAGGATCGGTATAGGCTTACTAGGTCTTGAACCTACAATATTACCAATATGAGCGGTACGTTTCAACCAATTAAACTATAAGCCTTTACAATAAAAAAATCACTAGAGAGGAATGAAACGTATCAGTCACTGTCTTTGATGCCGAAAGTTATCATAGCAGGAGATCTATGAACTGGGGGAGAAGCTACAATCGTGGGCTATAATGTCCTAGTCTTTAATCTATTGGTTATAGGTATCTAGTATCACGAGTAAAAGGGGCATGATATACACTATTAAAGGATCATGCTTTGAAAGTGACTGTTTTTTGCCGGGATCGCTAGTAATCGTCGGTCAGCCATACGACGGTGAATTCGTTCCTGGGCCACACATGTAAAGTTCGTGATCGGCCTCCTCAACTATGTATCCACCGAAAGGTTGGGCCAAAACTTTATCCCTGAAACAAGATCTAGAATAATAGCAAAGGCAGAACTAGTAAGTAGCTAAGTTGGAACTAGAGAAATATCTATTGGGTTCCTCGTACTCGGAAAGTAATAACGAAAATGGCTAACCCAATAGCAGATGATAAAGGGTCCTGGTCTCGGAAGATATGCAACATTACGAGCCATTCGTAGAAGTGGTATACTATTAAGTTTCGTACTGGATGTGTGAGACCCCAAATATATTTCTCGGGTTTAACTTAACCCGTTAGTTACATTCTGCGATTATAGTTCCTAAATGTCTTATACTCGAGTGTCTTTAACACTTATAGATTTCTCCATAATAAATTTTAGTGCCTAAATTGAAATGTCTGCCTTAGTGTAAACCTTTGGGTGCTTTAATACCTCTACATGCAGTAGACACCTCACCACACACATGGCAAATAATGAGGGTGCTAGGGCACTTTAGTCTTCTCATCACCGTGATAAAAACAAGAAAACAAAGAGACCCTTATTTTTCTTCTTCATCACCGTGGCAAAGAATGGGATTAGCTCATTTTATTCCTCTTTCCTCTCGTATTCTTACTAAAATTCTAAGAAAGAACAATAGGAAAAATTCGTTTAAGGAATTAGAGGAGTTATGTTTGGGATTGATTTGGTGTTTTGAATGATTGATGAAGAGAAATTAGAAGTAAAAACTATCTTCTCTTGGTTTTGTTTGGGCTTATTTGTATTCTAATAGTATCCTTTACAGTTTTAAAGAAATTGATTACTAATTTTGGTTTTTTACATGATTTAGAGCATTGGGTTATTCGTAAGGAACATCAATTTCATGTATAGATGTCTTGATTTGAGTACTTTGAAAATTAGGGTTCTTCATGAAATTAGGCCTTTCAATACAAATTATGTTCTTCTTCAAAAAATATGAATTGGATATGTTAGTTCTCTTACTTGATTCGTGTCTAATAATCTCTTGGTACGAAGTTTCATTGATTTAATTGTAATTCAACTTGATGAACCCTAGAATTCCTGTTTTAGTTTTATTAATATCTTAAAATTCATCCATTGTAATATGATGAAATTTTATTATGTTGTTCTTTATAAATGCATAATTATACGATAAAAATTTCATGATGATTAGGTCTTGTTTACTACTTCAAACGTTGCATGATCTCTGACTGCGTTTTGCAGGATTGAAACCCTGGATAGCCAACTGTTCATGGGGTTTCTCTTTGTATGTTTATTGGATAAAGCTGAAATTTTAGTATGATGTTTGTATCTATGTAGGTAACTTACTTTAAAAGTTTCATGAAGTTCTGATCAATTTAGGTGCCCCAAAGTATGGGAGAATCGGGACTGAGTTCTGTGTATTGATAGTAAAAGTAGTCAGCTTGTAATGTATGTATCTATTTAATGAACCGTTAGAATTAAGTGAACTTTGAATATGTTATTATTATAGATGTAAGGAACATTTGGATTAAATTTCAGGATGATCAGTTTAGGAGAGGTGGTAGAAACTGTTGTAGTACAGGGAACTGTTTCTGTAGGATGAGGCTGAGTTGTTGAGATTGAATGAGGCACTTATATTGCATGTATTTCTATGATTTTTGGATATTAGGAACCCATTTCTGTGATGATTAATCTGTACAAATTTCCTAACAAATGAATGATGGGAAATATCCCAAATAGAGGATTTTCTGTAGCTACGCCTGTAGGAATTCAGTCTCATTTGCGCTAATAAAATTAGACATAACTTGATACCTAACCGTCACTTTCAGTTCAAATTTTTATAGCACGTCCCTGATGTAGTTGTGAATGTATGGTTAAAATTTCATCATGTTCCTACAAGTATAAGACATTTTTTTGACAGGGACAGCAAACTATGTTCCTAGGACATATTCCTGAATTTTCATGTATATGGTTGAAGTCTTGTATTATGTTTGAATGTGTTGAGCAATTTGAATGTTTTATATAGTTGATATTATATATTGCAGCCTGTAGAGATAAATTGAATGTGTTGGAGCTTATTTAAGAGCTGAATTCTTATTTGATAGCTTGTTATTAGTCGAAGCTATTCCATGTTAAACTATTTGTGGAGAGGTCAGGTCCACAATAGCTATCGCGCTTGTGAGTGCCGATGGCCTAAAATGGTGTGTCTATGGAATCATGTTTACTTTAGTTTAAAAGAAGATTGTATTTTCTATTTGGCTATTAAATTTTATGTGAATTATGGTGGTAAATTTATGTTATAACGTTGAAATGGTATGTACACAGAAGTACTATGTAGCTTTAAAATTATAGTGACACTTTATCATAAATCTCGATTCCGCATACAACTGAGAACTAGAATGTACACTCTATAGCATTGTTATTATTAACGTAATGGATGATTTATATCAAAAATTATTTTGTATGATCATATGGTAGTCTATTGTTGACTTTAAGTTGCAGGTACAAGTACAAACATAGATGATGGTATCTTGTTCATCAAGCAGTTCATACAATCTATATAAGAGATGATTGCTATCAAAATAGGATAGTTCAGTTCATCTAATAAGAGATAGTTACTACCAGAGAGGGTAGTTCATATTATCTAACCAAAGAAGACGAACTACGGTCATGCTTGATCCCTTCGAGCTACGGAGAGGGTACGTAGGCAGCCGCTCTGAGGTTCAGCACAAGATTGTTCATATCATGTAAAGTGTTGGTTGCTGCGCGATATTTCATACCATTTATTTGGAGATGATTGCAATCTTCTCGAGGTAGTTACAGTCCAATTACTGGCTGTTCATACTACTTAGTTGAGAGATGATTATTACCATCCAAGGTAATACATATCATCTGATAAATGTACAAAATGTGCGATAAGAGATGATTATTACCATACTAGGTAATTCATATCATCTGTCTGATACATGTGATAGAGATGATTATTACCATTCCAGGTAATTCAGATCATCTGAGAAGGGATGGTTATTGCCTATAGTGGCAGTTTATACCATCCATTTGGAAATGATTACTAACTCTCTTGAGTAGTTCATATCATTTGTAAAAGATGGTTTGTTGAGCTTGACCTAGTTCTGTGAGTTTGCCAGAAAATCCGTTCGGAACGGTTACTGGTATCCCACTACCCTTGGCATTGGGACTGATCACCCCCTCACCCGTGCGGCACAGTGTGTGTTGTCAGGATCCCACTCACGAGTGGAAGACCGTGCGGCACGGTAAATTGGAAAGAGATATTGTGTCCTCACAGTAAAACGATGAGAATCATATGTAGGATTCGATGACCCCTCACCCGTGCGCCACGGTGTGTGTTGTCAGGTTCCCAATCACGAGTGGAAGACCGTGCGGCACGGTAGATTGGCAAGAGATATTGTGTCCTCAAAGTAAAACGATAGGAATCATATGTGGGATTCGATAACCCTTGAAATATAAAAGTTCGGTTACATTCTTATAAAGCAATTTGGAATAAATCAATGAACATTTGCTTGGTAAAAATCGAATTGGTTCGAAAAATTTGAAAGCCTGGTATCTCGAGTGGCGAATCGGGAAGTTCGAGCTGGCCAAGCGGGTCATAACCCGACCCGTCAAAAGCGAAAATTTTCCGGTCTGTCACAGGATGTAACCCCTATACCACATAATGGATGTAGACCTCCTAAAAAAAGACGTGTGTAGAAAAATCAAAACAATTTCCGAAACGAAAGGGACTAAAGAGGAACAAGAAGGATCCATCGAAGAAGACCTTTCCCCTTCCCTTTGTTCGGAAGAAAATTCACGAAATGCAGTTCCTTAAGCCCACAACTTCCGCGTTCAGAAGGCCTAAAGTAGGCTTTCTTTACAGGGAAAGGATGATGCTGGCCCCGTTGGAGAGGCTAGTTTTGAACTAAAATAGAAGTATAGGTCAATGAGAAACCTGACGCATTCGTTACTAAGCAAATTAATGAGTTAACACATTTCGGTGCCCAACGGCTAGCCGTAAATTCTTGCCTTGACTAAGAATATGGTGGTGGGTAAGGGGCTTTGCTGTTGAGATCAGTCACCCTCCGTTGAGGGGATGGGTTGCAGGTCGTGGTAGTACAGACTCAAAAAATACAAATTGAAGATAGAACCATAGGATTGTTATATGTAAGGGTTTCTATCATTAAATGCATTGAAAAATATCCATTAAGTCTAGAACAAGGATAAAAAATAGAATAGGGCGTGCATTCAGTTCCTGTATCTTATTTGTCGGCGAGTATATCACGTCGATTAACCGGAACAAGAGGAGAAAGAGGTACAAAAAGAAAAACATCCAGATGTGCAGCAACCGTAGTGTGCGCATGAGCGTGTGCATGCAAATGGCTATCGAGTACCCGTAGGCCCCTCTCCCTCTTGTATATCGGCTGACTGAAAGAGCTGCTTTATCTTCATTCTGTTCCAGATTGTAATCTTTGATGAAGAATATCGCTCCATGAGAAAACGCTTCTGTTATTATAAACCATGCGATGTATTGGTGATGAGTATATCGAAATGCATACATTTATCTCATACACTATAGGGATGGTGAGAAGAGATATATTTTATATCCCAGAGGGGCTATAATTGGATATACTATTGTTTCTGGTACAAAGTTCTTATCTCAATGGGAAATACCCTACCTTTGAGTGCGGTTTGAACCATTGATTTGCGTAATTGGAAGTAACCGATTAGGTTTACGAAGAAACCTAGAAATCAATCACTGATCCAATTTGAGTACCTCTACGGGATAAACCTCAACAGAAAACTGAAGAGTAACAGCAGCAAGTGGAAGCATTTACTCGAGGGGGTGCTCTCGGACCAGTGAACATTACTTATTCTGGTATTTATTAGTGGTGGTGTACAATCGTCTTACGAGAAAGGCTTTTCTGCTCCGATCCTTTTGTGAAATAATACAATGAATGATAAATAGAGCTAATTTTTGGGCGTTTCCGAAAAGAAAAAAGAGTAGAAGTATAAATAAATTGTTAGGGAGTAAAACAGGCCTTCTTGTGGGGGTACAACGAACTTATGATCAAATGAATGGCATGTGATGAACCATCCTACTCTCACACTGGGTCTGACTCTCCCTTTGCCTCATTCGCTCCCATTCTTGCAAAAACGGACTAACAGGGTCAGCTGCCTAACCAACCTTCATAATGAAATACCGTTACTGTATGGGTAGATCTAGAAAGCGAGTAAACTTCTCACCGGTCTTTCCTCTCCCCAAGGTCGACCCCTAAAGGTCCTTGTGTGTCAGAAAAGGGAGTGAATCGGAGGGAAAACAATAGGCCTTACTATTCCTACATCTTCCATTAAAGAAGATTTCCTTGATAATATAAATAAAGTCGTTGTGTATCTTTCTTGTGGTTAATCCTTTCACTTTCTACCATAAATCATATAGGAACTTGTTGTGGGTGGATATTTTGGATTGTTTGATCAATAACGTTTGGTCATAATCCCTTTTTGATCTTTACAGCGCTTCCCTTATCAATTAGATCTTTTATTTATCCATAGAATATAATATTATAGGCATATCAATTTCTTCATTTTTTGGGTTTTATGAAGTCTCTTTCTTTTCTAAAGCTAATAAAAATCGTTGCTTTGTACGATACATATGTAGAAAAAATGGCTACAGTTTGATTACTCAACTCAATTAATAGTGCTTTTAGGAACCGCAAGAATACTTTCAATGGGATTCCAATTCAACACATTTTGATATTTTGAGAAGAGTTGCTTTTTGGAGAGCACAATACGATGAAAGTTCGTCGATATTTCTATATATTACGGGTAACGTAAGAGACATCTCTATTTTTCCCCAGGATAGAGGCGATGTTCTTAAATTTAGGTTGTTATTTCTTTTAATAACTTTCTGGGTTCTAAGATTGAAATGTCTTCAGCTTTCAGGATGGTAGCAGCTTCAGCAGTAAACCCCTCAACTCTGTTTTATATAGGGGATAAATCTACCCAAGCCGGCTTACCAATGGGATGCCCTAACACGTTACAAAATTTCTTTTTACCCAATGACCCAACCAAAGAAAGAATTGGGACTTTGGTATCAAACTTTTTAATACAAATATCCATTATAAATGTACATTCTATCATTTGACTCCTTACCACCGAGGGGTTAAGTCGTACACTTGCAAGATACCTCAAAATCTCGAATAGATGGATCAACTCACAACGAAAGACAAAAGCATATCATTTCTCGTTTTAGCAGAGACCTCAAGATCTGGCTCGTCCTACCTCTTTTGATGTCTTGACACTTCTTTAGATCAGAAGCGGAAATAGATATGTTAGAAAATCCACCACTTCGGGAAGGGCAAGTCTTTTCCAGAAGCACATATACAGAATAAAGAGTCAGGTATTTACTTCCTAGGTCAGTGAATTTGATTGGCGATGGATGATTGGAACAACTGGAAGCGGTGGGATGTTGTATTTCCAAGATTAGATTTCATATCTTGATAAGAAAATGTCTTTTATTACGATGAAAAAAAAGACTCTCAAATAGACCAATCTTCCTTATTTTTGGAGTCACCCCAGCTTTCATGAGGCATGTTCAAAAGTGGTGGAATCAGTTTTCACTATTGATTTTCAGATTGATTCAGCCACCGATACTTTTTTCTTTTGAATGAGTGAAATATCGGTAATTACATCCAAAAAGATTATGTATGCGACTTGTGTCCTTTCAGTAAACTCACAAGAGAAGAAAAATACAACCTAAATACAAAAAAGTAAGGTGGTTAACCACCACTATATCTTAGCGGTCTAAAATGACCTCGGTTCCATTAGCTGCTGGAAAACGATCGTAATTGTGATTGTCACTTTGAGAACCATTATTCAGATAACTAAAAAAGGAACTTTCTAGTTCATTCATAAAAGAGCGATCGTTGTCAATATCGAAAATAAATTTTCAATATTGTAAGTTATGGAGAAAGAGAATTGGCACTAGGAGTGGCATTGCTTCTACGAGACGTTCTATCTTTGCTTGAATCCCCTAGGCCTTCCTCAGTACGAACCTTAAATCCAAGGCTTCCGTATGAGTCATATCTTTCCCACTCCCTTATATCCGCTTGGATCACATTCATCGAGTCATTTTCTCATTCTTTACTTACTAGAAAGACGATTCGAACCTCTAGCAAACATGGACCGGGAGTTGAGGATTAGAGGGAAATAAATGCCCACAATTAAGAATTTTTGTCAAAACGGCCGTGATCCCGCTATAAATGTCATTCGTGCAAGCTCACAACCATGGAATGGCGCTGAAAGGGGGAATCACATTAATCTTGACTGTTACGTATCCGCACGTCCAATGACCCCAAAACCAGCATGCTGGTGAGTATAAAAACGGAGAAGGAGAAGTTCATGGTGAGAAAAAACCGAAAAGCTCATCAGAAATGTTCTCCCAAACAAAAAACCCTAGCCGCCAATCATGTCGAAGACGAGAAAACAGAAAAAGAATAGCGAAATTGAAGAAAATGATGGAACTTTGAGTGTCTTCCCAACATAGATGATACTAAGCATATTATCTCGTTTACCATTCGATTGCAAATTAATCTCTAAAACATTGCGAAGTCTCATCCGTCTTCCTTGTTTTGCTGATACGCACTTACGTTTTCATTGTAAGTTACTACGCCTTGATGATGGTGATGGCGATGCTGATGTTGCTGATAGTACATATGTTGGTTTAGGTATTCTTATTTTGATTTAATTTGTTAAATATGATATGTACAAGTTGGGATCTTATTCCGCAGATTATCATGAGAATAAACAGTTTTTTTACCAAAGCAAGTCAATGTCAGCCCTGAATCACCCTCAATTGAACAACAATAAGATCCAGAGTTATTCGTTAGTTGGTTCCTGCAATGGTCTTGTTTGTTACCATGTACCCTTCACTGAGAAAGATGGTTTCTACATATGTAATCACATGACCAATGAATATGTATATTTGCTCGAGAAAAACCCACCTCCAGAATATATAAGAGAATTTGGATACCCTCCTTCTTCGAATCTATACAAGATTGTTAGAATCTATAGTGATGGAAAAATTCAAGTATTCACTCTTGGAAGTGGCAGAGGGTGAAGAGATAAAGGAGAAATCCAACGCGATTGGAAACACGAATGTTATATATCAAAGGGAGGTATGCTTGCATATTGAGCTTTTCATTGGCTGGACTATGGAGAAATGAAAATAATGGCATTCAATTTGGCTAAAGAGATATTCAACGAGGTCCATTCTCCACCTTGTTTCCTTCCACCCGGTTATGATGGGACGAAACAACATTTTCTACTTAGGGTCTTGGGTACATGTTTATGTGTTGTTCATCTTCAGTTGGATAAAGGTGTGGACATATGGATGTTCAAGAAGATGAATAGTAACAACATCGACGACAATACAAAAGAAGAAAAATAATATTGGACCTGGAGCAAGGATTATATTATACCACCTAAAAATTGGAACTGGAATATGTATGATATATTGGCCCTTACTAATAGCGGAGAACTTCTGTTGTTGAAGAAACATTGTTGTTTTTGTGGAAGTATGTATCATGCAAAGCTTTCCAGTTCCGACCCTAAAAACGAAACTATCCAACAACTCGTGGAAGATAATCAAGTAGAGACTATGTTAGAGTTTTAAGCCATTCCTCACATAAATAGATTTATTTCACTGAATGCACTGGGAGAAAAGTCTAAGCAACGAAAAAAGTATCAACGGAAGCTTGGACGGATAAAAATTTTATAGTTAATATATCTCAATGTTTAATTTGTTTTCTAGTCTATTGTAGCTCGAACTTGAATGTTATGTTGTTTTGTTTTTCTTTACACAGGCTTAAAAAGTAGCACAATCAATTAATCTGGATTATCATTAGTAGTTTAAGAAATTGGTTTGGATTTAACGTTGAGGGCGTATTTGAGGAAATAGATTATTATCATTGTATACGGTCTTCGTAATGTAATCTGTGACACATTTATCATCAATTCTCATCTGCAATGGCTTTACGTTTTATTTATTCCGCCAAATGATTGCCGTATTTTCGAACTTTGCACAATTGTTCTATTTTTTTAGTTATACGATTTGAGTAAAAAATAGACGCTATCACTTTTGTGGGGACGAAGATAGTAATATCCATGCCAAGTTTCCTTGCCTCGAAGCTGCAGTTCTGCCTCTTATCAAGGAAAACTATTTATTCGTTGCGTATATATAACTGTTAAAATCATTCCATTGTTCTTCTCTTTTATCACTAGTGTCTTTAAACTTGGATACAAATGTGGACTTTGAATATTATTGATGCTCAAATGGATCTCACTTCGTTCAAGCTGGACATTGATGACATTTTTTTGTTCAGTACTACAAACTAACATGAATGGGATATTTTATTTATTTATTTATTTATTTGCTAGGAAAAGAGGAGTTTTATTAGAAATAAGAAAGTTACACAGGATGTAGGAAAGATGGTTGAGTATCAAACCATTCTCCAAAAATTTTATTTCTCCTACAGTACTTAGCAACAACATCATCTAGCTCTAGAAATTCAGAATTCCTACTAACTTAGTCACAACATCAGCTAGCTCTAGAAATTCAGAATTCTTACTAACTATTCAATAGAAAAAAAAGTTAAAAATGTAAAATGTAAATACTATCATCTATAATTGAATTACTAAACCAGTTAACCTGGTTTTCTTTATTCTTCAGATAAGAGAGTGGATTTTTCGCATCATTGTTGATACAAATATCTTCAATATTCACGTCCTTCACCCAATTGACAACTGCAAGTATTGCACATCATTCAGGTTCCTCTGGACTCCTAGCTACTCCTGTATTTTTTTTACAACTTTTGAATGCTCCTGAAAATTAGTCATGTACAAACCAGTTCCAATTCTATTAGAATCTTGATAATTGATATTTTTTGTTTTTTTCATGTGGGATTTTTTATGATTTATTATTTAGATTCATGTGAACTTTTGTTAATATTTTATTTTCTTTCGTATTTTATACTAGCGAGATTGGGGACTATCCGGAATTAATTGGGGCTAGGTAATAAAGTAAAATATAATCGTTTTGAAGTAGATTCTAAAAACCATATTTGTATGTTTTTGCTAGTCCAGTGTCATGAACTTGGGGTGCCCTTATCTGAAGTTTAATTACTAGTTAATTAATTTTGTTTTTGTTTTAATATCATTAGGAATCAAGTGTGGTGATTCACCCACGTATAGGGTTCTGTTGGGTATTAGGGTTGCCTGTTTGGGTAGTCTTCTCTATTTAATGTTTCTGTAATAGCTTTTAAGGTTATCAATGAAATAGTAAGTTCTCAGACTGTACTTTCTGAGTATAGAGTTAATCCTTTATTATCTTCCTCTATTGTAATACACAAGACCACGACATTTGGTATCATCCATACTATTGGGTTATTTTTCAACATGATTGGAAATCCTTCTATCATAGATGTTGATGCTACAACTCGTGAACTCAGACAACTACTCAAAACCCTCACTGATAATCACACCCGTGAACCTACAGTACGTACTACTGCTGCTAAAAAACAAGATACTATATTAGCAACATTAGTTTCCATATCTTAAGATAACAGAACAAAATTTGGTACCCTCATTGAGATACTTTCCAGATCTAACATAAATCCTCAGACTAACCCCTCTACGTCGTAAACTCCACCTTCTTCTGGTAGTACTTTTCAACCACATTCTAATAACCAAACTCCTGGATTAACAACCCCTTTTTCTAAAGCTCATAAACTTGATTTTCCAAGGTTCAGTGGTGAAAACTCTCGCAGTTGGGTTCAAAAATGTGAAAGATATTTTCAGATGCATTATATTAATGAAGAACAAAAGACATAATTTGCTTCCTTACACTTAGATGGCAAATCAAGCTCTTGGTTTTTGGATTTTCTCACTGGTAAGATTTCTGTTCCTTGGCATAGTTTTTTTGAATCTATTTGTAGTCGATTTGAAGATCTTGCTAATAATAACTATGTAGGTTGTTTTAATAAACTCTCTCAAATTGCATCCGTGGATGACTATTTTGAATAGTTTGAACAGCTTAAATCCTTGATGCTTATAAAAAAAACCTCATCTCATTGAGGAGTACTTTGTCCTAAGTTTTATAAGTGTTTAAAAGATGTTTTGTGCAGTTAAATTCAAATGCATAAACCCATAACTCTTTTCAAGCATTTGTCTTAGCTAGAATACAAGAAGTTAATCTGTAAAAGCATTGCAACCAAAATACACCACCACTTCTACTTAGTTCAACAAATTTTCTTCTATCAGACCTCACATCCTTCACCTTGTGTTGTTGTTACTCCATCCACTACAACTATTCCACATACTGCTTCAACACCCAAATCTTTTTACATTCCACCTATAAGGAGATTGACAAAAGAAAAACTTAACGAAAGAAGAGCAAAAGACTTTGCTACAACGATGATGAACTATACAATCCAGGACACAAATACAAATCCTAATAATTTTTCATGGTTGTAACTGAGGAAGAAGCAGATGAGCATGCTCTTTCACATGAGGTTGAGACTGTAACTGATGTGTTAGTAAAGTCTGATATGGAAATTTCCTTAGATGCTCTAACTGGTAATGTAAGTGCAGATAATATTTGTATAACATGATTCATTAAGAAAAAAGTCATCACTATCTTGGTGGATACATAGAGAACTCACACTTTTATTGATTCTTCTCTTGCTACTCAATTAGGTTGTGAAGTCCAACCAACAACTCACATGTTAGCCATTGTGGCTAATGGTGCTAAAACCAAAAGTACTAGAGTTTACTCCCATTGGAAGGTGTGATATTTTTTTAGAGTCAAATTGGTTGATAACATTGGGTGATGTGGTGTTCAATTCAGCTAAGTTGTCTATTTCATTCAATCACAATAGCCAGGAGATTACATTACATGTTGTTAGTACCTAAGAATTACTCTGAGGTAAAACAATGTACTGTAGAAGTACTTTATTTAGGTTTGGGGATCAAAATCGTACAGAACAAGCCTAAACCAAGAAAATAGTCGTTCACATTTTGCTTCGGTTACAAAGAGATAAGATGAGTTGATCTTGGGGAAGGGAAGCAGAGAAAGTTGAGAAAATCAGTGGTGATGAATTGTGTGTAAAGGGTGTTGAGCTATGGAGAATAATAGAGTTTGTGAGAATGATCCGCTTGTTATGTCCTTCTAAATAGGCTAAGTAATGGAGGTAGTGATGATATGGAGAGATAGAGATTGTGTATGTAATGGTGTAGCCACGCCTATTATGCTTTGGAAGTTTTTGGAAACTTCTAAACCATTACTCCATCATCTCTTTAACTGCTATAACCGTCACCACTACTTGTAACTTTCCTATCATGGGGTGTTACCACCGCATGTTGCTATAAACCACCAGACCAAAACCCCATGAAGAATCCCCCCTTGTAATATGTTTTGATTTCTCGTAGGAGTTAGTGGAGTCATGGACTCAAAGCATGTGAGTAATTTGGGAGTTTGTCATAAGATAATACTACCAATAAGTTTATGCCAACATAACATGGTCGTGGTATATTTGTGGCATGTTTGCAATATGCAAGTTGTGCTAGTAGCACACATAGGTACCATTGGCAAGTCCGAAGTGTTTCCAGCATATTTGGTAGCATCACTGGAAGGTGATGGCGCTGACACGAGCAAGCGAAGGATGGCACTGGTACAAGCAGGTGAGAAACGACGCTGAGGGATGATGCTAAAAGCGTTGGCGCTGGCGCTAATGCTAGTGTTGTTTCTAGCAACGCCGTAACATTGGCGTTAGTGCTATAGCGCTAATGTTGTTACTGGCGGAGCTGGCTACGTTGGCGCTAGTGTTGTTACTGGCGGAGCTGGCTACGTTGGCGCTAGTGTTGTTGCTGGTAGCGCTGGTGCTAGCGTTAGCACAGTGTTGTTGCTGTCAGCGTCGGTGTTGATACTGGCAGCGTGGCTATGGCCTTCTAATGCTGGCAGCATGGTTATGGCCTTTTGTGTAGTGCATACAGAACATATTCAAGGAATTCATTGATGGAAGTTTGCAACCTGAGAAATGTTCGATATGATTATGTATTTAAATGGTATGCATCTAATAATGTCTTCATTCAAGGATGGCATAGAAGCTCACTCTGAACGTTCATAATTTTTTATAATTAACGTGTTCAGATTAATGCAGATAGTTTGCATGGACGAACATGAAATAACGTGGGTCTAAGAGAGTAAAACCCTGAAATTTTGGAGGCGCATACATATATAAAAATCTACAGTATTAATGTAGCCATGAGTTGAAAACGCATTCTCAATTCTCTTGCGGAATATAATACTGAAGTACGTATCCATAATTCCGATTTCGTATCAGAACGTTTATGCATATATATTTATTTTATGTCTCTGCAGCTGAGCAGAGGCAATATTACAATTTTCTCTTTTGTCAAAAATCCACCATCAACACATGGAACACCAACAAAACAATCTTTAATAATGATCAGTGAGAGTACAATGAATTTTTTTTCTAAAAGAAGAATACTCCTGCTTTGGTGGGTCACTTTTTTGCCATCTTCACTACTCCACCAGCAGTTGACATTCTACCACCTATATAAACCTTATTTCAAGACTTTTCTGATGTCTTTTCTGATCCAACACAATTACCACCATAAAGAGTTTTGGACCATAAAATCCCTTGAAACCTGATTCTCAACCAACTAACTTGAGGCCATACAAATGCCCTTATGTCCACAAGTCAGTGGTGCAATCCTTAGTGGAGGAGATGCTCAAGGCTGGAAGTATTCAGGACAGCCATAGTCCATTTGCTTCCCCAATAATCCTGGTTAAGAAGAAAGATAATATTTGGATATTTTGTGTTGATAAAATATACGTTTCCTATTCCAGTAATTGAAGAACTTTTAGATGAACTACATGGTGCTCAAGTGTTTACTAAGATGGATTTAAGAGCTTGTTACCATCAAATCATATTGCACACACCTGATATACCAATAAGTGCTTTCAGAACCCACCATGGTCACTATGAATTCAAAGTGATGCCCTTTCGCCTCACTAATGCTTCTGCAACCTTTCATACTCTCATGAACTCCATTTTTGGTCCATATCTTAGGAAATTTTTGTTTGTTTTCTTTGATGATATCTTGGTTTACAGTTCTTCTACCACATATTATATACACCATATTTTATTGGTTCTTTCCTTATTGAGAAAACATCAACGTTTTGCTAAATACTTTAAATGTTGCTTTGCACAATCTTCCTTGGAATATTTGGGTCACATTATCATAGGTGATGGAGTTGTTGCTGAACCTGAGAAGATTTCTTATATGAAATCTTGTCCTATTCCAACCACTTTTCAGCAATTGAGAGGTTTCTTAGGCCTTACATGCTATTATAGAAAGCTTGTCAAAGGTTATGGTAATATTAGTAAACCTTTGACATATTTATTAAATAGAAATGCCTTCCATTGGTCCCCAACAACATTAGAGGCCTTCATTCATCTCAAACCGACTATGTGCACCATTCTTTTTCTTGCCTTACCTGATTTCAACAAGCAATTTATAGTGGAGACTGATGCTTTCTCTAGAGGACTTGAAGTTGTTCTTATCTAGGAGAGAAGGGTCATTGATTTTTACAGCAAGCCACTTGGTCCAATGGCTTTAGGACACTCTACATATGAAAAAAAACTTTTATTTGTAGTCAATGATGTCATTTAATGAAGACATTACCTCACAGGCTATCACTTTATCATCAACACTGACCAGTAGAGTATCAAGTTCTTCATGGAGCAAAATATTACCACACTCTTACAAAAAGGAAAGCTGATGAAACTGTTGGGATTTGATTATACTATGTAGTAATTAAATGAAAAAAAGAATAAAGTTGCAGATGCCCTTTCAAGTCTCAATCCAGATCAACCCACTTTTAGTTGTAACATTGTAGATGTCTCAGTTCCTACATGGGATCAAGACATCCTTATAAATTATGAGAATGATGTTGTGGATTCCCAATTATTCCAAAATTCTTGGTCACCAATTCTGCAGCTCCCCATTTCACTTGCATTGAAGGCATCATTAGATATAAAGGAAGGATTTATGTGGGGGCTTTCATAAATTTAAGACAACACATATTACATTATATTCATTCTTCTGTAGTAGGTGATCACTCAGGCATTCAGGGAAGTTACATGATAGATAAGAGCTATTTTACTGGAAAGGATTGAAGCAAGACAATATCCTTCTTGTAAGCCATTGTGACACTTGTCAAAGAAACAAGGTGGAAGACACTCACCCTCTTGGTCTTCTGCAGCCACTCCCCATCCCATATCAGGCTTGGAAACACATCAGTATGGACTTTATTGAAGGCCTGCCTATTTAAAAAAAAAAGGATGTCATCATGGTGGTGGTGGATAGATTCACAAAATATAGTCACTTTGTAGGCTTGACTCACCTCTTCACCACAATTACAGTGGCCCAAAAGTCCTTAAACAACATCTTCAAGTTGCATGGCATTCCAGATTCCATTGTATCTGACAGAGACAAGGTATTCCCTATCATCTTTTGGCAGAAATTATTCAAAACTCTGGGCAGACATTTGCACATGAGCACTTCTTACCATCCTCAATCAGATGCCAAACAGAGAGGTTCAATGCTTGTTTGGAAAGATATTTAAGGTGTATGACTGGCCATAAGCCAAATAATTGGATGAATTGGCTACCACTTGCAGAATGGTGATACAACACCAATCACCACACCAGTTTGAAGATGTCCCCATTCAAGGCCCTTTATTGTTACTCCCCACCACACTTGACTTTTCCTAATGTTGCACTGACTTTTGAAACATCAGTGGAGGATTATTTGAAGAAAAGGAATGTTGGAATAGACCTCTTGAAGGATTCTCTCCATAAAGTACATGAAAATGAAGTTTCTTTTCAAAAAAAAGAGAACAGATAGATCATTTGAGATTGGTGACTTGGTTTATCTTAAGTTAAAGCCCTACAGACAGTCTTTCTTAGCTTTGAGAAGAAATTTTAAGCTCAACCTGTTACTATGGGCCTTTCATTGTCATGGATAAGATTGGGCAAGTTGATTATAAACTAGACATTCCCACTACCTCCAAGATACTTCGTGTATTTCATGTACCCCAATTGAAGAAGATAGGAGCTGTAGCAACTATTATTCCTACATTGCCATTGTTGGATGAGGAAGGGGAGATAATTCTATCACCAATTGTAGTATTGGATTCTAGACAACCTTTTCGTAAAGGTCAGGATGTACCACACATCTCATTCAATGGTCACACACCACTCCTGTTGATGCTACCTGGGAAGATATTGCAAATGTCAGATCCCATTTTCCCAATTTTCATCATTGAGGACAAGGATGTTCTGAAGATAGGAGTATTGTAATAAACTTAGGGTGCCGTTATATGAAGTTTAATTAGTTTAATTACTAGTCAGTTAATTCTATTTTTGTTTTAATAGTGTTAGTAATCAAGTATGATGATTCACCCACGTATAAGGTTTTGCTGGTTATTAGAGTTACCTGTTTGGGTAGTCTTCTTTATTTAATGTTTCTGTAATAGCTTTTAAGGTTATCAATAAAATAATAAGTTTTCAGGCTATACTCTCTGAGTATAGAGTTACTCCTTTATTATCTTCCTCTATATAATACACAAGACCACGATATCAAGGTGGTGGATTTTGTTCCCTGATCTAGGTGAGGATAGGGAAGGATAGGTAATCAAGAAGAGACCTAAAACCTTGCTTCTTAGCCTCCGAAAACCAAGGAAAAATTATGTAACTGCAAAATAATCATCGTATACGTGGCAAGATCACGAGACGGGCATATCAAAGATTAGTACACCCGAGGAGTACTCAATTATGAATAAATCTACTTTACCCAATCTCGAAGAAGATTCAAACGAGCGGTCCGGATGAAGCCACGTATTAGTTGATTTGACAGGGAAGGGAAAAAGTCATTGGAGGCGTATTGTGGTAGTATCTTTAGCATTTAATGCCACCACCTGATCTAACTGGATGCGTAGGAGTATCTAGTGGAACAAGCGAGACCAGAACAGAGTAGTGTAACCAGCGCCAAGCGAGACCCGCTATGCTACACTGACGATAGCGAGAGCGAGAGAGGATTAAGGACCCCATCGAAAACTTTATAAATAAAGGGCTGGAGATCCAAAGAAGGGGTTTGGATATTGAGGAGTGTGAGCTATGATTAGAGGGAGAAAACTTGTAACCATGAGTGCATCCCTTTACTCAAATACAGTGTTGTAAAATATTGTAACCTGATTGATCAACAGTAAGGACTCAAACCATTACCCCATGGATGTAGGTTTTGATGAACCACAAATACCTGTGTCATTTGCCTTTCATTCCTTTATCTTTACATACACACTTATGTTTATATTGATTTCATTATTTAAAGTTAAAAAATTACTTGAACGTACCACAAATACCAACTAGATCCGCCAGTTGGGTTTTCAGTGGTTACAAATTAACTATCATAATCCAAATTTGGAATTAAAAGAAAAAAAATATAAAATCCTGGTGATAATTCACCTACGTTGGGATATCCAAGTTGTCAGCCATAATTTACTGTAAACCCACTATCATCACCACTAGTGAACGGTTTGTTATTTTATTCTCTACTTGCTCTTAGACAACGAAGTTATCAACCAATAAAAAAAATTCTCTCTTCTCTCAAACAGTGTTTTTTTCTCTCCAATTTTTTTTTTTTAAATTTCATCCATGGAAGAGTAAATTTTAAAGCAAATCTTTGGGAAATAAATGGGTCATGAGCTATGAGGAATAGATCTTGGGTTTCTATAGGTGCAGATGTAATGGTTTTTTTTCTTGTTTAGGTTGAGGGAGAAAGTTGTTGTGGTTTTCATTAACACAGGGCTTTCTTTGGATCTTAGTTTTTGATGATTTTTCCTCTAGATTGGGAAAGAAATTCGTTGTTGTTTTCACTAATACAGGACTTTCTTTGGATCAGAGATTTGATACTTCCTTTTTCTTTTCGATTTTGATTTTTTTCATGTAGTAGTAGATGTGACGAGTTTCTTGTTAATTTATTCCTAGACTGAGAGAGGAATTCACTGTGGTTTTCACTAACACGAGACTTTCTTTGGTTCTGGGTTTTTGATGTTTTTATTTTTTGATTTGATTCCTAGAGGAGTAGATGAGCTGATGAGTTAAGTTTCTTTTTTTAATTTGTTAAGATTGAGAGAGAAAGTTGTTATGGTTGTTATCCAAAATAGGGCTTTCTTTGGATCTTGATAGTTTTTTCCCTTTTAATTTTGCTTTCATTATTGTTTCATGTGTGCTGCTAACTGTCTCTTCCGTTTCTTTGTGCTTTGATTGACCTTCCATTCTTAGATTTTTTTTTCATAATAGACCCTATTATCCTGATTTCTTTTGTCTTTCTAAAAAAAAGAGATGTACAACAAATATAGTGATCCTAAACAACCCTAAATTATGAACATGACTAATTTAAAACCTTGTTTTTTTTCTTGCGCTCTTCCTGTTGAGCAATGGGTGGTTACCCATTTTGGTTTGGTTTAAGATTAGTCTAAAATTTTCCTACTCATGTCTCCTTCCTTATGAGGAATGGATCTACAATTAGGTTAGTATAACAACTTCTTCTAAAAAACAAAGAAGAATGAAAGATAATATGACTTTTAAAATCTTGGTTTAAACTATGGATCAATGTATTGATCTGTTTTGAGAAATTACGTGAAAAGTTCTTAAAGAAGGAAATTTCTTTTTTCAAAATGGTTCTAGTCCATAGTTAGATAAACCGAGCATATGTTGCTTGTTTTGGAAAATCAGGTTTGATCGAGTGAGTTACTGATCAAGATTTGGGGATCTAGGAATTTGGTTTCTGAACTTGTTAAGTCAGGGTATCTTTTTTATTGATGAAAGTCTTTTGAACTTATTAAGTTAGGATAGCTTTATTGAACGCTAATTCTGAATGGGTTAATTTTTGTGCAATGAAAGTGATTTTATTGTTTTTTATAAGTTTGTTTTTCCGTTCTTTGGGATAGATGGGTGTTGATCTTGAATTTGATCAGTGGTAACACTTTTGTACTAGTGGTTTGGGATAATTTGGAATATTTAGTTGCATCTCAGGACTATAAATTTTCTTTCCGATGTTTGGTAATAGGCTATAATCTTTGTTGCTCCATATGAAGTTTTAGTTTTCTTTTTTGCTCTTATTATACTCTTTTACCAGCTTAAGTTTTCCTGCCTTGTTTAACCCTAAATCTTTTTTAGTTTGCTTGATCTGATTTCTTTTGGTTAACTAGGTTTTTTAATTAAAATTTAGATCTTTACTATCATTTTCTTTCGAATTTCATCGTCACTTCTTGTCCGTAAGAAACTCAGATCTTGACCTTGCTCCGCTGACTCTAAAAAACCCCAAAGTTTTGCTAATTTTTTTTTTAGCTATTTCTGTTTTTTCTACTTTAACAATTTCAATTTTGAAAATGCCTGTGCTTTAAATCTAATCTCTATTGATTTTCTGGTTTGGTGAGTCAAAAGATTTTTATCTTTTTTTTTTTGAGTGAAGCAAATCAGCAAGCAAAAGAGGGTCATTTCTTCAGTCAGGATGATTACAACTCAAGTTCATTAACAACAGTGTGTTGAGCTAATTTCTCAAGAACAATAGCTAAAGGCCCTGATACTACCACTTGGATCTGGAACCTGCATGCCTATCTTCTCCCATTTATCGAGTCTCCCAATCTGAGGGTTCTAAACCACAAGCCTTGCGTCGGTCAATGGGATTCATAAGAAACAAAGTAGATGAGATCAAGAAGGAAGAGCTATTTTATTACTCATGTACAGAAGAGCTTCACAGCCCTGGGGATTGTTTATTTGGGCCACACCCAACCCAGGACTGAAGAGTCCTGGGGGATAGACAGACGACATGTATTCATAGAGGCCCTTTATAGAAATGTAATGACTCAGTTGGTCCTATGTCTGTTCTAATGGCGGGATTTAAAAAAAAAAACTATGGGGAGAATCTAGGACAAAAAAAATGTGTTATATAAGACGAAAAAAAATCATCAGAAAAAAAGAGAGAGGGATTTGGACCCTCGGTATAAATAAATCGTACAACAGATTAACAATCGGCGCTTTAAACTTTTTATGTGAAATTCTTGTTTTCATTTCTCTCTTGCCTTTTTGTCAATTTAATCTTTGTTTAATCTGAAGTTTATATTAGTTTTAGCTTATTTCACTAGAAACTGGTCCCTTAAAAGCTAGTTGTTATTGGTTCTTTACTCTTAATTGGTCTTTTAGATCAAAGGAACCTAGATTAAACTAAGAAAACATAAACAGATAGTTAAGAGTATTAGGAAAAGAATTTAGTTTTCTAAATGTTTCAAATCCTTGTACAGTAATTTACTTGCTTTCCCCTGTGTTTTTTTTTCTTCTGTTAATGGTCTTATTACTTTTAATTAGTACGTTAGCATTTAGTATAATATACGTGGGTATTTTTTTGTTTCATGGAAATATGACAACTCTTATGAAACAATATGATGTTGAAATTAATAATGGCTATGTTTTGTCTTGGTCCGATTTTATAAATCGCGACTCAACTATTTGTATTTTTTCGGAGAAATATTTCTCACTTTTTAAGTTCTGGATTGCAGATAAGGCTATACCGCCATTCTCAATCAACAAGAGGACGAACTTTCTATCCTGTAAAAGCCACCGTGACACTTCTATTAGTCTTGCTATCGATAGAAGGGTTTAGGACCATACTTTAATAGTTTTATCATGAGTGAAGACGCTCAACTACCACAACTTACTTGTGGTGACATACATATTGCCAACATTAGAAGACAGCTCAATGGGTACCGGTGGATAACGAAGAATATGTATGATTTTGAAGAATTATAAATGTATTTTTATCAATCTAGTTAGTTTTACATTGCTATAGTTCTATGGACTTTACACGTTGTGTTCTTTTTCTTAGTTAAGGGTTTATCATAATGAGTTTTCCTTAGCAAGGTTTTTAACAAGGCAACAAAAACGAATCATATTTCTTCCAAGTTTTTAAAATTTATGTCTTTTATAACTCTTATGAAGCTGGTGATTTAGGCTCACATTGAAGGCATATACCCTCTTATGAAGCTGGTGATTTAGGCTCACATTGGAGGCATATACCTATCCAGGGAAATTTTAATGAAATAACCCAAGTCACTTGGCCGGTCTCTTTAATATAATTTGATCAATTCTCAATAAAAAAATAGAAAAATCACCGCTAGTGAACACCTTCTCTTCCATTCTAGTACAAAGCTTAATACTTCTTTCTCCGATCACCACAGTTTTTTTTTTCTATCTAATTATTGTTTTTTTTTAATACAATCATTGTTAAGCTATTAAACAAATTCAGTCTAATAAATAGTACAAAAAGGCATCAACAAAAATTTCTTAGTCCAGCCTCTGCGATGATTAATCACCATTTATCTCGTTCTTGTAACAAAATTTTCAGCTGAAATTCTTTTTGAGCATTTTTCTCCTCGACTTGAGCTGCAAACTTGGCAGAACCTTAGTACGGTTTGAATTTCCTTGCAGCTCTCAGTTGCTGTATCCGCTTTCTATCCTGCTCGAATTTGCTCTGTAACATCATAACCTCTGCAAAAAGAATTTAAATAGTTTTTTATCTCATGTTAAAATCACAAAGTAAATGACTGACAGCAGTAAATTTGAAAGAGATAGTGAATCAGCAATGGATGAGAGCATAAATTTTGAGGTCTGACAGAATAGCAAATTCTCGGCAAAGCTGAGACATTGAGCTACAGGGGTTTATCTATGTGCATACTCTCCAATTCGGCTTCAAGGAAAAGAAGAAGATCTTTTTCTAGCTGAGGGGATTAATCTCGAAGGCATGCAAGTGTACATTCAATTGCGCATGCGTTAAAAGAACTTG
Organism: Papaver californicum; assembly: GCA_023531435.1. NCBI lineage: Eukaryota > Viridiplantae > Streptophyta > Magnoliopsida > Ranunculales > Papaveraceae > Papaver > Papaver californicum. The sequence continues at coordinate 11,765,808 of JAJJMC010015859.1, forward strand.
AATGGGCTAAGATTCTGAGCATCATGAATGAATCCGATTTCTTCATTTTGTGTCTAACAACGAATTGTTACGTTTACCTTGAAGAACAGGATGGGCCTAAAGAAAGGACACCACTTGCACATGTAGAAACAACTAATGGTCTCATGGAGGTGGGGTTGGGCGGGAATGGCTAGAAAAAAACAACTTGAAGATTAAGAAAACATATTCTTCTGGAGTATACTACCTTAAAGTGCTAACTACAAAGCCAGATTTTTTAGCATGAACAAGTCTTCGCTTATTACAAATAATATGCTGTAGGAAATGGGCAACGGCTGGTCAAGACAATTTGAGACGTATTCTCTAAGATTAACCGAAAAATGTTAAAACAACAAACTTCAGAATGTTATAACTGAAACATCAAACATGATAAGCATAAACGGGGCAGTTTCAGCAAAGACTTCAGTTTTTGGTTCCAAGGAACATTTTCGAATCCTTGAAGAAAACTTGTTTCCCTCCAAATAACATAAGGAAAAGAAAATAGAGAGAAAGTTCAGGAAACATAACATACCATTCCTTTGGGCATCTCTTTTCTGGAATCTGTAGAAATCAATACCAACTTCTTTGTTCTTCTTTTTGGCCATTTTATCTAGCACAGCAGCTTGTGAAACAGAGCCCACCGCAGTTCCACTTTCAGAATCTGTGGTCTTTTTCCTGCCTTTGTGGTGTTTAACAACAACAAATCCATCATCTGCAACGCGGCTTTCTCTTTCTTGCCTTGCCTGTATAACCCAGAAAGGTAAAACCGAAAGTCAAGGCTGACTGATGTTATGAGCTAAAAGGATTCTGCAAACTGCATTTCATTTCTTCCCATAAATGGTACGGGAATTTGTCGCTGATGGTTATCATCAACATTTTACAGCACGATGAGCTTGTCCAGCCAACCTAAAAAAATGCATCCTATACAAAAGATGAACATGTATTTCCAAAGAAAGGGCAAACAGAGATATTATACAAAAAAGGAGAGGTAAAGCACCTCTTCCTCCTGTTTCTCATGAGAATCCATAAACTCATCAATCTTTCTTTGCAGTATCTCCAACCCTGGCCTACTTTGATGGTATTCAGTCATCCACTCTATAACATAGAAACGAAAAGCAACAAAATATAATTCTTGATGTTTAAGGGGTATTACTGTTATAAGGATAAACCTAACATCACTCAATGAAAATATATAACATTTTTAATTTCAAACAAAGATCATAAGCCATACTGTTCATCCCTTTGGAGCAATCTTCATCCCCTGAAGAGATATGATAAACCTCGTCCACCGGAGATGCATTTCTTTTTGACGTAAGCTTACTAGTTTTCTTTGACAAAACGAGATCCTTAGTTTCCTTCTTTGCAGCTTTTTTAGACTTATCTTTCTTTCTCTTCCTTAGAACTTCCTCGGACTTATCTGCCACATGTACAATAAACGTCCACATAAGAGTGTCTGCAGCGAAAGCTTAACTTTTATGTTCTAATGAACCAACATCATTAGAATAGAGAATATCAGGCTTAACCCTATCCACCTGTAACATGTGATTGTTTAGAAATTTCATTACTGGTATTGCTTTCTGATTGCCTAGAATCTTTCGCAATACTCAGGCAAATCCATCCCATTACCTGAGAAGTTGTGGATGCAATTTAACATTATCTAAGAACCTTGCCCATCAATGCAATTTTCGAAGAGAAAAAGTGCTGGGAAGTGGAGGCTATATGTGAAAGAGGACAAACAAAGAAGGGAAATGATGTTGGCACTGGCTAACCTAAGTACTCAATCTAGCTGCATAAGCCACCAAAATTCATTTGCTAATACCATCTTGCGTTTGTTACTAAAAACACAGTTACAAAGGTAAAAGTTATTTTACCTGTCTAAATCGTAAATGACAAGAAGATGCGTTTTTTCTTGTTTAACTGGATTCTAATAATGCATTTCCGGTATGCACTATAATTCCTTAATTCAAAACTTGTGAAACAAACTGAAGGACTTAATTATCAGCATCCAAGTAAGTCTACAATTTGATATAACAAAAACAAGCTCAAACCCACAAAACATGACAAAAATGTTGCATTCCAGACTAAAGAAGAAATAATTCAGCTTTCAAAGTAAGAACACTAAAGCAAATTCTAGCTTCAAATACAATTCTCCACGAAGCAGATGTTATCAACTTACCTTCAGTTTCAACATCCTCTTTCTTTTTCTTCTTTCCACCCAATTTGCTCCCTTTCTTATCTGACGCAAATGCTATATCTTCTGCAAACAAGAGAAGCAAGCGGTCACTTTACAAACAGAATTGTACTAAGTTCCATGCATGGTCACTGGCTTATATGGGCGTCTCTCCCACTAGTTATCCTAACAAGAACTCAACTTTATAAATCATCAATATCATTTTCAAACTAAAGCTGAATCTTAATCATTGTACAAACCTATTGACATCAAATTCGTTCAAATACTCGTATTCACCATCTTATACATACTATGCCATTCCCCCCCTTTTATTTTCTTCTAAATTAACAGAAAATACAAATCCAATTATCTTTAGTTTTTTAGGGTTTCTTTAGCTAGACAGATAATTAAATTTAACAAAAATAGATAGTAATTTTACCATTATTAGCAGCTTTCAGAGTCTTCTTCTTCTTAGATATCTTTGTGGGTTTTGAAATTGCAGCTAACGCCTTTAACTTCTCCTTCCTCTTCAAGTCCTTTTCAGTAACAACCCTCTTGCTTCCCATCTCTCTCTCTCTTTTTCTCTGCAACGGATACTATCCCCAATGGTATTTTCTCTCTTAAGGTTTTAGTAGCTTTTAGGGTTTAATGGAGTAAGTTCAGATGCTTTTTCGGATTATTTCGGATAAGGATATGGGCATACCCGCATCCGAATGCATCAACTTACGCCTTTATTTAGTTGAGGATATTTCCGCCCAAATCATTTAGGGTTGGTCTTTTAAATAAACGGTTTAGAACAACTGAAAACGAGCTAACGGTCCCGATAATATATGGGAATCTATGACACATCCTGACCGTCAATCTTGTGTTTCTTTCGTAGCTAAAACCCTCGGAAACGAATGAGGAGGCGCATTCTCTTTCGCAAACTCTTAAACCCTAAAAACTGCTTTCCAGAGCTCTTCCAAGCAGTCAAGGAAAAGAGAGAGAAGATGGGTAGCGACAGTGAAGCAGAGAAGTCAGCCATGAAAGATAAGAAGAAGATGTTAGCTTTAGCACCAATAGCTAAACCCCTTGCTGGAAAAAAGCTATGCAAGAGAACTCTTAAGCTCGTTAGAAAAGGTATTTTTTCTATAAAAAAATTCTAATTCTTTACATGGTCTTATTGATGGGTTTCTTTTATGGAAGATGGGTTTTGATCAGATTTCATTTTAATGAATTTTTTAGGGTTTAATGTTGTGTTTTAGTTTTAGGGGATTTTATTCGTTTGTTTATGATGTATTTTGTGTTTTGTTTTTGGTGTTTTTTTAGCTACTGAATCCAAATGCTTAAAGAGAGGTGTGAAGGAGGTTGTGAAGAGCATAAGGCGTGGTAACAAAGGGTAAGTTTGAATCAGTGAATGGATGACTTCTTTCACTTGTATTTGATTTCTTAGTTGGAGCTTCTTAAGGAAGGGGTGTAGTAGTGTTCTTTGTTGTTTAATTAGCATATTTGGTAATGTTAGTTTGTTGATATTAGAAATTTGATGTGCCTGACTTACTATGGAAATATGAACTGTTTGTTGTTTTTATATATGTGAAAAGTTATTTTAAGAATCGACTTGTTTTAGGTGATTTAAAGGCATTTATTAGGTTTATTGAGTGTGAAGGCTTTATCCTTGCACTTGTGTATACCAATGATGCAAACATTGAAAACCAGTTGATTTATCAATTGGTAGCGGCCAGACAACCGTAGGGATGTGGTATCCACAGATAACGGGTTTAATTCAGTCCGGACTTGTCTACTAACTCCATCTCACATTGGCATTGGTATGAACCCAGTGATGCGTCTTGCGTGGATTGTCTATAAGACAATTGGATATAGTTGTGGAAGTGTTTCCTGGCTTTTATATCCACATGTGAATTGCTGTTTCTGTTGCATGTTTGTCAGTAAAAGAGTGGAGATAAATTTTGATTAAAAACATACTTAGGGTGTGTGTTATAACAAATTGTGATTTTTGCCTTCTAAAACATTTGAAATGTCCGCACGTGTTCAGAATACTTGTGATCCCTTATTAGCACAACCTAGCATCCTCTATTGTGCTTAGCTACTAACAAAGAGCTCCAGATGCAATGATTTTATATGTGGTGCCAGGGCGTGACCTATTTCCATGCTTTCATTCCTTTGGATTCCAAACTTAATCAAACTAGCTTTATCTAATGTTTGCAATAGAGATTGTTGTACCTGTGTACTAATGTATATACGAATCTGAACATTGAATTTCTTCAACTGCAGATTGTGTGTGATTGCTGGAAATATTTCTCCTATTGATGTTATCACACATCTTCCTGTCTTATGTGAGGAGGCTGACATCCCTTATGTATACGTACCCTCAAAGGAAGTAAGTTTGTATTCTGTACACTCTCTTTCCCCTATATTATTAGTTTTATACACAATCCTTTTCGTCTTTTTTTTTTAAAGAATATGAAAAATCTTATCTACTCTCTGAGTCTGCTTGATCCTTCTAGTTTTGCTTATTTTGAAGCTAGATTAAGTATATTGAAATTTGTGTGTGCTTATTGAAATGTATAAACATTTTAACCCATGTGTTCTTTTTTCAGGATCTTGCTACTGCAGGAGCTACCAAGAGGCCTACATGTTGTGTGTTAGTTCTAACTAAACCCACAAAGGGAGAAATTACCAAGGAGAAACAAGAAGAATTAAAAGCAGATTATACCCAAGTTGCAGCAGAAGTGACTGAACTTTCATCCACCATTTTCTGATTCACCGTAGAGCTTAGGTTACTTATCTTAGAAAAGTTTGTTAACATTTGTAGTTTGCTTTTAATATGTAAAAACAAATTATTATGTGTTATATCTGTTTCACTTATAAAGTGGGGACTGAAATTAATGTTAAAATCAAGTTATGCTTTCAGCATTGGTGGGCTTGGAATGAGGGTTAAACAATATGCAGCCTTTTTGGTTGTCTCAATTGTGCCTTAAATTTGCATTTTTTTTTTTGGTGCCAAATTCAGTTATTCAGATGGTTATGTTAATTCCAAATTTTATTGATACCCCATTGTCCCAAATCATCAGACCAGCAATGTCCCCTCCTAATGTGTCTAAGGTTTACGTACTGCTGGATATTTGAAGATGGTTTTCACGGTTCCACCCATATGTCTCTCAAGGTTATCAAAAGCGACTATCCTTGAATGAACAATTTCAAGTTGGTAAACGCCAAGGGAGTTTTTGGCGACAAAATGAGGATGCTTATTATGTTTTTGTTTGTTCTTGTTTGTAGCAAATGCTAAACAAATTCCATTCAGCTTTAAGTATGAACATACAAGACAAGCTGATATTTCATACAACCAGGGAGACAGCACAGGTTTTTGACTCTTCGCATTTTTCATTCTTTCTTGCCTGAAATGCACTAATCAAGACAGCTTGAAGTAAAAAACTGAGAATGTTTATGCTGTATTTGTGAGTAAAAGAGCGTGTTTGTGTGGGGGGGCCAATTTCTAAAGCTTAATGAAGCTGCTCGTTTATGGATGGACCAACCATCATCACCACACAAAATTCGTTGTCGTGTGTCTCTCTGATGATGAAGCCATGCAGGCCTAGTTAAAAATTATCTAATCTTTTTTCTTCAAATGAACCCATTCGTGTTTTGAAAATTTTCTTATGTCATTGCTTATTGTTAAGATAGTGTGTATTTCCATACACAGTTCATGGGTTCATGAGAATGCGAGAAGTTAATATATGCACAGCCCTTTTGTTGAAACGCAAAACTCAACATATTATTGATCTATATGTTCTATCAATTCCTACTACAAACAATTTGTAGTAAAGTAATTTAACTAGGAAGAAAAACTATTCCAACTAGGAAACCACTTTTAAACTTAAACCTAAACTAGGAAACTCATAATACCAAACTTCTAACACTCCCCCTCAAGCTGAGTAATGGGATCTCCAATACTCAACTTGGACAATACTGATTCAAATATCTTGCCTGTAACTGCCTTTGTGAGAATGTCTGACAACTGATCCTCATATTTCACAAAGGGTAGCTCAATAGTGTCGTCTTCGATCTTCTCTTTTATGAAATGCGATCCACTTCTACGTGTTTGGTTCTATCATGTTCTACATATTATAACTTTGACTTATATAGAAAAGCCTCAGTTAAAATCCATTTCCAGCCGCTTCCTTTTATCATGAGACTCCGTTAAGAATTCCTTCTCAACAATCTTTGTAACTGAAAAATGACTTTGTCTTCAACATACTCTCCGGCATGTTCACTGACTCTTCGAACCCCTGATATCTTCAGTAGAATACTTTTGTACTCCCTAGACAGCGTGCCACCTTGCACATCCCTCCGTCTTCCTCAGGCAGATGATGGGAAACCATATCCCGCTGTCTTCTTTACGATACCTCAGCATCATAGTAATATTCCCTAACAAGCTAGAATCACAATCCTCTCTGTTGGATACATCCACTTGATAGCCGAACAAGAAACCACGTTTTTATTTTCTTTTTTTTTCCTTTTTTTTTTTGCACCTACTTCATTTGCAGGATTTTTCTTTGCACCTACTTCACTTGTAGGATTTTTTTTTGCACCTACTTCACTTGTAGGATTTTTCTTTACACCTACTTCATTTGTAGGATTTCATACAAACTTACTTCACTCGTAATTTGTATCCACCGAGCATCGTTGCTCATCTTCTATTTTATCTTCTGAGCATTCCACCATATTTCTATCTCAATCTTTCTTTTCACATGTTACTTTGTCAAGAGTCATAACCTCACCATTGTGATGTTTGCTACGACTGACATTCTTCAGTTCACAAACCATTCTTCTCTTCTGAAGCACACATGTTGTTACTTTATCTCTACTATCACAACCTTACGTTACGACGTTTTCCACAATTCATAGATTCACGAACCTATCGTACACCTTACTACGCACAAACAATCTTCATATTGTTTCTTTCTCACAACCTCTTGTTGTCTATTTCTTTCTTTCTCACAAAACTCTGATGTGAATCTCCCTTTTATAGCTCTTCACTTGTAGAAACCCTTGTTGGAGTAAAACTCTCTTCTAATAAAACCCCAACTCCTTAATTCTCAAAAAATAGGTCAAGCCAAAATCGGATTCATTAAATAGAGCCCATAGCTAAATCCCAAAATCAAAATCTAACAAACAACTTAAGCCTGTCAGTTTTGTAAAACTGACAAGGCAATTCTCAATACTTCATGGTAGTTCTCTAAGGAATTCTGTCAAGCACCTTAAGTGCATATCCGGTAGTAATTCAAGTGTGACTTCTGTTGTTATCTCACTCGTCAATTCATCTTCGTCCCTGCAGCAGTTCATACAAATTCAATCCTTCCAACCATTCCATGTTTCTCTTCTCAATTGTCTTAAACCATCTTCTATTTGTTCGATTGAACTCACAGAGAAATTGAAACCCATTAACACATATTCATCTCCGGCCATAGCAACATTAAACTAATAACCACCACCACCACAGGTTCGAATGGCATTGACCACCATTATCTTCTCAATTTTGAACCACCATTAAAACACAGCAACACCAAACTGTTTTGTTCATCTTCTCTCTTTCTCTGTGGCACACCTAACATCTCTATCTCTCCTTCTCTTTCTCGCTGTAGTCAAATTCCATCACTAACATATCTTCCTTCTGATCTCATCTCAACCTCAGCTATACTTCTCTTTCCCTCCCTCAAGTTGGAGCACGTAACGAAGTGAAGTATCCAACTTGAAAGAAAAATAGTATCTAGAGAAATTTATAAAGCCAAAACTGTGGAAGGGTCCTCCACTTCTTCGTCCTGGATGCGTACCTCATCCTCCAACATTAAAATAATAGCCTTTTTATCAGACTGCTGCAACTCAAATTTGTGATCTAATTCAGGACGATCTTTCCACCAAATCTTCCCTGCATTGTTCTTTTGGTTAGTAGTAGTAGTAGTAGTAGGAGCATAGTTGTTGCGGCTTCTTGCAGACCTGTATATTCTACAATAGGGTCTTGTATAGTTGAAGAGGGAGATGATGATGGTGCTGATGATGATGCAAGTTTCTAATCTTGCAGTCAAATTTTGTTTCAAATCTGCCAAAGAGATTCTGACATACATTAACATTTCCAAAGAATCAAGTTTTTCCATGTCTATGTTGTCCCACCAAAGACTGTCATCATGATCACTTCCAAGAACGACATGATTCTTCTTCCTGCACTGTTGAATACACGAAGAGTTCTTACTTTTATTAGTGTCTTTAGTTTGATCGGCGAGAAATTGTTCAACGATATGACAAACACCTAAAGAAGAATTACTGAAGGTGTAAGGCTTTCCAGCAGGAAAAAATACGATCAAGACAATATCTGAACAGAACTTACAAAGCTGAGCAGCTTTGCTGATCAGTCCGTTTCTTCTTTTAGAAAAGGTTACCATTCTCTTGTTTGTATCATCAATCCTCTCTATCTCTATCTTCCTTCTTCCCATGATTTTTTTTTTTTGTAATATCAAAAGCAATAAACCCCTTTCCAAGAAAATTAAACTGCGAAACAAAACTATAACGATTCTAATAAAACCAGCCATGTCATGACACACACTAATAAGAATAAACTACCAGTATCCATCAGTAAAACTATAACTAAAAATGGTCCACCGGCGACGGTAGGAAAGAGGAAACGGCTACCGCCGCCGGCAAACTAGAAAAACCTTAGATTGTAACCTGCCAGTGAGAGTTCCCAGCATTAGAAACCTGCTCTGATACCATGTTGAAACGCAAAATTCTACATATTATTAATGTGATATGTATTGATTTATATGTTGTATCAATTTCTACTACAAACTATTTATAGCAAAGTAGCTTAACTAGGAAGAAAAACTATTCCAACTAGGAAACCACTTCTAAACTTAAACCTAAACTAGGAAAATCATAATACCAAACTTCTAACACCTTTTTCTCTAAAGTTTGTGTTTCTTTAAAAAAATAATCATGTTGTAAAATTGAACTAAGTTTCATTAGATCGTCATTTCTAGTTTTTATTTGATTTCACTTTTAAAATCTTATATCTGATCTTTATTTCGTTTTAAACACTTTGCATTATGTGTAGCTAACTTGAACTGTATTCTCCATTATCTGTTTACAGAGTGTATTATCCTTTATGGAATTTTCCTTGTTGTATATTGTGCTCAAAGCTTCGTTGAGTATGTTATTAAGCTTGTTGAAGCAGGTATTCTCTGTGTGGGGTTCAATGGATTAAGGAGGAAGAAGACATGGTTAGGAATCACTACCGATTCATCATTTTAATACCCACTCACCAAAAAATTTGAATTTGAATTTTTTCAAACCCCAAAAAGTCAGTTACAATTCAAAAATTTGTTACCTTTTTCTTCTCAGTTGCGCAGTATACAACAATAATACTTACCTAAGTTTGGAAAATATTTACCCAATGAATATCAATGCTTCTAGCCGTAATATTAGCCAAAAATTGACTATTTTCTTGATCAAAAATCATCATATTGATATTAACCTAAGAATCAAAATAATTTCACCGCCAAAGCACCATTATCATATCATAGCTCAAAAAACTAAGATGGAGTCAGAAACATCAAATAAGGTAGTTGAACTAGTGAACAAATTCAAGCAGGCCACTCTAGACCTTGGTGATACTAATGATATTGTGGTTCTCCAACAAGAAGATGATGAGATTGAAGGAGATGATTTAAAATAGGAAGCTTGTGCAGTAGGAAAGGTCATCATTGAAGGAAGAATGAGTCGTCAAACTATTGAGAAGCATATCAAATTTACTTGGCCATTCGTATCATCTGAAGAAGTAAGGGTAATTGAAACTGAGGCAAATGTAATGGTATTTAGATTCAGCAATTGGATAATATTAAGCAGATTCATTGAGGAAAGACCTTGGGGCATTAATAAACATCTTCTTGTGGTTCATGACTACATCCTAGAAAAGATATATATTCAAAATTATTGAGCTTTCAATGCTTCTGGATCCAACTTAAAACATTATTACCAAAACATATGAACGTACAGCTGTAAAAAAGATGGAGAAATGATTGGTGAAGTCATAGCTATTGTGAAGGCCTAGGATCTATTTGGAAAGAAAAAAATATTTTGATAACTTGAGCTTTGAGAGCTTTGCTCTTCTCCTGTATTGCTTTGTTTTGTTTTCTGTTTTGCTTGATGAAAATGAACTACATGATACTCCCTTTTATAGATAGGAGATCACAAAATACAAAGAGACATTTTGACAAATCATAAAGATAGGATGGACTTTACAAATCTCTATGTGACTCTTTGACAACAACACAATGAACTTAGACAAATAAAAGTAATCCCAAGAGTGCTTGGATAAGAACTCAATTTATTATGCCAACATTGCCTCCCGTAAATTGAGTTTGCTCTTGACTCCCAATGCTTCAACATTCTTTGAAAATACGGGACCTCCAAGTGGCTTTGTGAAAATATCCGCAAGTTGCTCTTCACTTTTGCAATACTCAAGATTGAGTTCTTTTTCATGAACAAGCTCCCTTAAGAAATGGAAACGAAGACGAATGTGCTTTGTTCGCCCATGAAGAACTGGATCTTTTGAGATTGAAATAGCCGAGTTATTATCACAAAAGAGTGTTGTAGGACCACTTTGCTTGAAATTCATACTTTCAAGAATTCCTCTCAACCAAATCGTTTGACATCCGGCGAAGGAACCTGCAATATACTCTGCTTCAGCAGTAGAAAGAGATACGATTGGTTGCTTCTTTGAACTCCAACAAATTGCTCCACTTCCGAGATTAAAAACATATCCGGAAGTACTTCTTGAATCATCAACACTTCCTCCATGATCACTATCTGTAAAACCAACAAGCTTGACAGGAATATTTTTCTCATAAAAGACACCATAGTCAATGGTTCCTTTTATATATCGAAGGATTCTTTTTGCCGCCTCCAAATGATTTGAATATGGCTTTTCCAAAAACCTGCTGATCAAACTAACAGCAAACATGATGTCCGGACGAGTGGCGGTGAGATACATCAAGTTTCCAATCAAGCTTCGAAACATAGTTTTATTCACCAACTTTCCTTCTCCTTCTTTGCTCAACTTTAATCCTGTAATGCAAGGGGTTGTAACAGGATTTGAGTTCTCCATTCTGAATTTTTTAAGAATCTCGGCTGCATATTTTTCTTGAGAAATAAAAATTCCTCCTTTCGTTTGTTGCACATTTATGCCAAGGAAATGGTGCAACTCTCCCAAATCAGTCATTTCAAACTCATTCTTCATAGAAGCTTTGAAATGTTCTAACATCTTAAGATCATCACCCGTGAAGATAAGATCATCAACATAAAGACTCACCACCATAAAACCTCCATTCGAATTTCTTTTGATATAAAGAGTGTGCTCAAAAGGACAACGCTCGAAACCATAATTCAGAAAATATTTATTGATTCGATCATACCATGCACGGGGTGATTGCTTCAAGCCGTAGAGAGCTTTCTTGAGTTTGTACACCTTTTCTTCCTCGCCTTTCTTCACGAATCCGGGTGGTTGTTCAAGATAAATTTCTTCTTGAAGAAAACCATTCAAGAAAGCCGACTTGACGTCCATTTGGTACAATTTCCATCCTCTTTGAGAAGCAAGAGAAATGATTAGGCGGATTGTTTCAAGTCTTGAAACCGGAGCAAATACTTCATTGAAGTCTTCACCTTCTTTTTGCTTGTATCCTTTAGCAACAAGCCTCGCCTTGTATTTGTTTACGGAACCATCAAGGTTGGTCTTTGTTTTGTACACCCATTTCACACCAATAGAAGATTTGTGTGAAGGCAAAAGTGTAAGCTCCCACGTACCATTCTTCTCAATGGCATTGATCTCCTCTTTCATAGCTTGATTCCATTTTTCTTCTTTTGAGGCTTCCTCATAAGAAATTTGGTCTTCTCCTGCAAAAAATGCAAAGAAGATTTGATTTGGCTCGTCTATCTCTTCCGTCACATCATAAAGTTCTGTCAAGCTCCTTGTCTTTGTTGGTGGTGGTGATGGTGAATTTTCTGGGGATTCGTCATTTTCACCATCATTGGCCTCCTCTGATTTTGATTCATCTTCTTCATCATCAAGTAGAACCTGCCATGTTAGTGAATCTGACATTTTCAAAAAATCATAAGAGGATTTTTCATCAAAAACAACATCTCTGCTTATCACAATTTTCTTTGTTCGAGGATTGTAAAGCTTGTAAGCTTTTGTCCTCTCACTATAGCCAATGAAAACACATTTTTCAGATTTATCATCAAGCTTGGTTCTTGCAGCATCCGGAATATGTGAGTATGAAAGACAACCAAATGTTTTAAGATGTACCACATTTGGTTTCTTACCATACCACGCCTCATTTGGTGTAATACCCTCCAAGCTCTTTGTCAGTGACCGGTTGATCAAATAAACGGCACAAGAGACTGCTTCGGCCCAAAAATCAGATGGCATATTTTTCTTCTTTAGCATGCACCGAACCATGTCCATGATCGTCCGATTTTTCCGTTCGGCAATTCCATTTTGTTGAGGTGTATACCGCGCCGTCAATTCGTGTCTAATCCCATGGACTCGACAAAAATCTTCAAATAAAGAAGATAAGTATTCTCCACCTCGATCACTTCTCAAATTCTTGATTTGAGAATCAGAAAATTTCTCGACACGAGACTTGAAATCTTTGAAGCAAGAGAAAGCTTCGGATTTTTCTTTCACAAAATACACCCAAACTTTTCTTGTGAAATCATCGATAAACAATAAGAAATATCGATTACCTCCGAGAGATGGAACTCGGAAAGGTCCGCAAAGGTCGGTATGAACGAGCTCCAGAGGTGACTTTGTCTTCCAATTCGATTTGGAAGGAAACGACTCTCGGTGTTGCTTTCCCAATTGACATTCTTCACAAACTTCGCCAATTGCATTGATATTCGGCAGTCCTTGGACAATTGCTTTGTTTGCCAACTCCTTTAGGCTTTGAAAATTGAGGTGCCCAAATCTCTCATGCCACAACTTTGAAACATCCTCTTTTGCAGTTAAGAAACAAGAAACATTCAAAATATCAAGTTTGAGTGGAAATAAATTATTAGAACTCAAACCGATATTTGCAACGGGTTGATTATTTTTCTTCATAATGCAAGTGTTGTCCACGAAACGGATATCAAATCCTTTCTTCAACAAGTGACCAACACTTAGCAAGTTGCTTTTCAATCCCGGCACGTAGAACACATCGGACATTTTCTCGGCTTTTCCGGCTTTTGTCTTGAAGGAAATTTCTCCAACACCTTCGATTTTGTAAGACTTCGCATCTCCAATTGTAACCTGCCCATGGTTAGCTTCAACAAGATTTGAAAATAAATTTTTGTTTCCCGTCATGTGTTTGCTAGCACCACTATCCAAGTACCAAGTGTTTCCAAAATCTCCATTGGAAGCAATTAGTAAAGTTTCTGAATTTTCGGCTTTATGCACATAGCCGACTTCTTGTTTCTTTTCAGGGTACTTCTCCCAACAGTCATTGGATTTGTGTCCCGGTTTGTGACAATAGTGACACTCAATGTAAGGTTTTTTACCTTTGTAAGTAGTATGACCTCGACCACGCCCTCTTTGAAAATTATTTTGGACGGATTTCTCCTCTTCCTTCGCCTCCTCATTTGAATTGGCTTGACCATGATTGTTGGACCAAGTTTTTCCGCCTCTCGTTTGTCCATGACCTCTACCTCGTCCACGACCACGGCCTCCCGAAGTTGAGGATTTTAATGCTTGATCGGAAGAAGAAATTTTAGGACTCCTTTTGAGTATTCTTGCTTCGTGTGCTTCCAATCTTCCTTGTAAATTCTCCAATGTCATCGAAGAGTAGTCTTGTGACTCTTCAATAGCCACAACAACATGATCGAACTTCTCGGGTAGACTTCGCATGATTTTCTCGACAACTCTTTGAGCTTCCATGATTTCGCCATTTATTGCCATTTGATTTACAAGAGAAGTGATTCTTGTAAAATATTCGACAATCTTCTCGCTTTCCGTCATCTCCAATTTTTCGAACTCGGCTCGTAAGGATTGCAAACGAACCTTTTTCACTTGATCTTTTCCGGAGTAAGTAGTTTGAAGAATCTTCCACGCTTCCTTCGAACTACTTGCCTTGGTTAGTCTTTCATAGATCGGAACTTCGATTGCTTGATAGATTTGGAAGAGAGCTTTGCTATCTTTTTGTCTCTCTTTTTTCAAAGTCTTCTTTTGTGCATCGGTCAATTGAGTTTCATCTCTTGGTGTTTCAACATCATCTTCTTCATCTCTTGGTGTTTCAACACCATCTTGAACGATACTCCAAAGATCTTGAGATTCAAGACATAGCTTCATTAAGTTGCTCCAATAATCGAATTTTTCTCCATTGAAACGAGGCATAAGAGAAACTGGATTGTTGGACATTTTAAACGAGGCTCTGATACCAATTTGAAGGCCTAGGATCTATTTGGAAAGAAAAAAATATTTTGATAACTTGAGCTTTGAGAGCTTTGCTCTTCTCCTGTATTGCTTTGTTTTGTTTTCTGTTTTGCTTGATGAAAATGAACTACATGATACTCCCTTTTATAGATAGGAGATCACAAAATACAAAGAGACATTTTGACAAATCATAAAGATAGGATGGACTTTACAAATCTCTATGTGACTCTTTGACAACAACACAATGAACTTAGACAAATAAAAGTAATCCCAAGAGTGCTTGGATAAGAACTCAATTTATTATGCCAACATATTGATCCCGAGGATGCAATGCCTACTGAAAGTTATCCTGTCAAAGTTTGCATCAATATTGACTTAACAAATCCTCTAAGAAGAGGAGTCAAAGCTCTCACTAATGTTGGACTCACTCGCTGGATTCTTTTCTTTTATGAAAAACAACCATTAAGCATTTGCCCTGGGTGATTTATCATTGATCATAAGAAGAAAGTATGCAAGGATGTTGTAAGGTTTTTATCCAAGGCCCATGAGAAGCCATATTTCTTTGGTAACATCAGTAATAATCGGAAAAACATCACAACAAATGCCTTCATAATTGCTCCAGTCTCCAAGAAAACAATCAAACATCTACCAAATTTGTTGTTTTTGTCCCACCCAAAGATGAGATTGCAGTGAATATGAATTTTTTGGTTTCCAGATAATATGAAGATAATGCTGGGTGTGCTAGACTAGGAAAAATACACAGGAGTAGTGATAAAAATGGCCATGTCAATCAAATAACTGTTGTCACTTCCAATATTTCCAATACCGAGTTTCACACATATATACCAACATCTCAAAGAGTCACAACAAAGGATATACACATTATACTCATAAAAACGAAGAATCAGGTAATTACTACACTGTGCATCTATTTATTTCACGGTTTTTTTATCATTATTTAAGTTCAATCAGTTTGTTGTGGGTTTTGTTATTTATCAGTACTACTTATCTTGAGAATAAATTGCATATTACTTTTTTTTTTCACCTGCATTCTAGCATTTCATTTTAGTATCAACATGAGGGTCATCTCTTGGAATGTTTAGGGATTCAATTCCTCTAACACCAGAGATCATTTGATGGACTTAATTAGGACACAAAATCCTGACATTATATTTCTTTGTGAAACCAAATTGCATGAAGATAAAATGAATCTCCTTCTTGTACCTTTTAGATATCCTAACATACAATATTTACAACCAGTTGGTCTGTCTGGTGGTATTGTTCTAATGTGGAAGAATTATTTTTCTTATAATATTGTTATCTATAATAATAACATGATTCATGCAGTATTCAAGATGATCCTAGTCAACCTGAATGGTTTCTTTCTTGCATGTATGGTTATTGTAATGCTAAAAAAAAGGAACAATGGGAGTTTATTAAGGAAATATGACAAAATATAGCTCAACCATGGATTCTTATGGGTGATCTTAATATACTTATAAAGGATACTTCTTCTTCTGGTGATGGGATGGTAGATTCTATACTTCAGGATGTGGGTTTAAAGGATATTGGTTTTATTGGAAGAGAACATACTTGGTCATCAAGTAACAATGTTGGTACTGGTAGGAAGCGATCCAAAATTGATTTGGTTTTGGGTAATGCAGAATGGAATAATAGTTTCACTGATTCCAAACTTCTTCATTTAACTCAAATTGGGAGTGATCACTGCCCAGTCATGCTTATCACTGACTATAATCTTCCGAAACTATGGAAGCCTTTTAAGATTTTCCATACTTGGTTACATGATAGAAGTTGTGTTGCTGAAATAGCTAAAGCCTGGGAAAGGTCAGTCCAAGGATCCTCTTCTCTTAAATTAATTAAGAGACTTCAATTCGCTAGAATTGCTTTGTCTAAGTGGAATAAATCTCTTTTTGGTGATATTAACCAGAATATTGACAAACTTCAGCAATAATTGTGAAGCATTCAGGCTCAGCTTTATTCTCAAGAAAATAGTCACAAAGTTGTAGAAGTCAACAAGGAACTCCAGAAATGGCATCAAATTCAGCATGACTTCAACAAGCAAAAACCTAAAGAAAATTTCCTCAAAGAAATGGATAACAACACCAAATAATTCCACACTTTAACTAAAAGGAAAAGAGCTAGAAATCACATTGATTCCTTGAAAGATTCTGCAGGTAATTGGTGTATTTTAGAGAGAATGTAGCTGCATTGTTGACCAGCCACTTCAAAGATACAAGTACTTCAAATGTTCCAAATATTAAAGAGAAATTATATACTGACCTGCCTACTTTGGTCAATGATGAAGATAATAGGTTACTAATAGTTTAACCCACTGATGAAGAAATACATTGTACTCTTAAAAGTATGGAAAACTAGTTTGCTCCTAGACCTGAAGATTTTCAAGATGGTTTTCACAAGTCACAATGGGGTATTATTGGGCCTGATGTCTGTGCAATGGTTAAGAAATTCTTTTCTTCGAAACGCATTCTTAAGCAAATGAATAAGACTTACATCTCCTTGATTCCTAAGAAGAGTAAAACTTCTACTCCTTCAGATTTTAGACCCATAGGGCTCTGTAATAATTCTTATAAGATTATTCCAAAGATCTTGGTTAACAGAATGAATCCACACATGGAGAAAATTGTCTCACCTTATCAAGCTGCTTATGTGTGAGGGAGAATGATTAATGACAACACCATCATTTCTCATGAGTTGATACACTCTATTAAGAGGAAAGAAGGTGAAGGTGGTTGGCTATCTCTTAAGTTGGATATGTCAAAGGCTTTTGACAGACTTGAATGGTCTTTTTTCATTAAGGTTCTCAAGAGTTTTGGGTTTTTTGATGATTGGTGTCAACTGATACACCAATGTATAAGTACTACAACAATGTTTGTTCTTCTTAATGGTTGTCCATGTTATTATTTCACTCCTACAAGAGGTATTAGACAAGGGTACCCTTTGTCCCCTTATCTCTCCATTCTTGCAATGAATGGTTCTCTAGAACATTGGTATCTTCTCAAAGTATTAGAGTATTACTGTTGTACAGGGAGCTCCTCCTAGTAATCATATGATTTTTGCACATGATTGTCTTATATTTACTCATGATAATTTAACCAGTGTGAATAATCTCTTACAAGTTTTGCAGGAGTTTGGTTCACAATCTGGTCAAGTCATTAATTTTGACAAGTCTTTTATTCTCTTCGGTAACAACATGGATCCTGATATTTGCTATACCTTAAGTCATATTTTGGGTGTCAAGTATATCGATAAAAAGGAGAAATATCTTGGATCTCTTCTTCTAATAGGAAAATCTAAAATGTCTTCTTTTGAAGAAGTTCAATCGGCTTTTGGAAGAAGATTAGCAGGTTGGCAAGGTACAACTCTTAATCAAGCAGGGAGAACAACTATGGTTAAACCAGTACTCAACTCAGTTCTTATGTATCAAATGAGTACTTTCAAAATGCCAAAGAAACTAATCAAAAAACTTGATTCCTTACAAAGTCAGTTCTCGTGGGCTTATAAATCTAATAGAGGAGCCAACTTAATTGCTTGGAAGAATCTTTGTTTATCTAAGATCTTACAGGTTTTGCTTCTATGGACCTAGAAATATTGAATCATGCTTTGTTTACAAAGTTAGCTTGGAGAATTTACTGGCAATCTGATCAATTATGGGTTAAAATTCCCAGAGCTAAGTACTTCATGAATGAACACTTTCTACATATAAATTCTAAAAGGAATAATTCTTTATGGGTTTGGAAAGGTATTGAACAAGGTTTGTCTATTCTTCAACATCATTACTGCATGGAAGTTAATAATGGGTAGTCTAATAAAATCTGGTTAGATAATTGGATAATAGGACTAAACATTAAAGTTGAGCCTCTCATACCAGAACATCTCCCAATACATTTATGTAGTGAATTGATTATTCCTAATTCAAATAATTGGAATGTTTCGTTGCTCAATACTTTGTTTAGTACTCAAGTTGTAAAAATGATTCAAAGAATAAAAATATCTCTACAAGAAGAAGATATCATGAGATGGAAGCCTACTAAAGATGGTGTTTTCACAGTCAAAAGTGCTTATAACAAACTAACATTAAGAATAGTTGAAAATCAGGTTGCTCTTAGTACCATACCAAAGTCTATTTGGAAGGCAATGTGGGGAATAAAATTGCCGCATAGAGTGAAACTATTCATATGGGAGTGCCTTAAGGATATAGTCCCCACCGGACAAATACTTTCTCAGTATAATAGTACTATAGAAAGACATTGCAGTATTTGCAACTCTGACAAAGAGTCTGTATATCATCTTCTGATTAGTTGCAACCATGCAAAAGAAGTTTGGAGGTCAATCAACATTAATATTGATCATATCATCAATCAATGTCGGACTGTCAAGGAATGGATTATGTCTTGGTTCCCGGATGTGCGTAATGTGATTTTTGATGAGCTGAACAATTGAAGATCATCTTTAATGGTTGGCTGCTAGATCATATGAAAGGAAAGATGTGAATGCATTTTTCAGGATAAAACTCTCAACCTTTTAAGCACAGTATCTAAAATAAAATATCACTTATTAGATTTCAGTCACATGAGCATACAAGTACTAGTCCTATTTTAATAAGTGTACCAAATGATAATCAGGCAGATTTTAGTTTACATGATGAGCATGCTAATGTTAAAATATTTGCGGATGCTTTGTTTGATCAACTTACTAATGATTGTGGCACTGGTATGGTGCTTTGTAATAATGCAGGTGACGATGGAGGGGTCAAAGGAACATATGCAACTGGAGTGATAGATGCAGAAGAAGGCGAAAGCATGGCTATTTTGGAGGCGTTGAGTTGGGTTAAAGATCAAGATGTTAGTACAGTACATGTCATTGAAGATGCATAAGTAGTAGTTAAGTCCATCAATATGAATTCCTGGTATATCAGTTGGGAGAATAGAAAGTACATCCGGGAAATAAAGTCTTTGTTAGCTAGTTTTAGTTACTAGAGAAGTAGAGAGTTTCGCATGTCAAAAGAAATGGTAATCATACAGTTGACTCCATCTCTAAAACAGTGAGAAAAAAAATTGTGTATTGAGGAGTATACAATTTTACTCGGATTTATGAGTTTTTATGTAGGCAGACTGTGCCAGAACAAAATTAGCTATTTCAATAAAATTTCTTGTTATCTAAAAAAACCGACTGGAGAGATTCCGAGATTCCTCCTGTAGGTAAATATGGTCGTTGGTTTTGAAAACTAGGTCCCTTTGGAAAATGGTTTTAATGCTCAACTTGAAATCACGACTCAATTCTACGGGAAAAAAAGTTCAAAAATTTTCTCGATGAACATAAAACGTTTGGTTGCTAAATTATCTCAAAGGAAACAACCTTTTATTGTTGTATTTTTGATTTTATAAAGAGGCGAACTCATTCTATTGAAGGGTCCAAATTCACTTTTTCAAAAGAAAACTCATAAAAAGATTCGGTTAGAATGTCTTTTAATTGCTTTTTCTTTTTACCTGCCAAAAAAGATTACTTCTCATTTTCATTTGTAACAAATTCTTGCAGGGCCTCTAGAAGTTCATACCACACTTATAGACTTTGTTATATGATTGGGTCATCTCGAATCAAATTAACGTTTATATCTAGGTGAGCTAAAACAACCGGAACAGAAGTTCCGTCAGGACCATCACAGAAGTTCCACAAATGCAACAAATATGGCCATTAATATGCCATTGATCTTTGGTTATAATCTTGCAATGTTTCTGTTAACATTTTATGCTTTCTTTCACTG
The DNA here is from genome assembly GCA_023531435.1 of Papaver californicum. NCBI lineage: Eukaryota > Viridiplantae > Streptophyta > Magnoliopsida > Ranunculales > Papaveraceae > Papaver > Papaver californicum. The sequence goes on from JAJJMC010015859.1 coordinate 11,786,253, forward strand.
ATTTAAGATTTTCAATCAAAATTACCGTAGGTGAAGAAGAAAAGTAAAAAGAAGATGAAGTATTTAATTAGAGAGAAAGATTAAGATATTACCAACTTTAGGTTTATTCACTATTTTGTTTTTTTTTCTTGAACCTTCCTTCTAAAAATGTGTTGTTATCTAACCTTATCAATCTGAAAAATGAGATTGGGATGCATGACCCAACTCATACCCATAAATATAACAAATGTGTCCACTATTATCCCACTGAGCTAAATAATTGCGTTGTTTGTGTTGATATTTGATGTTTTCTTTCACTTATTTTATATTTTAATTTAAATTATCGTAGGTGAAGAAGAAAAGGAAGAAGAAGATGAAGTAATTAAAGAAGAATATAGAGATATTACCTGCTTTAGGTTTATTCACCATTTAGTTTTTTTTTCTTCTGGAACCTTTGTTCTGAAAATGAGTTGTTCTTTAACCTTTTTGTTCTGAAAATGAGATTGGGATGCATGCCCAAACTCATACCCACATATGCAAAAAATGTGGCCATTAATATGCCACTGAACTTTGGTTATATTCTTACACTGTTTATGTTGACATTTGATGTTTTCTCTCATTAATTTAAGGTTTACAATCAAAATTATCGTAGTTGAAAAAGAAAAGGATATGAATGTGAAGTAATTAGAGAAGGATATTAAGATATTACCTGCTGTAGGTTTATTCATCATTCTGTTGTGTTTTTTTTTGTTGAACTTTTGTTCTAAAAAAGAGTTGTTAATTAATCTTGTTATTCTGAAAATGATATTGAGATGGATGGCTCAACTCATACAAATGCAAAAAATATATCCATTAATATGCCACTGAGCCTTAGCTATTTTGTATTACTTATTTTGATATTTGATGTCTTTTCTCACTGATTTAAGATTTTCGATCAAAATTACTGATGTGATTTTAGAATAGTGGTAAAAAGGGTTTGATTATCAGACTTGTGAAGATTCTATTTCTAGACCTAATTTTTAATGACTAAATATAAAGAAAATTAAAACAAAGTTGATTTACAATTTATGGGAAGAACTAATGCTAAGATTCCACCATTAACCAATATTTCAAGTGATAAAATCTTACAATTCATGTATTCAAGTTATTCTAAGTATTGTCAAAATTAGGTTTTTGAAAGAATAATTATAAATCGAAAGCATGAGACATCAAAAGTTTAAAACTAAGCATGACCCATCAAAAGAAAACACAATTATTTAAGAAAAACCATTTTTTTCAATTTATTTTAAAGCAGTTAATAATAAAAGAAATATAAAGGATAGTTAAAATAGAAGTTACCACTTAATTATTGGAGAAATAGCTTCCTCCATCGCCCCAGTGATGATGATTAGCTCATTGTATAGGAAAGACCCTCAAAAATATATTTCGTAGCTAAAAAAGTTCTTACAATTGTGAAATAATAGTAACACAGGAGAACAGAGACGCTTATAAGCGTTACAAAGAAGTGTTCTCTGCGTTACAGAAGAAGGAAAAGGGAACAGGAGCAAAGAACGGATTTGTAGTGCTTCAGAAAATAGGACTGCTTGAGGGACTGTGTTAGCGACAGTATCAGCGACACTCCTCTGGAGACTTATGTTCTTCACCTTCTTCTTCACCAGCAGAACTCGGGTTTTTCCTGGAATTTTTTTCTTTGCTGCGGCTACTCCCGATAGCTTTCTTTTCGATTCTCTTTGGTATTTATAGGGTTAGTAAACCCTAGAGACCCTTTATAACCGATAAGGACTCAAAGAACAAGTCCAAATCACTCTCAAATCTTGTGATGTCCGAAACAGAGAAGAACTTTTTTTTTCCGTCCAGATTCATTCATGTGGCTAATTTTTCCAGCTAAAACACTCTGTTGACATGTGTTGGTGATATTCTGGTTGATTAACTTCACTTGGGTGAATTAGAATTACCCCAAATCACTAAAAACACGTACAAACTAACTCACATGAGTTTTCCAACTAACAATACTTCTTCCTACCATTTTCGGTTTCAAATTCAAAAGGGAAGTGCCCCCAATCCAACTTGTGGGTGCCTTTATCAATTTTTGGGTGCCTTTAGTAATTTTTCGAACTGATTTTTCCACCAATATTTATTTCTCAAAAATACCTACAAAGACATAAAAAACCATAATAAGTATAAAATCGAACACTATCAAAATAGAAAATCGAGCGCAATTTAGACACAAAAATGTGTTTATCAAATACCCCCAAACTTGCTATTTGCTAGTTCCCGAACAAATCTAATCTAGAAATAAAATCCAAATCAATAACTCGACCTCTGCTACCTATAGGTAACTCACTTTCGTAGGAATCGCGACTACATTTAGCATATGTAATAAGCTTCTGAACCCCTAGGTGTCCCTAGTGGACGAGTTTTGTCTCGTGAGGGTTTACAAGAGGTATACCCACAAAACCTTTATTCCAAATTTTAGCTACTCGTGAACGATTGATGATAGACACTAGACAAGCTATTTAGTTGGCATATTAAATTCTTCGTCTATGTGAATCATTACCCTATATGAGTCCAACTGTTGTACACGAGTTTTTACTCAAGCATACTAAAATTCATATTAAGAAAACAAAGTTCTACTTATAGTTGTTCAACCATAATACTCAGAATCTATCAAAGTTCAATCACATGAATAGATTTAGAAGATGGAAATAGACAAAATGAAGTTTGCGTGTGTTGACTAAGGTGAACGGTGTTTCCCATATCTGTCTGAAGGTCAGTGCCAGAATGAATCCTAATGGATTGAGATACGCTCCCACTGGTCTTAAACATTATACTAATATCGATTCAACTGGTATATACAAGGGTTCCAGCGATCGATTTATTGTAAATAAAAACTCCTATAAATGTAGTGACAACATGATTGGATCGAATTGAATCCAAGCGCATGGTCCTTATCAGCATCTTACATGATAGTTCCCATGGATCCTGCGTTCCACGCTTGCTTAGGCGACGGAGACATGGAAAACACACACATATTCCTATCAAAGTGTCAATACTCGATTTTTTTATAGGAATAGAACTAAAAATGGGGCTTGATCTCAACACTCTATTTCATCCTGGCGGCTTGAGTCCAGTTGCTGTACATGAGTTTTTACTCAAGCATACTAAAATTCATATATAAGAAAACAAAGCTCTAATCAGATAGTCATTCAACCACAATACTCAGAATCTATCAAAGTTCAATCACATGAAAAGATATAGAAGATGGATATGGGCAATATGATCCTGCATCCCACGCTTGCTTAGGCGACAAAGACAGGGAGAACACACACATATTGCTATCAAAGTGTCAAAACTCGATTTTTTTTAATAAAATAATGGGGTTTGATCTCAAACACTCTATTTCATCCTGGCGGCGATAACAATTCGATACTGGTGCCCCGCCAAATCAATAAGAGAAACACAAAAATTGCAAAAATAAAAACAGAAAGTGATATGGTTGAGATAGACTCCAAGATATGGTGATAACTATCATGTTATTTCTAACACCTGAACTTTGTCCTTTTATGAATAGACCATTTCACTGGGCACACCAATTCCTATAGAAAAAGAGATAAGTTTCCATCTACCTAGAATGGTTAGTGTCATCCTGAATTGTTCACAAGCTTCTATATTTTGGAGTTTTTATTATTGCACTAAAAAGTTTCTTCCTTACCCCCAAACTTAAATCAAACAGTTTCTTCAATGTTTCAAAATGAAGATCAGTACCAATAGATAAGTAAAAAGAGGAACAAAGAGGTAAGTCAGAAAGATAGTACCTGAGTGAAGCGTAGCAATCCTTTTACGGAGAATAAAATAAAAAGATAAAAAATAGTACCAGAGGGACCTCCTCAACATCACCTGTAGGAAAAGGCTCTAAAAATGGTTTCAATCTCTGACCGTTAACCTTGAAAGGATTTATACCATCTTGAGTCTCAATCTCAATAGCACCATGAGGAAATATAGTGCAAACAACAAAATGACCGGTCCACCGAGAGCGTAACTTCCCAGGGAATAGATGCAAACGAGTATCATACAGAAGAACTTTGTGACCTGGAGAAAATGACTTTCTTAAAATATTTCTATCATGCACAAGTTTCATTTTGTTCTTATACTCCCTAGCACTATCATATGCATCTTTCCAAATCTCTTCCAACTCATTGAGCTGGAGCTTCCTGTGAGCTTCTGCTTTGTCAAGTGAAAAATTAAACTGCTTTACAGCCCTATATGCTCTATGTTCTAACTCGACGGGAAAGTGACATGCCTTGCCAAAAATTAGACGACAGGGTGACATTCCAATGGGGGTCTTAAACGCGGTACGGTAAGCCCATAAGGTATCAGTAAGCCTCAACGAGCAGTCTTTCCTATTAGGATTAACTGTTTTCTCTAGAATACGCTTTATCTCCCTGTTGGAAACCTCTACTTGACCACTAGTATGTGGGTGATATGGGGTAGCTACTTTGTGGGTAATACCATATTTCTTCATTAAAAGCTTAAACGGTCGATTACAAAAGTGTGACCCTCCATCACTAATTATAGCTCGCGATGTACCAAAACGTGCAAATATGTTATCATTCAAAAACTGGACCACAACCTTGTGGTCGTTTGTTTTACACGCAACCGCCTCTACCCACTTAGACACATAGTCTACGACGACAAGGATGTAAAAATAACCAAAAGAATTAGGAAAAGGACTTATAAAATCAATGCTCCACATATCAAAGACCTCAGTAAATAAAATAGGGTTCAAAGGCATCATATTTCTACGACAAATGGTTCTTAACTTCTGGCATCGCTCACAAGCAACACAGTAACTTTGGGAGTCTTTAAACAACGACGGCTCAGTAGAATCCATACTGCAATATCTTAGCAGCAGTCTTCTTAGGACTAAAGTTACCCCCACAAGCATGATCATGACAAAAGAAAATAATACTGGACTGGTCACTCTCAGGTATACATCTCCTAATAATCTGGTCTGGACAATACTTAAACAAGTAAGGATCGTCCCAAAAGAAATTTTTCACCTCAGCTAAAAACCTAGAACGAACTTGTTTAACCCAGTGTTGAGGCATTCGAACAGTAACAAGATATTTACTATATTCACAAACCAAGGTGATTGGGAAACAACAAATAGTTGTTCATCAGGAAAGCTATCCCTCACATGAGCAGAATCATCATGGGAATCCAAAACAAGTCTAGACAAGTGGTCTGCTACTACATTTTCTGCACCCTTTTTGTCTCTAATTTCTAGCGAGAACTCTTGTAACAAAAACATCCATCTAATCAATCTAGGTTTAGTATCCTTCTTAGAAAGAAGGTACTTCAAAGCAGCATGATCGGTAAAACTATAACCTTAGAACCTAAGAGATATGATCTAAACTTGTCTAAGGCAAAAACAATGGCTAACAGTTCCTTTTCTGTGGTGGTGTAGTTCAGTTGGGAATCATTCAGGGTTTTGATAGCATAGTAAATCACATGAAGTAATTTGTTCTCTCGTTGACCTAACACAACACCAATAGCATAATATGAAGCATCACACATTATCTCAAAGGGTAGGTTCCAGTTAGGTGTCTGGACTATAGGCGCGGTAGTGAGTAAAGTCTTAAGCTTCTCAAAAGCCTCTAAACAAGCATCATCAAAGACAAACTTAACATCTTTTGCAAGCAAATTGCAAAGAGGTCTAGAAATCAAGCGAAAATCCTTAATGAATCGACGATAAAAACTTGCATGCTCTAAGAATGACCTAACATCTCGTACAGTTTTGGGGACCTGTAAAGTCTTAATAAGGTCAACTTTTGCTTTGTCTACCTCTATACCCTTAGAAGATACGATATTCCCTAAAATAATTCCTGATCGAACCATGAAATGACATTTTTCCCAATTAAGCACTAAATTCTTTTTCTTACACCTAGTCAACCCTAATGTCAAATGATGCAAGCACTCATCGAAAGATGACCCAAATACTGAAAAATCATCCATAAAGACCTCTAAAAACCGTTCTACCATGTCAGAAAATATGTTCATCATACAACGCTGAAAAGTAACGGGTGCATTACACAACCCGAAAGGCATGCGTCTATACGCAAAGGTACCAAAGGGACAGGTAAAAGTAGTTTTCTCTTGGTCTCCTGGGGAAATAACAATCTGATTATAACCAGAAAAACCATCTAGCAAGCAATAATGGCTATGTCCAGCTAATCTCTCAAGCATTTGGTCGATAAAAGGAAGGGGAAAGTGGTCCTTCCTTGTGACCTTGTTCAGTTTTCTATAGTCAATACAAACACGCCACCCCGTGGTCACTCGGGTTAGGATTAACTCATTGTTATCATTCTGGACTACAGTGATACCTGATTTCTTGGGAACAACCTGAACGGGGATGACCCACTTACTGTCTGAGATAGGGTAGATAATGCCCGCATCTAACAACTTAAGTACCTCAGTTCGAACTACTTCTTTCATGTTAGGGTTAAGTCGATGTTGCATCTCCCTAGAAGGTTTAGTATCATCCTCTAAATGAATCTGATGCATACAAACAGTAGGACTTATACCCTTAATGTCTGTTATGGTCCACCCTAAAGCTTCCTTATTGTCTTGAAGCACGGTCACTAACCTACTTTCTTGGTTACTATTCAAGTCGGATGCTACAATCACAGGCAAAGTCTCAGATGGGCCTAAATACACATACTTCAGGGTATCTGGTAGTTGTTTAAGGTCCAACTTAGGAGGCTCTTCTAAAGAAGGAATTAGGGTAAACTTAGAAACTGGTAGTGGTTCAAAATTAGGTTTTCATCCATTACTAGTGTCCATCAAAGGGTCTGAATCTAACAAAGCATTCACCTCATTAATCACACTATCATCGTCAAAATCAAACCCAAAGTGGGATAGGCATTTCTCTAATGGATCTTCTAACAAAGTGTTTGGTAATGACTCATGAACTAATGTTCCTATCATATTCACCTCTTCAATGCACGGGTCACCTAACTCAGGTGGTTGCTTACTAATATTGAAAATATTTAGCTCAATAGTCATATTACCAAAAGATAAGTTCATAATACCATTTCGACATTTAATGATCGCATTAGATGTAGCTAAAAACGGGCGACCTAATATCACAGGTATCTGATTCTCTGGGTCAGGGACAGGTTGGGTATCAAGGACAACAAAATCTATTGGATAAATAAACTTATCAACCTTAATAAGAACATCATCTATGACATCACGAGGAATTTTCATACACCTATCAGCTAACTGCAGCGTCATCTGAGTAGGTTTCAAATCACCAAGTCCTAGCTGGAGGTACACATGGTACGGTAGTAAGTTCACACTGGCTCCTAAGTCAAGTAACGTTTTCTCAACACGGTAGTTACCTATTGTGCAAGAAATGGTTGGGGAACCTGGGTCTTTGTACTTAAGAGTTGTATTGTTCTGGATAATTGAACTCACATGACTAGCTAAAAAGGCTTTCTTTTGTACACTAAGCTTTCGCTTTCGCGTACACATGTCCTCAAGGAACTTGGTATAAGTAGGAATCTGCCTAATTGCATATAATAATGGAAGGTTGATCGTGACTTGCTTAAAAACCTCCAATATGTCATTAAAGTTGGATTTCTTCTTTGTTGGTGATAACAGTTGTGGGAATGGGGCTCTGGGAACAAAATCTGTCTTATGAGGAGCTATATCAGGCTCTTTAGAGACTTCATCAGTCTCAACAACTACTGGCTCAGAAAGGTGAACTACAATATGTTCACTATCAGGCATGGTTACCTTGTTATCTACAACTTTACCATTCCTAAGGGTTCTAATTGCATTCACATGATTTGATGATTTCTCACCAGCAGATATTTCATGAACTCCTCTAGGGTTGGGGTGTGGTTGACTAGGGAACTTGCTGTTTTCTCTTTCTCTTTCTCCCAAAGACTCAGCGATTTGACCAACCTGGGTTTCTAAATTGGAAATAGCCTGACTGTTAGCCTGAACAATCTTTTGATTTTCTCGTAAACTTTGGTTGACAAACTGCTGAAAATCTTTAGTGTTATGAGTTAATGAAGAAACAGACTCTGCTAAACTCATGATCGTCTTATCTATCGGATTCTGAAATTGTGCCGGACCTGAAGGATTCTTAGTATAACCAAAACCTGGGGAAACCTTAGAATTACTAGAATGACCTTGACTCTGGCCCTTAGACCAAGAAAGGTTAGGATGGTTTCTCCAACCAGGGTTATAGGTTTCTGAATAAGGGTTAAACTTTTGATGATTATCAAATCTAGTGTTATTATAAAGAGCATGGGCTTGATCTTCTACAGTTTGTCCTTCCCAAAATGGCTTGAGCTCAAGTCCACAACTATATTGACTCAGTTCTAAAGCTTCTAACCTTTTAGATATAGCCGCTATTTTGGCATCCGATTCATAAGATCCTTCTACCCTATTTACATTTCCTCTACTTAGAAGAATTGTTTTCTGGGGCTCCCTAATGTTTTCCCACTGTTGGGTTTTTTCGGCGATTTCATTCAAAAATGTCATCGCACCATCGACCGTTTTATTTTCAAACCCACATGTGCATAAAGACTCAACCATGGTTGTTGTCGAATAATCTAAACCCTCGTAGAGGATTTGAACTAGCCTTACTTTTTTCTAAACCATGATCAGGACATTGGGATAATAAGTCATTGAACCTTTCTAAATACCTATATAAAGATTCTCCCTCTTGTTGAGCAAATGTGCAAATCTGTTGCCTAATAGATGATGTTTTGTTCCTAGGGGAAAACTTCTGGAAAAAGGCAGATGTAAGTTGTTCATAGGTTTCAATTGACTCGGAAGTCAAACTATATAGCCAAGATTTTGCTTTTTCTCTTAGCGAAAAAGGAAACAGTCTAAGTTTCAATGATTCATCATCTAGGTCCTTGATCCTGATGGTACTACATATTTCCTCAAAATCCCTAACATGGAAATAGGGGTTTTCATTTTATTTCCCTAAGAATATTGGGAACATCTATATGGTCCCAGGTTTCAACTCATAGTTTGCTTCAGTTTCAGCTAACTTGATACATGATGGACGAGAAGTCCTAGTCGGGTTCAACAAATCTTTTAAAGTTGCTTTTGCTGGCGCTATCAAAGGACTAGAAGTAACTTCTTCACAAAGTATCAAGTTCTCAAAATTGAAATTTTCAAAAACAGGGCCCTCAAAAGAAGAGTCTTCGAGGTCCTCGTTTCCAGGGACAGAACTACTAGGTTTCTCACTAATCAAACGACCTAGAGTGTCTCTTTTCCAAGTTCGCTCAGAGATGACTTCAAGCGGTCTTGGCATACACTATAAAAAACTAAAAAAATAAATCTTAATTGGAAGGGAATTCTAACAATCACCAGCAAGGCTGACTCAACCAAATCAAACCTATTAAATCTAGCAAACAAAATGCATGATGGCTCCACTTAGATTGTTTCTAGACAAACTTCTATTCTTTCAAAAGGAAACTAGTTACAATTTTAGAAAACCTCTTAGAACGATCTGAATTAGATTAAGTCGAAGAGAAACAGGATAAGCTCTAAGGAGCTTTGATAACCCTGTCTCTTTGGCACTTTTCCCTGGGTTACAAGGCGGCTCTAATCAAATTAAAATAATCTTTTTGAACTTCGCATTCGGCTAACACAGTAACCAATACAGTCATTTTGAACGAGTTTCCTATAAGCTCGTTACCCCATCGGTCTCTTTCTAGTCAAAATTTTAAGGTTTAGGTTCGCGTTTGGTAACGTGTTCCTAAAGCGGGCAAGAAGGAAACGGTGATAAAATCCGAGTCCTTATCTTGTATAGCCAATTCTTGCCTTTTACTAGAAAAATAAGTCCGTATTCAATTCCTCAACATATATGCATACGAAGGAATACAGTAAACCCACTTGTAGGGGATTCGTGGGTTGATCGAGTCTTACCTCCCGTACCATACGGGGGATGAATCGGTTGTAGTCGAATCGGGCCACCGACTCCTGTGTCAGTGTGCAAACCCGAGGGGCCGAGACAATATCGTAATTTTCGTCCTTCCCTGTAGCAATTTATATTTACCCTTCCGTAGGGTTTAAAAATAATAAAATGTCCAAAGTCCAAAATAAAGTCCAAAAAGTGTCCAAAAAATAAAAGAAATTACAGAAATAATAAAAATTCCTAATACAATTTTCTAAACAAGTAAAATCTAAAGAAAATAAATCTAATTAATAAAAATAAAATCTAAAAATAAAAGTCTTTGTCTTCTTCTCCGTTCTTTAAGTTTTAACTTTTAACTCCAAGTCCTTAATCTTTAACTTCAAGTCTTTAATCACCAAAGTCTTTGGCTTTATTTCCTTCCAATCCAAGATTCAAACATGTAGCAAAAAGAGAAATACCCAAAGAAACGTAAACTAGAACAAGTAAAAATACTACTAAAAACAAAAATAAAAACCAAAAAATAAATCTAAAACAATAAACCTAAAAATAAGTCCGCGTCGGCGGCGCCAAAAATTGATGTGATTTTAGAATAGTGGTAAAAAGGGTTTGATTCTCAGACTTGTGAAGATTCGATTTATAGACCTAATTTTTAATGACTAAAAATAAAGAAAAAAAACAAAGTTGATTTAAAATTGATGGTAAGAACTAATGCTAAGATTCCACCATTAACCAATATTTCAAGTGATAAAATCTTACAATTCATGTATTCAAGTTATTCTAAGTATTGCCAAAATTAGGTTTTTGAAAGAATAATTGTAAATCGAAAGCATGAGACATCAAAAGTTTAAAACTAAGCATGACCCATCAAAAGAAAACACAATTATTTAAAAAAAACCATTTCTTTCAATTTAATTCAAAGCAATTAATAATAAAATAATTGTAAATAATAGTTAAAATAGAAGTTACCACTTAATTATTGGAGAAATAGCTTCCTCCATCGCCCCAGTGATGATGATTAGCTCATTGTATAGGAAAGACCCTCAAAAATTATTTCATAGCTCAAAAAGTTCTTACAATTGTGAAATAATAGTAACACAGGAGAACAGAGACGCTTATAAGCGTTACATAGAAGTGTTCTCTGCGTTACAGAAGAAGGAAAAGGGAACAGGAGAAAAGAACGGACTTGTAGTGCTTCAGAAATAGGGCTGCTTGAGGGACAGTGTTAGCGACAGTATCAGCGACACTCCTCTGGAGACTTATGTTCTTCACCTTCTTCTTCACCAGTAGGACTCGGTTTTTTCCTGGAATTCTTTTCGTTGTTGCGGCTACTCCTGATAGCTTTCTCTTCGATTCTCTTTGGTATTTATAGGGTTAATAAACCCTAGAGACCCTTTATAACCGATAAGGACTCAAAGAACAAGTCCAAATCACTCTCAAATCTTGTGATATCCGAAACAGAGAAGAACTCTTTTTTTCCATCCAGATTCATTCATGTGGCCAATTTTTCCGGCTAAAACACTCTGTTGACGTGTGTTGGTGATATTCTGGTTGATTAACTTCACTTGTGTGAATTAGAATTACCCCAAATCACTAAAAACACGTAGAAACCAACTCACATGAGTTTTCTCACGTAACAATACTTCTTCCCGCCATTTTCGGTTTCAAATTCAAAAGGGAGGTGCCCCCAATCCAACTTGTGGGTGCCTTTTGTCAATTTTGATGGGTGTCTTTAGTAATTTTTCGAGCCGATTTTTCCACCAATATTTATTTCTCAAAAATACCTACAAAGACATAAAAAACCATAATAAGTATAAAATCAAACACTATCAAAATAAAAAATCGAGCGCAATTTAAACGTAAAAATGTGTCTATCAATTACCGTATGTGAAGAAGAAAATGATAAGGAAGATGAAGATATTACATGTTTTAGGTTTATTCATCATTCTATTTTTTCCTGAAACCTTTGTTCTGAAAATGAACTGTTCTTTAACCTCGTTGTTCTGGAAATGAGATTGATATGCATGCCCAAAATCATACCCACAAATGCAACAAATGTGGCCATTAACATTCACTGAGCTTTAGCTATGTTTTTGTTTTGTTTCTGTTGATATTCGATGTTTTCTTTCACTGATTTAAAATTTTCAATCAAAGTTACCGTAGGTGAAGGAGAAAAAAAATATGAAGATGAAGATATTACTTGCTTTAGGATTATTCATCATTTTTATTTTTATTTTTTTCTGTAACCCTTATTCTGAAAATGTGTTGTTTTTTAACCTTGTTAATCTGAAAATGAGATTGGGATGTACGTCCCAACTCATACCCACAAATGCAACAAATGTGGCCAGTAATATTCCACTAACCTTTGGATTTATTCTTGCTTTGTTTATGTTCATATTTGATGTTTTCTTTCACTGATTTCAGATTTTCAATCAAAATTACCATAGGTGAAGAAGAAAAGGAAGAGTAAGATGAAGTAATTAAAGAGGAAGATGAAGATATTACCTGATTAAGATTTATTCACCATTCTGCTTTTTATGAAACCTTTGATCTGAAGATATTTTTTCTTTAACCTTGTTATTCTAAAAACGAGATTGGAGATGATCCTCCAAATGTTTGATGAACATAGGGAAGATATACAGATTTTTGTTATAATATGTTTATAAAATTAGGGAATCAGAATGATATGTTTATAAAATTAGGGCACAAGATTGCTTTATTACTTGCATCTGAATTAAAAGGAAAAAAAAAACAGGAAATTATTAGGGCAAAAACTGTTTTATTACTTATTTGTGGAGATGATCCTCCAAATGTTTGTTGAACCCAAAGAAGATATCCATATTTTTGTTGCCACAATTGCAGCAAATGTGGCCGTTAGTGTGCCATTCCGCTTTTGCAACATTCTTGTATAGCTGACTCTTGATGTTTTCCCTCTCTAATTTAAATTTTCAATCAAATTTTCTGTAGAAGAAGAAAAAAAAAGAGGAAGACGAAGTAATTAAAGAAGAAGATAGAAGATATTACCAGTTTTTGATTTGTTCACCATTGTATCTACCTTTGTTGTTCTTAATCTTCTTTTTCTGAAAATGAGATTGAGTTTTTTTTAGAAAGAGAGATAGAGAGACGAGGAAACGAAGTGATGAACCAGTTGGTTTTTGTCTTTTTTTTTAACATTCCAAATAGTATTTATCAAATAAAAAAAAATTAGGGTTCTTTTTATATAAGAGTATTATTATATAAAATGTTTTTAACGATATATATCCCATATTACCATTGTATCTCCATTTTTCGAGAATTGATGATATCTCGTGTATATGTGCTTCATAGTACCTTGTGAAAGAAGGCTGATATAGGGGTTCCAAATTTGAGTGAGGGGCTCCTAGTTGAGCCGAGGTGACCCATTTTTACAATAAGAGATGTCCTAGAGGGTTTTGTTAAATGACGATTTTACCCTTATACCAATTAAAACCTAAACTCTTTTAACAAAATTCATAACTTTTAATAACTAAAACCAAAAAAAACCTCTCAAAACCCAACCGTAATCGCCCTCAATTCATCGCTGATTCGCAAAATTCATCGACGATTAAACTCAACTCAACAATTCGAGATGAACAAGCATACTAAAGGCGTTCAAGGTAGTAGTGATGGCAATCAACCCTGCTCCTTTCAACCTAATCAAGAGATTCAACAAGAAATCGACAGTGACAAGCAAAATCAAGCACCGAAAAGTCCAACAATGGTGTATCTAAGGTATTGTAGAAAACCCATGTATTCTTAGAACTTGTAATTGATTTATTCGCATGTTTGATCATGATTTTGGGAAAAAAATGTTGCACACAGTTGATATTACGGTTGGGTCCGTGTCAAAACCCAACCGTAATATTTCATGTTCTTGAGTATTACGGTTGGGTTATTTTCAATACCCAACCGTAAATCAAAGGGAAGAAGATGAATAGTTCAGGATATTACGGTTGGGTTTCAAAAGATAACCCAACCGTAAATAATTTGCACCATTTTTTAAAAACAACTTACGGTTGGGTTTTGAGAAAATCCTAACCGTAACAATAGCCTCCATAAAAATTTGGTTTGAATATTACGGTTGGGTTTTTTCTTAAAACCTAACCGTAACATATGGACCACCTTTTGTACTTAAATTGTTACGGTTGGGTTTGTGTTAAAACCTAACCGTAAAATATAGGAGAAAAATTACGGTTGGGTTTTGAGAAAAAACTCAACCGTAAATTTTCCTGTGTAGTGAATATTTTTTTTGTTGAAGTTGAATTGCTTTGAAATTATCTAACTTGTATTGGTTGTGTGTTGTAGGAAGAATAAGAGAGGTAATAATTTAACACCTATTTCTCACACTCCAACCCCTCGCCACAGAAAGCATTTAGGGGTTCAGAAGAGAGGCGTGAGCAAGACCTATAATCCCTCTTTTGAGGTTGGTGGTGGTAGTGTTCCTCAAATTGCAGAAGAGGAATATAATGTGTTTCAAGGCTTGGGTGATCTACCAACACCCAGAGGTTCTCTTGTGATTAGAGAACCACCACAAGAGCAACAACACGAAGAAGAAGAGGGGGACAGAGAACAACATGTCCCTCAAGGCAAAGGTAAAGAAATTCGAAAAGAAAAGGCAAAGAAAAGGGTTGCCAAAGAAATTCCGAAAGAAAAGGCCGAACCTCAACTGTGGCCTAAGAAGAGGAATGGAGGACTATGGGGTGAGGCCCCAGACAAATCTGCAATATTATTTGGTTATCCCCATTCATGGGCTGCCAAAGTTGCAGCGACCAAGGTATTATTCTAATCACTTCTCTTATTCTGTTAAATTTTGGTTTTTTAACTTTTATAAGTAAAACAAATTTGTTTTTATTTTTTGTAGGTTCATACACAGGCGATCAAGAAATTGGTTCGTCAAAGGGCTCAACATTGGCCCTTAACTGATGAATGTACGGCTGTACAAATTCTGGTAAATGCTACCGGGTTAGCTCCCGGAATTACACATTCAATGTGGGAGTATGAAAGTGTCGTTTGTGCAGCCTTCATGGAACGTTATTGGCCTGAAACCGATACGTTTCATCTCCCATTCGGCGAGATGACTATAACGCCGGATGATGTCCAATCAATTCTTGGGTTGGAGGTGGAAGGTAAATCAGTGTTTGAGGGTTTTGACAACAACATGTCCTGGAGTGATATTTATGCACTTGTCAAAGAAACACTTGGATGGGAGAAGACCGAAGCTGAATCGGAATTTAAATTGGTGAGTGGAGATAAACCGGGGATTCCAAAGAAGAAAGGTCAATCCATAAGCAAGAAAATATTGTTGCGGTCACTAAGGGAGAAGTTTGGAGGGACCGCAAAGTTGGAAATGGCTGGGGTCGTCATAGATGACACCAGAGCCATTCGAACAGCTAGAGCTTATCTGCTATATATGCTCGGCACAATCTTCCTTGGTGACAACTCGGGCAACAGGGTCAACGTCCAGTATCTACAATGGTTTCAGGGTGATCTCGGGATGACCCATCAGTACTCGTGGGGAACTGCCACCCTGGCCTACCTACTTGCTAACCTTCGAAAAGCTTCGAGGGTTAGGGGAACTGAGATTGCCGGTAATACCGGTCTGCTTCAGGTAATTTATTGTTTGAATTTCAATATTCAATTTTAATTTATTTTTTTCTCATCTTCTTATATTAATATTAATTATCTTTATAGGCATGGGTATACGATCACTTTCCCAGACTGGCTCCTCAAACAAGCGTTGATGTTAATGAACCTACGGGAAAGAAATTCGTCTTCACCGGGACGCAGGCAAAATATAAAGAAGTGCTCATAGCAAAGATGAGAACAGAAATTGATGCTTTCACGGTTGATGATGTTGTTTTCGACCCTTATGTGAAGATTAACATAGAGAGTGATGGACATCTTGAGGATTTACGTGAATTGTCGAACGTGGCAGGCTACAACGGCCCTTTGTATCATCCGTTTGGGTACGTGATGTCCAACCCCCGCCGAACTCTCCGGCAATATGGATACGTCCAAACAACGGTGACACGTGAAATGTTTAAATTGTGTGTGAATGGGTCGATGATCGAAGGGCCAAACATCGTGCTAAACTATGAGCCGACGCCTTCAGTCGCGGTTTGGAATAACCGCACTGATCCGAAATACCAAGTCCAAAGGAATGAGTTAACTCCCTCTCCTGGCACAAAAGAGGCTGCAGCAGATTACTTGGATTGGTATCGCCATTTTGGTCATCCAACTATCATCAACAGTGATCCTGAGACTCTGGCAATCAACACAGAAGATGGTTTCTGGAAGAAGGCATATTTCAATTTGGTACGTACATTATTTTTGTTATTAATGTTTTTAAGATTTATTACTAAACATTTATCCTACTTTTATTTTCATATGTCAATAGAAAAAGAAAGCCGTTGCATTGGCGGACTCTATTAATCCATGCCTAAGCACAATTGATGTGAGGACGCCTGACCATCTCCAAGCTTTGATTAGGAAGCTTCATCATGAAGTTGAGGATGTGCAGCGGACTTTAAAGAGGAGTAGACCCGGTACGAGAGGCGCGACTAGAGATGCGAGTACTACTAGAAGAGAGCCCCAAGCATCGGATGAAGAGACACATGATGAAGCCGGGGATGCGCAACATGGCGCTCGTACTCGAGGCGGTCGTGCTGGAGCTCGTACTCGTGGCGGTGCTGGTCATCGTAATGTTATGAGCAAAAAAAGACCTCGTCAAAGTCATCGACCTACCCCTCCTCCTTCTCCCTAACTCTATGTCTATGGTTTTGTTTTGTATGTGTGAATTAGTTGTACCTTTAATGTGAAGTTAGATTTGAAGTTTGAATTAAACTTGAAGGTGAAAATTTATTTGATTAATTTTTTTAAGTTGGAAACCATGCATCGGGAAATCCCGGTAAAAATACCCAGTCACATTAGTGTTACGGTTGGGTTTTGCCTGGAAACACAACCGTAAATCTGTCACATTTTAATACTACAGTTTTACGGTTGGGTTTTCATCTAAAACCCAACCGTAAATATGAAAGAATAATTTTACGGTTGGGTTTTGGCTTAAAACCCAACCGTAAATAAAGAACCTCAACACATAATTTTCTAAATATATTACGGTTGGGTTTTCAGCCAAAACCCAACCGTAAATTCTACTGGATAACTTTAAATTTGATTCTCTAATTTGTTCGTTTTTCGTTTTTTCTTTGTTTGAATAACCCAATTTACCTTCAATCTAGTTAAAATGATTGAATAAGTTAAATTTTTTGATTTTGAAACCCTAATTTGACCTTAAAACTCAAAGCTACAAAGGTTGGTTACGGTTGGGTTTTGGCTTAAAACCCAACCGTAAATAAAGAACCTCAACACATAATTTTCTAAAGATATTACGGTTGGGTTTTCAGCCAAAACCCAACCGTAAAATCTATTTTGAGGAAAGTTTAGGGTCGTTTTTGATTTTTTTTGGGGTTTTCAAATAGAGCCGTTCAAACCTTGTACGACCCATTTTTCAAAATATAGCCGTTACACTTCTGGTTTATAAGTGAAATAGTTGAGTACATATCCAACCCATCCATTTTTTTTAAAAGTTAAACCTTTATGTTACAACAATCATCTCTAACAAAACTAGTACTCTAACATAGTGGAATATGGGTCAACCTGGGATTAAAAATCCAGATTTTTCTTTGGATGAAGATTTATGTATTTGCCGCAACTTTGTATTATGTTTTCCAAAAAGAGGAGAAGAAAGAAGGCAAAGTGGTATAACGAGTCCGAGTTATTGGCAAAAAATCCATGAAAACTTTTGTTCTGAAACCGGCAACCCTTATAACCGTGATCACGTCAAGTTGATTTGTCGATATAACACTATACACCGATACGTAGAAGAATTTATGGCATTAGTTCGTATTATTGGTCAACTACGACTTAGGGGTGAAACCGAAGATGAGGTGTTACAGAGATCTCTTGAAGAATGGAGGAGATGGAAAATATGGCCCTTTTTATACCTACCTCATTATCACATCCTAAAGGACTTTTTGCTCACTCGCAAACCTATTTATTAGTTCTTTTGTAATGACATTTGGGTTTGTTAGTGGTAATTTCAATTGTATCCCAGGTTACTTTAATGATTTCATGGGTTGTAATGTGGTCAAAAATTTGATGTTTACATAAATTTTGTGTTTTGAACCCAATTTTGAGTGAACTGAAATTCCAAAAAAGGTTAACAAAAATATTTACGGTTGGGTTTTGAATGCAAACCCAACCGTAAACCTACCAGATTAAAATTCACCCAGGTTTACGGTTGGGTTTGGTCTCAAAACCCAAACGTAAACGTTGCAGTTGTACGGTTGGTTTTGGAGTCATAACCCAACCGTAAAACTGGGGGAAAAACCCTGGAAGGTTTACGGTTAGGTTTGCACTCAGTACCCAACCGTAATTTTTCTTTATCGTGTAGTGACTGTTTACGGTTGGGTTTTCAGTGAAAACCCAACCGTAAACCTGGGTGAATTTTGTTGCCACACATGTGATACTCCAAATTTTTCGTTTCCAAAATAAATATATTAATATTATGATTCCTCCAACATACATATGATATTGTTACTACGAATATTAAATGCCTTCCAGGTTTACTATATTATCATTCCGACTCCGAGTCAGAAACAAATGATATGAATTGAAAGGTCGGGGAGGGTTTTAATGCCTTCCAGAGTTCGAAATTGTGCTTGAACCGGTGACACCAATACTTGACGATATCACCATCGTATCCATCCTGTAAAGGGGGTAATGGACTTCCTTCTTTCAACTTGAGACCGACATAATGGCAGTTCTGCACCAGCCCAATCACACATCTTCTATTAGCCAATTGTTCGACAAATGTTGATCTTGTTGGTGCAAATGTAAAACAATATCCATTTGAGATATAATGTATGACGCAATTGAAAGCGTTGACGAGGAATTGCCCACATATTGGCATGCTCATATAATACTCGCTAGTGCAATTCTTGTTGCCTATTAAACGCCTTTCGAGAGAGATGAACTCCTCGTTTAACAACGACTCTTCATCTCTATATGCACACATCATTGGCTTGTATAAATCTGATAGACACATTTTAGTGTCTAATTTGCACCTTAATTTCTATTGAGTTAGTATTCGATTTTGTGTCTATTACGTGTTTTATTGCTTTTGTAGGTACATTAGAAGAATAAAGATTTGTGGAAAAATTGGCTCAAAAAGTGTTCAAAGCACCCGGGAAAATGGATCAAGGCACCCACACTTTGGATTGGGGCACCCTTGGATCGGGATGAGCTGGATCGGACCAACTCAGCGGGTCAACTCGGCCCAGTCAACTCGGTCAAAGTCAGTTGACCGAGTCAAACCCAGTTGACCAGGTCAAAGCTTCATCGGCAAACAGGACTCAAATCAAATCGCAAATTTGATGGGATTTCAGCAAATTGATAAGTACCCAATCTAATTAAAGGTTCGTACAATCGATTAGAAGCTCTAGAAGCCGAAGATAAGGGCTGGAGAAGCATGAATTTGGACGGGAACAGGAACATATTTCTGTTTTGGATTACTATCGATTTCTCGTCAAATCACCGAGTTATAATGGGATTAGAACATCCTAGAAGACTCACAGGGCCTATATAAAGAGTTTACAATCTTCAGAATTAAAGGACGAAGCTCCAGAACCACTTTTGCTATTTTCCGTTCAAGTTCCGACACCGGCCGGTCACTGCTGCTGCTCCCGGTGATCGGTGTTCTTCACCATCGCAGCTGAAGAAGAGGACAGTGCAACAGTTTTAACTGTTGCTGTTTCAAATCTGTCTGTTACCATTTCTTCTCTCTTTTCTTGCTTGAAACCGTGCTGTAACAGTTGAACCCTGTTCCTGTGACGTTTATACCCGTTGCTGTTTGGCTGTTGCACTATTATTTCACCTTGTAATCAACTTTTTGAGCAATGAAATCAACTTTTGAGCAATCTTTTTCCACCATGAGCTAAGTCTATTTACTGGGATGATGGATAAGGTAATTTTCTCAATTTTATGTGATTTAATTATTTTCTAATAATTATTTATAATTCTTTTATCATTAAAATTGCATAGTTTTGAATAGTAAAAACGGTTTTCTTTCAACAGTTGTGCTTTTGCTTGATGGATTATGCTTCGTTAATTAATTTTGATAATCCATGCTTGTGATTTACCTCTGTTTGTTAGCATAACAAAACCAATTTTGGCAATTATTTGGGCTTCAATTAATTTAAAAAGAATTATCTGATTAATCACATAGGTTGTTAGAATTACCTGATTCCTGATTCCTGGTATTTTTAAAATTATTCAAAAATCATATTTAGGTTATTTAGTCTTTTTCTTACTCCTGGAATTTTCTAGAATTAGTTTAAATCATTATTTTCTAAAATCACCACCTTCACAAGTTCGAGAATCGAATCTCTTTTTACCACTATATAAAATCACATCAATTTTTGGCGCCGCCGACGCGGACTTGTTTTTAGGTTTAGGGTTTTAGATTTATTTTTAGGTTTTTATTTTTTTACTTTGTTCTATTTTACGTTTGTTTTGGTATTTTTCCTTTTTACTACAGGTTCGATTTTGGATCGAAAAGAGATTACGCCCAAGTTTTGGAGTTAAATCTAAAGACTTGGAATTAAAAAAGGGAAAAGCTTAAAGAACGAAAAAGAAGATCGAAGATTTTATTTTTTTTTTAAATTATATTTTTAGTTTATTTTAATTAGTTTTAATTAGTTTTAGTTAGTTTAGAAAATTGTATTAGGGTTTTTATTAATTCTGTAATTTTTATTTTATTTTTGGACACTTTTAGACATTTTATTTTTAAACCCTACGGAGGGTAATTTTGAATATCAAACTTATGTCTTACATAAGTTACTTCGTCCATACCCAACCCTGCTGCTCCGCTAAATGGTCCAACTTGTTCGATGAATACACGGTTAGGTTGCATTACAAAAACCCAACCGTAAATGATCATCCCACTTAAACTAACATTAAAATTTACGGTTGCTTTCTAATCCAAAACCAACCGTAATATAACTTTACAAAAACCACAAATTTGTTACGGTTGGCTTCCATGACTCAACCCAACCGTAACTACAATTCATACTACAAACATTCATATTTACGGTTGGGTTGGATTACTAAACCCAACCGTAACAAAAATTGTACAAACAACGCAACCAGATTACGGTTGGGTTTTAAAGCAAAACCCAACCGTAACAATATGGTAAAATATACACTAATACTAACACTAAAGTTACGGTTGGGTTAGGTGACTTAACCCAACCGTAAATAAATTTCACTCTAAAAATCATTTTACGGTTGGGTTACATTACTAAACCCAACCGTAAATAAATTGTAGAAACACCACAACTATTTTACGGTTGGGTTTCACCTCAAAACCCAACCGTAAATTCTGCGGGATTCTCAAAATGTCTGAATTTCCGTCTCCTTAAACTACGCAATTCCAACGGATTTTTTGATTCAAAATTCTAGCCGTTGGTACCTTTTTCCCTATAAAAGGAAACCTTTACTTGTCACTTTCTCATTATTCTCTATCCCTTTCATTCTCATTATAATTCTAGATTTTCTCATTATTCTCACCATACCCTTTCAACCACTAAAAATGGTAAACACATACACGAATGATGAAGATGTTGCAATTGTTCGAGCGTGCATACGATGCTAGAGCATGCTTACGATAGAGCCTTCTATAACAACAATAACAACGTTGTTTCACAACAAAATTGGTATGAGGGTCAAGATACCGAAGAATGGTGGAAACGGGTATTTCGAATGTTTGCGGCATTAGAGGGGAATGTAAATCATAGGCCGTGGAGAGCCATTAAGAGACGGTTAGAGACGTTGTATCGACAAATGAACAACTTAAAACTGGAAAAGCAAATGAGATTCGAAGCAAATCCCTACGAGAACGGTGTGGAAAGAGTAAGTTTGTCGATTAATAAATCGTTAATTAAAAAGAGATTTCAAAAACTCAAACTAATAATTGATTTGTTTTTTTCAGCATGCGTTGTCTATGGAGCAGTATAGAATCAAATATGGGGAGGAGTTCAAGCATACAGATTGCTACCGTATTATGGAAACAAGTCGGGTGTTTGATTATCGCCATTATCTTTAAGTGTTTAAGTGTAATCATCCAATGGTCTATTGTATTTCGTTTCCTTTGTTTTATTCCTTTAATGTACTACTTTAAATCTATTACAATAGAAGGAATAAGTAACAAAGTTGTGTTTTAAACCCAATTTGGAGTATATTGAAAATCAAAAACAGTTAACAGGACCATTTACGGTTGGGTCCGATTACTAAACCCAACCGTAATACAATTTGTACAAACACCACAACTTGTCTACGATTGGGTTTTAAGGCAAAACCCAACCGTAATTCTGTGTTGAAATTGAAACAAAAAATTACAGAATATGTTACGGTTGGGTTATAAGCCAAAACCCAACCGTAAATTCTACTGGCTACGGTTGGGTTTTAAGGAAAAACCCAACCGTAATTCTGTGTTAAAATTGGAACAAATATTAACATAATTTTTACGGTTGGGTTATAAGCCAAAACCCAACCGTAAATTCTACTGGATAACACAAATTTGGATTATCTAATTTGTGTGTTTTTCGTTTTTTCTTTGTTTCAAACACCCAATTTACCTTCAATCTAGTAAAAATGATTGAATTATTTCAAAATTTTGATTTTTAAAACTCAAATTTAACAAAAAAATCAATTCTCAAAAGAATGAGTTACGGTTGACTTTTCCTTTAAAACCCAACCGTAACTATGGGAAAAATGGTGTTCATCATTTCTTCTACTTACGGTTGGGTATGGTTTAAAACCCAACCGTAACTTTGCACAAAACATGGTGTTCATCATTGTTCTTTCATTTACGGTTGGGTTTTCAACAAAACCCAACCGTAAATCTGGCCAAAAATGGTGTTCTTCGGTTTTCTTATGGTTACGGTTGGGTTCGACATGAAACCCAACCGTAAATTTCTCTGAATAACAAAATTTGAATCTTTCAAATCGTGATTTCATCAAGTTTTTCTTCCCACCAAACACAAATTCAAATAAAAAAAAATTCAAATCATTTGATTAGGTAAAAGATTATGTTTAATTAATCATGATTAGTTTAAATTAATCTTAACTAATTAATGTAATTAAGATTACTAATGAGGGGTGGTTTGGGTATTGTGAAAATATTATGGATAAGGGGTTTTTGTGTTTTACTTCATAATGTCCCTATTTCGTCTTATTAGAGGAGCCCCTCAATCAAATTTGGAGCCCCTATATCTCTCTTCTTGTGAAAGGCATCCGGCATGTGACTACTCAAAATCAGCTTACTCTTTTTATCAATAAAAATGTAGTCAAAATTCTTTTGACACTTGTTTATTAAAAAAAATCTTTTAACACTTCGAATTCTATGATTCATTCTATGAGCAGATGAGAGTTGTCGACACAACTAACAGTTGATTACTAAAGTTTTTCTGTAATTTTTTTTGCCCAGACGGTGGATAAGTGCATTTATATCCACCGATTCTAGGCAAAAAAACTTTTGAATTTAAGTTTTTTAGAATCGGCACACGTGAGGAACCTTATCCACCGATTCCAGATAAATTTTTATAAAAAAAACTATCGTTTTTGAGTTTTTTTTAACAATCGACACTTGTGGAGAATTGTATCCGCCGATTGTGATCAATCGTCCATAAAATAAAGAACGTATGTCGATTCCGGATTGATGTTCTTCATGGATCAAGAACATCAAGGACAATCGACCATTAAAATAAAGAACATATGTCGATTCTTAGTCGATTTTCTTCGAGGATCAAGAACATCAAAAACAATCGGTCATTGTGTGACTGCCTTATTAGCCGATTGTTTTTTAACCCGAAATTTTTCCAAAACTTTGCAAATTTTCAAATCAAAAAAAAAAATTGATTTGAAACTTTGTTTTTTTAGTTTTTGATAAGTTTTGAGGGAAATAGAAATAGATTGGAAGTATTATGGATAATGGTAGAAATGTAATTTCAACTAGTAAGGGTAATTTAATAGTTTTACCCCTTTTAAACACCACTTATCCCCTCACCTAGGTGAAAACAAAATTAAGTAGACCTGAAATAAAACGGATAGACCTAAAATTAACCAGGTTAAAAAAAACTAGTCGATATATAAAAAAAATTATTATAAAATCTAATAAACTCATGACCCTGCAAACTAATAGAACATTCCCTAAATTAATAAACACGCAATGCAATAGAAAAAAGAATCAAAAAGTTATGGGCTTGCAATGTAGTAATTATTTTAGTTTTATAAATTAATTAAAAGTTATGTAGTTCCAGTTTTCTCTAAATTTTAATACTCTATAAACTTATGGAGCTCATTTTTTTTAATGTATTCTTACCTCTTTGGGTCCATCCAATCAGTATATGCTTTTGCTTCATCACTTGAAGTATCATCAAGGTTTTGATGCATAATCTAAAAAAGCTCGTCCGCTTGATTTTTTATAAATTCCTCCATCTCAATTATATCATGCGAATTCTGTTAGTAAAATGCATATAATAGAGATTTTCTTCGGTAACTTAATGACCTTCTATGGTTTCCTTTCTCCACATTTGTTACATTTGGAGAAGGAGGTCAACCCATGTGCAGCCTTTTTGGTTGTCTCAAATGTGCCTCAAATTTGCATTTCTTTGTGCCAAATTCAGTTATTCGGATGCTTATGTTAAGTCCAAATTTTATTGATCCCCCGTTGTCCCAAATCATCAGACCAGCAATGTCCCTTCACAATGTATCCATGGTTTACATACTGCTTGATATTTGAAGCTAGTTTTCACCTACATCTCTCAAGATTTTCTAAAGCAATTACTCTTTGAATAAACTCTAAAGCGATTACTCTTTGAATGAACACAACTCCAAGTTGGTAAACTAGAAGTGATTGGATTTGGAATCCTTGGTGACTTCATACAGACGACTAAGCGAGGATGCTTCACATGTTTTTGTTTCTTCTTATTTGTAACAAGGTGCCCAAACAAATTCCGTTCAACTTTACTGATATTCTGAATCCTCATAAAATTTCAATTTCCCAAAGAATTCTCTAAAATGTGACAGCCTTGAAACATCTTGTGAACATTCTAACAGTCAGTAATGCAAGTATGAAATATACAAGACAAGCTGATATTTCATACAACCAGGGAGAATGGGAGATAGCACAGGTTTTTGGCTCTTTGCAATTTCATTCTTTCTTGCCTGAAATGCACTAATCAAGACAGCTTGAAGAAAAAAACTGGGAATGTTTATGCTGTGTTTGTGAGTAAAAGAGGGTGTTTTTGTGGGGGGGACCAATTTCTAAAGCTTAATGAAGCTGCTCGTTCATGGATGGACCAACCATCATCACCACACAAAATTTAAAACAAACCAGTATGTAGTGTCACTTTCAACAATGACGACGATTTTAGCATGCTTTCGGTTATGCTACTTAAACATAACATTGTCGTATGTCTCTCTGATGATGAAGCCATGCAGGCCTAGTTCAACAATTATCTAATGTGTTTTATTCAAATGAATCCATTGGTGTTTTGATTTTTATTATTATTGTCTATTGTTAATATTAGTAAACACAAATAATTAATCCACCGGGAGAGATTTCGAGATTCCTCCTACATCTAAATCTGGTCGTTGGTTGTGAATACTAGGTCTCTTTGGAAAGTGGCTCTAAGGCCCAATTTTAAATCACGACTCAGTTCTACGGAAAAAAATACCCTAAGATTTTTTTCGGTGGCCGTAAAACGTTTGATTGCTGAATTGTTTCAAACGAAACAACCTTCTACTCTTTTCTTTTTCTTTTTTTTTAAAAAAATCGAACTTTTTATGTAATAAATAGACTACTGTTACGTATTAGATAGACTACTAAATATTTTGTAACATCTCAGACCACTTTTATAACTTCATAGTTTGGTTAATGGAAATAATGTACGTGGGTAATATAGTAGTAGACAGTACTAGTATTAAACCTTTGAAAGTGAGTAGTAAAGAGAAGATTTTAAAACTCTGTTTTGTTTCTTAATTCTGGTACACATACATAAGGAGACGATTATTTACAGTAGTTCCTCACATGGTGGTATAAGCAGAGAAGGTGACACGTATTTAAAGTCGTGTCATTGTAATATATTGCATGGCAACATAATTATCCAAAAACAAATTAACTTAATTTGGTTTAGGTTTATCCTATTTGATCGTTATTTTTACCTTTAAACATATACTATTACTCCGGAGAGAAATTGTGGGCCATCCGCGAACGAGGTGTTTACATAACATTTTCGCTTAAACCATCATTTTAATAATATTGCTTCATTAAAACCTTGCCGGTAAAATTTAATGAGATAAAATCCGGAAGAAAGATAAATACTACAATAAAATTCTTAGAAGAGTGTTTGACACGCATATACTGCCTCGTTAAAGTCTTGACAAGAAAAACTCAGTAGGACAAAACCTTGTCGAAGGAAAAAGAGTTCAACGTGTTAAAGTCCAAAATCAAAACTCCCCATGAACAAATTCTCTGTTAGTTTGCCTGCTTGTACATGTGGTGTATTCTGATTCCATAAACCAGCTTCTGAAAAAAAATTGTTGGTAGACTTGGTGAAGAAATCAGCATAATTTTCACATGATTGTATCTTCTGGATATCAATCTCGTTGTTCTTCTGGAGATGGTGAGAATAAAATAACTTTGGTGGGATATGCTTTGTTCTATCACCTTTGATGTAGCCCTCTTTAATTTGTGTTATACACGTCGAGTTGTCTTCACAAATTGTTGTTGGAGCACTGGTTATAAAAGTTAGACCGCAAGAGCTTCTGATGTGTTCAATTAATGACCGCAACCACACATATCCTTTACTTGCTTCGTGAAGAGCAATTATTTCAAAGTGATTTGAGGAGGTAGCTGGCATGATCTGCTTACAAGAACGCCATGAAATTATAGTACTACCGCTGGTAAAAACGTACCCTGTCTGAGAGATTCCTTTGTGCGGGTTTGACAAATATCCAGCATCTGTATATCCTATTATCTGCGAACAACTTAAAGAATCTTTCGAGTAAAACAAACCCATGTCAGTAGTACCACGAAGGTAACGAAAAATTTGTTTTACCCCTATCCAATGTCGTTTCGTTGGTGCAGAACTATACCTGGATAGCAAATTTACTGCAAAAAAAAATGCCAGGCCTAGTACATTGGGCTAAATATAACAAAGCCCCAATTTCACTCAAGTATGGTACTTCGGGACCAAGGAGTGCTTCATCCTCCTCTTTAGCGAGAAATGGATCTCTTTTAGGGTCAAGAAATCTAACAACCATTGGGGTGCTAAGCGGATACGCTTCGTCCATATTGAAATGCTTCAAGATTTTCTCTTTATAAGTGGATTGATGGACAAGAGTTTCACTCTCATAATGCTCAAGTTCTAGGCCTGGATAAAATTTTGTTTTACCGAGATCTTTCATCTCGAACTCCTTCTTTAAGCATTCAATTGCTTTGGAGAGTTCATCAGGAATTCCAATCAAGTTGATGTCATCCACATACACAACTATTATTGCAATTTCAGATTCTGTCTTTTTAATAAATACACAAGGGCAAATAGGATTGTTCACATATCCCTCTTTTATTAAGTATTCACTGAGGCGATTATACCACGTTCGCCTTGATTGTTTTAATACATATAGATCTCTATTTAGTTTAAGTGAATACATATGACGTGGTTTCCCTTCAGGTAATCTGAATCCTTAAGTTTCATGTAAATGTCTGTATCTAGCTTGCAATATGAATACGCAGTGACCACGTCCATTAAATGCATGTCAAACTTTTCAGAGACTGCCAGACTTATCAAATATCTAAAGATAATTGCATCCATAACAGGGGATTATGTCTCTTCATAGTCAATCCCAGGTTTCTGCAGGAAACCTTTTGCCACTAGTCGCGCTTTGTAGCTAACGACTTCATTTTATCGTTACGCTTCCTCACAAACACCCATTTGTTATCTACAGGATTCACATTTTCTGGTGTTTGGATTACGGGCCCGAAAATATTGCGTTTAGCGAGAGAATCGAATTCATCTTGGATTGCCATTTTTCATTTCGTCCAATCTCTCTTTGTTGACATTCCTCTATAGAATGTGGTTCAATACCATCATTATCGTTGGCAATTTCAATAACTACTGAGAATGAAAATATATCGTCGGTAATTACTGTGTTACGATCCCATACTTCTCTGTCGCATGCGTAATTTATGAAAATTTCTTCATTTATAGGTACCTGTGTCTCAATCAAGACTTTATCCTCTTCAGAAGGTTCATCAGAGAAAATGGGTTGTTCTTTGATAGTTTCTTCAGGAGTGCTATCTTTAATCGAGACAAATTGGCTCTTCCTCTTTCGAGGGACAAAATATCTTGATCCAACTGGTCGTCCACGCTTCAGGCGTGCCTTTGATGACTCGTTTTCTACTGATTACCCAACTTGTCATGTCGATATATCAATCCGAGATGGGCATTTCTAGCAGGCACATACAATTTTGTAATTCAACTGTGTCAGTAAATGCATCAGGCATTTGATTTGTAATATTTTGCAGATGTATAATCTTTTGCACTTCAATTTCAGATTGATTTGTGCAAGGATCAAGATGAGACAAACTTGATGTGTACCAAGATATTTCACGTCGTTCTTCTGACAGCTTACCTTCTCCCCCTAACAGCGGGAAAACTGTCTCATCAAAATGACAACCTGCAAATCTAGTTGTAAAGACATCAATTGCTAAAGGTTCTAAATACCTTATAATAGATGGAAAATAAAAACCAACATAAATACCAAGGCGGCGTCGTGGACCAAATTTAGTTCCTTGTGGCGGTGCAATCGACATATAAACAGCACATCCAAAAACACGTAAATGCGAAATATTTGGTTGCTGCCCCGAAACAACTTGTAAAGGGGAATATTGATAAATAGAAGTTGTTCGAAGCCGGACTTAAGTCGTAGCATGCAAAATGGCATGTTCCCATGCGGATACAAGTAATTTAGTCCTCATAAGCAGTGGTCGAGCAATTAACTGAAGATGTTTTGTAAAAGACTCAGCTAATCCATTCTGAGTATGCAAAAGTGATACAGGATGCTCGACATCAATACCAACTGAAAGGAAATAAGCATCAAAAGCCTTAGATGTAAATTCACTAGCGCCATCAAGACGAATGGACTTAGTAGGAAAGTCCAGAAAATGGGCACGCAACCGAATAATCTGGGCAAGCAGTCTGGCAAACGCAACATTACGTGATGATAGTAAACAAACATGAGACCATCTAGCAGATGCGTCTGTCAATACCATAAAGTATTGAAATGGTCCACAATATGGGTAGATAGGTCCACAAATGTCACCATGTATCCTCTGGAGGAATGTTGGTGATTCAACAATAAATTTTATTAAAGATGGTTTTATAATCATTTTTCTAAGGAACAAGCAACACAATTTATATCATTGCTTAACAGAAGCTTCTGGTTCTATAAAGGATGTACATGGGAATTTTATATTATCCTACTCATTATGGTAAAACCTAGGTGTCCAAGCCGATCATGCCAAAGCTTGAATAATTCAGGGTCATTAAACTTCTGGTTAATGACAACATTAGATTCTACAGTTCGAATTCTCGTAAGATATAACCCAAAAAGATAACCTTAAGCTTCTCTACAACGCGCTTTTGGCACGAAACAGATGAAGTATTACACGAATACTCCATATTATGTTCATCTATTGTTTCAAGGTGGTAACCATTACGTCGTATATCTTTAAAACTCAACAGATTCCTCTGGGATCTGGTAGAATATAAGGCGTATTCAATAATTAATTTTGTACCACCTGGTAGAATGATACACGCTCTTCTGGAGCCGTCTATCAGACTACTCGAACCCGAAATGGTATTCACATTACCCTTAAACCTTTTTAGGGTTATAAAATATTTATGGGTTCGAAAAATTGTGTTTTTTATTCCACTGTTAACCAAAGAAATATCTTCATCGTCTACCTTAGAATTGGATAGATTACTTCTGAATCCATACCCTTCAACACAAATAGACGAGAGAAAATTAACAAAATATCCACTTGTATTATACACCAAAAAAATGTGGTATACATCAACAAAAACATACATAAAAATATACAAAAACAAAAACTCATAAAATACAAGAAAATATACTACAGGGCATATGAGGGAAACATTTTGTTCTACAACTCATCAAAAGGAAAGTGGATAGGCTCGCCACCTTCAGGGCCGACGAGATAATCAGATATATCCAAGAGGGTATTATTGGTATTAATATTGGCCTCTATTAAATTTGTTCATATATCTTCGGCAGGTCGCTTCTGGGACGCCTGATAATGTTTAACATAATTTTCTGGCATACGAAAGGTACGCTGCCAGTGACCAGTTGAGCCACACCGACAGCAAAAATCTTTATGAGGAGGTTGGTTTGAAAAACCCTTTCCCTTTTCTTGCTTCAGTTCCTTCGGTTCCGCAATTTTCAACGGTCGCTGGTACGGATGATAATGGACATATTTCCCCCGTACATTTTTGTGGCCCCACGTTGGTAACTTTTGCCATATCCATGTTTGCTTTTGTTACCATGACTATTTCTTCGTCCATAAGATGTAGTTGCATGGCTTCAGGCACAACTGCGGAACCAGTGAGACGAGCTTAATGGTTTTTCAACAAAAGCTCATTATTCTGCTCTGCAATTAATAAACAAAAAATTAGCTCAGAATATTCTTTAAATTTGTGCTATGTTGCTGCAAGAGCACATTCGAGGCATGAAAGGTTGTAAATGTTTTTTCCAACATTTTTTCTTCAGTGACAGTCTCACCACACAATTTTAGTTGTGAGGTTATTTTAAACAGAGCAGAGTTATAAGCTGCCATTGAATGAAAATCTTACAGCCGCAAGTTAAACCAATCACTCTGAGCTTTTGGAAGTATGACCAACTTCAGGTGGTCATATCACTTTTTCAGGCAGTTCCACAAAGTAAGTGGCTCTTTAACTATCAAACATTCCTTTTTCAAATCATCATATAGATGTTGACGGAGTAAAATTATGGTTGTAACACGGTGCTTCCTTCTTGAATTGTCTGCCTAAGACTTTTAACTTCAGGGCATCAAAAGCCCAAGGAATGTAATTATTTCCTAATATATCAAGACCTGCAAATTTAAATTTTGTTAAATTTTTCATCTATGAAAAATATTTAAAGAAACAATAATTATCTATACTTCATATATTTTAGTTGCCGAATGACCGATGATTCGACGAAAGTTTGTGCTGATAACATTTTATGTAATAAATAGACTACTATTATGTTATGTATTACATAGACTACTAAATATTTTGTAACATCTCGATCATTTTTATAACTGTATAGTTTGGTTAATGGAAATGACGTACGTGGGTAATATAGTAGTAGGCAATGCTAGTATTAAACCTCTAAAAGTGAGTAGTAAATAGAAGATTCTATTGCTCTGTTTTATTTCTTAATTTTGGTACACATGTATATAAGGAGATATCGACTATTTATAGTAGTTCCTCACATGGTATAAGCAGAGAGAGGTGACATGTATTTGAAGTCGTGTCGTTGTAATATATTGCATGGTAACATAATTATCCAAAAACAGATTAACTTAATTTGGTTTAGGTTTATTCTATTTGATCCTTATCTTCACCTTTAAACATCTGGATTACTCTGGAGGGAGAAATGATGCCATCCACAAATAATGTGTTTACACAAAACTGTATTAATAATTTTTCACAACCCCGGTTGTAAGAAGTTTTTCTTGTTCTCTTTGATAGAGTTGCAAGAAGTTTTTAGGTATGGAGTATTTTTACCTTTCAGAGGGTTTAAGTAGACTAATTACATGCAGGCTTTGGTCTTTCCAAAAGTTTAGGATAATAAACTTAGCTTGTTTCCCATATATTGTCATAACGACTAACTAAAAAGTCTAAAAATGAGGAGTTGCTTTAAAGTTGATATAGAGGTGGTTAGTTTTCCAAAATTTTGTTGTATTTCTATTTATTTTTTATAAGTGAAAGCCGTCTCTACCCAAACCCAGATAGGTCTGTCCCACTATCAAACCTACCTGCTAAATCTAATTATATAACTATGCTGATAGTAATATAAGTGGAGATCGAATCTTTGACTTTCTTCTTATTAGAGTCGATGAAAAAACGTTAAACTATAAGTTTGGATCCGCTATTATAGTTTAAGAGTTGGTTATGAATGGCTCTGGAACATATGATATTGTACCCACTCTTCTTAGTTGTCTACCGGAAAACGGCCTCCGCAATTTGTGCTCTAACTCCTCTCTAGTATCCATTCCCCGTACTCTCCTCTTGATTATTTGATGTTTTCTACAAAGTCAGAAATTGTTAGTCCTATTCATGCATTCATTAAGCAATTGTTGCTGCCTTCATTAACCTATTTTTCTCCGTACTGTGCCCATTGAGTCCCTGTGGCACCTGCTCTTACTACCTTGTAACAATTTTTTTTTAAGCTTATGTAA
Source organism: Papaver californicum (assembly GCA_023531435.1). NCBI lineage: Eukaryota > Viridiplantae > Streptophyta > Magnoliopsida > Ranunculales > Papaveraceae > Papaver > Papaver californicum. The sequence continues at coordinate 11,818,802 of JAJJMC010015859.1, forward strand.
GCTAGAGTTGCAGATGAGAGCGAGGAATTTAGGATTCATACTAGACAGTCTCCTGACTAAGTCCTGACCTGAGGACAAAATAATTCATGTGGAAAGAATGCAAGTAGTAACATTTAAGGTCTTGTCTAAAGTGTGCATGTTATATGAGTGGGGAATAAGTAGGCCCTTTATGTCTATTCACAGACAACCTTTTCTTATCCTTCTCATGTTAGGTTTTGGTATCATGACCCCTATGAACCTATAAGAACAGCTTGTTAATTTACCTTTTACTTTGTTTAAAATTAGGTAACTTCGTTTTTTAATTTAACATTTCAGTATCATGGCCTAACAAAGAAGAAACGGAGTATAATGATGTTGTTATTCATCATTTATGTTTTTTTCCACTACTACTCATAACCAATTTGATCATTTTAAGAGAATTTTGCTACAATTTGTACAATGGTATCATTATTTGTCAAAGTATCAAATTTCATGGGCCAGATTCTTTTTTTTAAGCTTATTTAAAGGGTCCAAGTTCACATTTTCAAAAGAATATGTATTTATAAAAAGATTCTTTATGTGTTTGGTTTAAGCCATTAAAATGCCTTTTAATTGTTTTCTTTTTTTTTCCTTTTGGAACAAATTCTTGCATACGGGCCTCTAGAAATTAATACAACACTTGCAGACTGTGATATAATTACGACAACGCGAATCACCTGAACATTCAGACAGCGCCGAGTAGGATTGAAAGCCTAGGTTGGACTAAAAATAAAATTTCTATGAGAGCT
>JAJJMC010015859.1:11819668-11870128 GCA_023531435.1 Papaver californicum
CCCCCCCCGAGATATGCCACTTCTGAGTTCCATCAATGCGATCAGGTTTTCATATTTTTTATCTTCAAGTGGTGAAGTTCGAAGAAACAATCTTTATTATTTGGAGGTACAAATTGGTCATTGTTTTTTGAATTTCTGAATGGAATTGTACATAACCCGATTTTGTCTACAAAGTAGAAACTAACGGGTTTTCAGATTAAAAAGAATTTTTTTGTAAAGTGAAAAATGAAAATAAGGTAAAAAATTATAAATATTTCCATGATTGTGAAAGAGTGTGATGGGTATACATCACACATATATAGGCCTACAAATATTTAGTGGGGAAGAAGAAAATTTGAGAGTGCAGTTAGTGGTTTTGTGAGTTGGATAGACAAAGTTGGGTTCATGGATTACAATTACATGCATAAATAAAATTAAAGGAGAAAAAAAGCTAGAATTGTTGATGTTGGATGTTTTTTTACAGTGATTTCTTTTGGGTGAGTGTGGTCAAAGATTTCATAGGAACACATACATTCACACTTTGGGTATAGTAATGATAATATTTGCACCCCACCATTCAAAACCCCTCCTCTGTCAATCAGTAAACTCCACAATAATTTTCTACTCACTTCGGTTATCCCACTTGATGCATGCACGTGTGCATGGAAAACCCTTAGTTGGTTTAAATTCATCTGTTTGACTGCTTTTTGTCTCAATTACCCAATCAGATAGTCTATTATTTGACGCCTTTTAGAAACTAAGAGGTAAAAAAATACTGATATTAATGAGTGTAACTGAAGTGTAAGAATAAGTTACTTAGAGAGAAACTTTTCCATTCAACTTGGCTGTCATCTATTTGCAACTCCAGCATAAAATTTTATTACTACTTCTCTAAGTCCAATTCTACTGTGATAAGAGCAAGCATTATAAAGGTGTAATTTTTCTGGCTTTGGCTATATTGCAGTGGAAGCCAAGCCTTGGCTTGCGAAAACTGAATTTCTATATTATTGAACTGATACTCAGTGTTCGTAAAGCAGTTCACACAGATATTCAGTTTCCATTAGGTTTTTGACTGTACCAAATTTTCATCTTCGATTTATTATTTTTGTTTGGTATTTTTATTTTCACACTCTTTTTATGCTCGATTTTAGCCTTCTATCGTTATAACGGCTCTATTTTTTAGGTCATTGGATCTCAATGATAAAAAGTTTTTTATCGAATTAGGATTTTCCTCTTTATATATTTAGGAACTAGATTTTCTTCTAGAAGCTCGATATCTATTTAAATCACCGCAAACCATTTTCTAGGAACTTAGATATCTATTTAGATCACCACAAACCATCTTCTAATAATTTTATTTTTTTTCTATTTTCTTCTTAAATTACCCCAAGTTATGTTGTAACAACTTTATATTTGAAACCATATTTGGGGATACCTCTATAAATTGTGGGATACATAACAAAACAAAATAGGGATGACCGTTGCATATGATTCGATCAGGCCCGAAATAATCAAGAACCATCTGCCCACTTGTACCAGAAACTCCGAACTAAAAAATTGATGTTTCACTTGATTATTAGTCACTGAGAGGCTAGGCATATATCTTCGTTTAGCAAAAAGTGAATGAACATTCGTTTGATCTTGATCCTTGCCGAGTGAAAAAGGAACTATACTGGATATGCACAACCCCCCCCCCCCCCTAACAATATCCATAAATGACTTTTTCGGGGAATTGTCTTCCTTTTTCTTTTTTTCTTATTTCTCGCGAATGATTCCATCATGAAATAAAGTATGTCCGGCCTGAATAAGCATCCTTTTTTTTTACTCCCCTCTTCTGTGGCGACGGGACATAAAAAAGGGGATCTTATCAACTTGTTCCGACCTAGGATAATAAGCTCATGAGCTCGGTCTTACTTCACCGTCGAGAAACGAAAGAAGACTTCCATCTCCAAGCTTAGCTCAGATGTAGATCGCTTCTCTTTGGGTGTGAAGCAGTGTCAAACCAAAATACCCAACAAGCATTAGCTCTCCCTGAAAAGGAGGTCATGAGTGAGTCCTCAAACCCACCCTTGAAGTCGACTAACCCCTGCTTCCGTTGATTCTCGTCTCTTTAATTTCCCTACTAAACCTCTGTTTATTCTGACACATAAATGCAGGAATCGAAGAAATGATGGCAGATTATGTTCACCAAGAACCGTAGTTGGATCTCGGTCTATTTGATAGTCTTTCTTTACATCGTATAAAAGATATTTTATTGTCAATTTTTTTTTTCCAATTAACCGAAGAACCTAATGGTCCATCCTTGGCCTGCTATCGCCAAGACCTATCTTAAGCACCTTCAACAGCTCTTGCTACCCTTCCCAACTTCCCCGTTCAACTTTGAAGCAGAAGCTGCGCCCCCTGGGATCGATAAACTTTTTGAATCTTGTTAACCAAAGAGATACGACTTTGTGCTATGGTTAACTCTGCGCCAATCAAAAACCCCTTCTGGTTAACCCGAGAAAAAAAAATGGGATAGATTTCTGAAAAAAATTGTTTAGTTAGATAGGGTCGATTAAGATAAGATGGGACACCAAAATAATTTATTGCTGAGCGGTATGAGGTAGGAAACTCTCAAGTACGGTTCTAACGGAAGGAATCGACCCACCTATTCCGACCGAGGAGAACAGGCCATTCGGCAGGGAGATTCTGAAATTGCGGAAGCTTGGTCCGATCAAGCTACTCCCATTCTCGTCGCATCTCTTCACCAGAGCTTATACCACGAGTGGAACGCCTCAAACCAGTACTCCGCCCTATTGAATAAAGCAAGTCCCATTTTGAAGTAAAACTAATAACCCTTTATTCACAGATTATTTGTAACGGCTAAACTACCTTTGTACTTTTATTTTATTTTAATTTTAATTTTAATTTATTATTACTTTTTATAAAAAATAATTTTTTTTCTAAAAAACTCAAAGTCGGCATTGAAACAGATGAACACAATGCCGCATTTTATTGACCTTTTTCAGTCGACATGGCTGGAAAATTCTGACAATGCCTGACTGTTGTAATTTTTTTTCAGAAACTAAGATTTTTGAATTGACAATGTTTCTTTAATGAACATCGTGTCGGCTGTAAAAGGTCAACAAAAGTCGGCATGATATTCATCTGTTTTAAGCCGATTGTCTAGAAACGGCATGGTATCTTCATTTTACCATGACGACTCTGAGTTTTTTTAGAAAAAAAATAAGTTAAAAAAATAAAAATAATAAAAATTAGAAGTATCATGAAAAATTAAAAATAAATAAATTATAAAAATAAAAATAAGAACAAGTAAATAAGTAATAAAATTAAAGAAGAATTATATAAATAAAATATAAAAGGGATAACTTAGTCTTTTTATAGTTTTAGGACACCCCTTATCAGAATACCTAGGATAGTTTTAACCTCAACATCCCCCAATTTATGGGGGTATCCCCCAAATATGGGTATTTATTTTTCTTCTCCATTTTTTTTCAAGATAAAAATGAAAAATAAGTACTCTCTTAACAAGACTTGCATCTTGTTACATGTTTTTATATACGAGAATGAAAAATTTTACGTGGATGTTGGGAAATTGTTTTGGAAAAACGCCTTAGAAAAATTCATAGAGGCACGTGTGGTGAAAATCTACATAATCGTAATAATTTCTTGCAATTGTTAACCAAAATAATAGGGCGTTGGATCAAAATAACCGTGTAAATTAACTAAATTTATTCACCATAATTATTTATAGTTTTTATCTATATTTTTTTTCTATTAATTAACTCATGTTCACTTACATTATAAAGGTTATAATGGCGAGAAATGAATTTTACTTATTATACCGCAAAGCATACAACCACGACGTAGTAATATGCAATGCTTTTAGACATTGAGAATGTAATGGAGGTTCAAGTTAAAATACGCGTATGGAGGAGGAGGATATTATTTATGCAATGGCAAATGAAGTCCTTAGTTCCTACCAAAATCCATCTTCAAGTCTAAGTCCCTACCTATAACCAAAATTCATCTTCAAGTTGTAGTCTTACTACTCCAATCGGAAACCAATTTAAAAACTCGTTTAAAAGTAACATTTCTTATGGTGTCTCTATTTCACAAACTCATCAAACTACCGAACAATATACAAAACCTAGATCTTTGTTTGTTGATAGAAATACCACATCATCGGATGATAGTCAAAAGGTTTTGGTAAGAATCCTTTGTCCAAAAAAAGACCACAACATAACATACCCACTGCACTATCACCACACGAGTCAATCGTGACTGACGAGAGTTATGAACTTATTGAATATCTTATACAAGAATAAATAACTGACGAACCTCATCACAAGAACAACACAAACTTATGGGCTAACAACACACACAGAAGAATTGACACAATCAAGATGTTGAAGATAGTCGTATAATGGATAAGGATCTCACAATTGTAACCCGACAGCTAGAGTCTACTATAAAAATAAAGAAGAAACCATTTTACAAAAGTTCAGTGTACCTCAACGACCTCAAGCACCTTAAGGACCACCACAATTAATACTACAACCTAAACAATCCTCTTCATTATTAGTTTGCGGCAGTCCCTTAAAGTTACAATACGTACTAATTATAAGTTTAGTTTTAAGTTATTTGGTTTATTTTTTAGTTGATAAGTTAATTTTTTTTGTTTTATTTAAGTGAATTCATAATTTGCTTGTTGTTCAAATAATAAATGAAAACCTTAAGTTCAACAAATTACTCGTTTGTTTAATCGATTTTTTTAGTTACACCCCGTGCTCTATTTTTGAAAATATACCAACAACTATATTTTAAATGTATGAACATAACGATTATATCTTAAGTTATAAAACCACACAATGTTAAATTATTTTTTCAACACGAAATGAAAATTTCTAAAGTTGATATATTCTTCCTCTGAGTTTTATTTATTTTTGTTAATCAAGTTTCATGTCTAAATTTTTTTTTATAATTACAGTGTTGTTCTCTCATCAAAATATAATATACGTCAATTTAAAAACCATAAAAGTAAATTACGTTTATTTTTCTACTCTACATGTATAAAACGGAATTATGATGGGTGGCGCAAGATAGTAGAGTTGAATACAACGAAAAATTATGGGAGATTATTCCTCAAATGTCAAAAATCATAGTGTGGAGAGATCAAATGGTTAGATTTACTTATCGAAGGGAGTAATCTAGGTTGTTGTATCTCATAATTTTCGACTCCTAAACAATATAAGGATTATTGTTGTTTCGCTTGTAGGGACAAACATTACTGGTCCGGATTTTATCCATGGGATAGGTCTGAATGCACAAAGAGATGTTATATTGGACTAATAGAAATAATGCATCGAGGTGACAGTAAAAATGGTGATAACAGAGCTCTTGTTTATAGCTACTACAAAAAAACACCAAGTTTTCAAAAGAATCTGAGACAACAAAGAGGAAAATCATGCTTCGACTTCAACTTCTCTAACCACTAGATTCGGGTACGGGGAAAAATGAATCAAGTCTAAAAGAACATTGTAATTCTTAAAAAAGATACTCCCCGTTTCACCGAAAATGTTACTATCACTTTTGTTGAAACAGAGGAAGTATCATTCATAATTTTTAAAAAATACTATTATTACAATTGTAATGGTTTTCGATTGAGGTGAATATAATTTAAAATTGGTTTAAGTCTGCAAATCCATCTTCATCGGAATTGACATAATCCTTACATACGTGTTCATTTTTATAAACGTGTTCACTATTAGGAAGAAACCACATGTTTCCTGTCCAATGCTAATCTCTAAACGGGAATTGAGTATCCGTCTGGTTAAGGTCACCCCGTTGACCTGACGGAAAGTAAGTTTTCACATGTTATTATTTGCATGGAGACCTAGTTTCCGTCAAACATATAACTACTCACTATGACACTTTCTCGTCTTCTTTTCCCACCATTGGCTTGGCTAAAAATCCAATAAAAATGTTGAAAAACAACAAATCTTATAAGCCAAACGGATACATAAATTATGTTTTGCACTATGCTCGAATGGACAAGAATAGTTTTAGAATGGCCACCAAAGGCATTATCCATTCTTACCCTCTATATAAATACCATCCAACCCATAATTAACTCACACCTCTCGTACATATAATCTATTTTCATAACTTTCCTTCCTATTTTCCAAAAATACTTTTTCATTTTTGTATATCACTCAATTTAATTTTTGCTAAATAGATTTTTATTTGGATATTAATGAGAATATGAATATAGATACACTCAATTTATTCAAAAGAAAAAAACATTAACCTATGGATTTGAAGAATTAGAGGACAAGTCGGAAGGAAAAATAATAGAGACTACCATTATTTTGCAATTATATTCAGGGAGAATATCTAGACCACCAGAGCAAAGTCTACTCGCAGGAAGATAAAAGATATGATGGAATTTTTTTACCATGAGACTATGATACATGATTATATCGTTCCCAGATATGTATACCCTGATCAAGATTTCCAGCGTCGATTTCATATAGGTCATAACTTGCCTGACTAAGATTATTAAATAGTTTTGTTAGGCACTACATAAATTCAATTATCAAAATGCACAAAGTATTTTAGGACATAATCCTGAACAAAAGTTATGGCAACCGTCAGAAATCTTGTTATGGGTTGCCAGCGGATTCCACCGATGAGTAGATTTGTATCGGCAAAACAACATCATTTAATAATCTCAAAATATTTTGCGAAACAGTAGTTAATTATTTTTTTCATAGTTTTTTATGAAAACTAACTCGGGTAAATCTGAATCAAATAATCTATTTAAATAATAAAATGGGATTACTTAGAATGTTATGTAGTCCTGATTGTATGCATTGGGTGTGGAAGGGTGCATTGTTGCTTGATAAGGTAAGTACAAGGGTCATTATAACAAAACGAACAATTATTTTAAAAGCTTCGGTTATTTTTGGTTATTGGATATGGCATGCTTATTTGGAATTGTCGTATTACAAAAATACCTCAATGTTAAGGTATAGAATCGCTCCTAGTGAAAATGACACCATCAATGAAAATAACTACATGATGGGATGAGATATGGTGGACAGAATCTATCCATAGTGGTCAACTTTATTACGATGATATAGTTGGTGGAGCAAAACCATCCAACAAGCCAGGGTTAAATCTATTCAACATCTTAAGGATGTGTAAACAACCTTCGTATTATAAATTTTTCCTTTTTCGTTGTTGTAATAAGCAAAGCAAATCATTTTAAAGATCACAAGAAGTCTTTAAAAAAATATTAAAAAAAATTCTTACCACATCAACCCAGTTTTACCACTCTTTTTGTATCAATTGATTTTCATAATTTGAGAAATATATGTGTTCACTATTTTGTTAATTGCATTAACGACTCAATATTTCTTTATAATCACACATTCGGGGGTTGTTGGTGTCCTGATAGAATTTCTCATGAATGTTTCTACAATAAAAGACTCTTGTTATTTGCAATCCACTATTCTTATTAACCAATCCATATACTTAAATTAATCCAATTTTTTTAACATTTTTATTAATACAATCCTATGGATTGGATTTAGTTTTTATAACTTTTAAAAACACATCTAATCTAATTTCTTCATCTTCTCCAACATAAAAACACTATATTCAATCCCTTCGAACAGGACCAATAAGTGCTTTGAACTCTTATGATAAAGTGGATAAAACATTAGTGTGTGCATTTGTTGAAATGGAAAATAGATTAGATTGGATTTATAAATTTTACTTTAATTTGGTTTCTAAAAAAAAGTAGAATTCTATTTAATTTTTTATTGGATTGTATTAATAATAATGGTGGATTGGAAATAACAGGAGTCAATATTAATTAGATGTAGTTGTGCACCACTAATAGAGTCTAGTGTATGGAGTATATAATTTCTACGAGTAGAAGCAGGCTTCTTGTTCAACAATATACTTATGACCGCAAACTTTGGGTTGAACTTGGGATGATGGAGCTTGGGATGATGATCTAATCTCTTAGAAAAATGTTATGAGAAGAAAGGTTAATTTAATGCTTAGAAGAGATTTGTGATTAAAGATGTCAAGAAGGTATGAGTTGAAATAAGATATAGTGCGAATATATATATTAGAGTCATTGGATTAATTACCGATCATATTTGTTGATTAGCTCATCCCCTTGTAGCCCCTATTTGGCCAAATGTGCAAATTATTCCATTGAGCTTGCTATAAGGAAAGTATTATGGTTCCATTATTTTGGCAACCTTTGGGCATTCAATGTAAGGGGTCAAATTTGTGCCAAATTGTTAGCCCATGAAGTAGTGATCATCAATTAATAACTACTGACCAATTAAATGAAAATGCCAGATTAACATTTTATGGAGGAGTATGCACAAAATTACATTTTATTGAAAAGTCAAGGGTAATGGCCAATTCCATTTATACATAAGATTTTGAAGAAATTATAAATATTTATCCTCTTTTCATTCAAATTCCATTTACATATAATTTTTTTTCAATTAAAGGGTTAGATACTTACCGTTTAATTAAAGATGACTATCCTAGCCTAATAAGAGCATCCATAATGCTCGTTATTTATTGTTGAAAAAGAATAGAGATATAGGGGCGGGGCTCCTCTATGAGGCGAGGTGACCCAATTTTCCGTTAAGGGATGTCTTAGGGGTAAAGTTAAATGTCCATTTTACCCTTTATCCAATAAAAAAAAGACAAATTTGTTCTTTAATTAAAATCTTTCAATCTCCTCCATATCTTCTCCTTCTCCATTTTAATCAAATTTCTCCATCGAATCAAAATTTTATCGCCGATTAAACTCCCAATTTCGTGATGAAGAATACTAATAAATGTGTAGAAAGTAGTAGTGATGACAATCCGGATAAAACTAAATTACACTAACTAATTTGGTGATATCACGATTTGAAAGATTGATTTTTTGTTGTTCAGAGAAACTTACGGTTGGGTTTCATGTCGAACCCAACCGTAACACCAAGAACACCTAAGAACACCATTTTTGCCCAGATTTACGGTTGGGTTTTCAACCAAACCCAACCGTAACTAATTTGTTCTTCATATTACGGTTGGGTTATTAAACAAACCCAACCGTAACTTCAAATGTAGGAGATGAAGATTCAATTAAAATTTACGGTTAGGTTTTCAACCAAACCCAACCGTAACTAATCTTTAAACCCCAATTTTAAAATTAGATAAATATATTTTGAGATTTTTTTTCATTTCTATCTTGTAGAGAATTGAAAGACGGAGTTAACCCCAAAAAAATAAGGTCAATCGGACATCGTATGAAGGAGTTATGATCAAAACGGTGATATTTTTATTTGTATCCAGGAAGAATTACGGTTGGGTTGGGCCAATAAACCCAACCGTAACTCTGAGCATTTTGGGCCTCCAAGAGGCCAGAGTTACGGTTGGGTTTATTGGCCCAACCCAACCGTAATTCTTCCTGGATACAAATAAAAATGTCACCGTTTTGATCATAACTCCTTCATACGATGTCCGATTGACCTCATTTTTTTTGGGTTAGCTCCGTCTTTCAATTCTCTACAAGATAGAAATGAAAAAAATCTCAAAATATATTTATCTAATTTTACAATTGGGGTTTAAAGATTAGTTACGGTTGGGTTTCAAGGCAAAACCCACCCTTAACTATATGATGAAACATGCACTAAAGCTTACAGAATTAGTTATGGTTGGGTTATAAGCCAAAACCCAACCGTAAATTCTACTGTGAACTCAAAATTGGATTGTTTAATTTTTGTGTTTTTCGGTTTTTCTTTGTTTGAATGACCAATTTACCTTTAATCTAGTTAAAAGATTGAATAATTTCAAAATTTTGATTTTAACACTCAAATTTGACCTCAAACACCAATGCTCAAAAGGATGAGTTACGGTTGGGTTTTAAGGCAAAACCCAACCGTAACTCTGTGTTGAAATGGTGTTCTTCATTTTCTTCCAGTTACGGTTGGGTTTTCAACAAGACCCAACCGTAAGTCTGGATGTTCTTGGTGTTACGGTTGGGTTCGACATGAAACCCAACCGTAACTATCTCTGAATCACAAAAAATCAAACTTTCAAATCGTGATTTCATCTAATTGAGCCATAAAAAGATCAAGAGTTTAATCTAGAGGTATCTAAATGCTACTATGGTTGATTGAATCAAAATCTAGGGTTTAAAAAAAAACGACAAAATTTTCTTAAATTTCATCTAGTTTTTCTTCCCACAAAACAAAAATTCAAAAAAACAAAATTGAATTCAATTCGAGTAAGTCAAAGATTATGTTTAATTAATCATGATTAGCTTAATTTAATCTTAACTAATTAATGTAATTAAGATTACTAATCAGGGGTGATTTGGGTATTATAAAAATATTATAGATAAGGGGTTTTTGAGTTTTACTTCATAGTGTCTCTATTTCGTCTTATTATTGGAGCCCCTCTATTGATATTGGAGCCCCTATATCAGCCTTCTTGAAAAAACAATCCTAGTGAGATCGCCATATTGCTATATAACTAAATTGGACAATAGTGCCATCCGAAAGGATTGTTTAGAATTCATTAACCTTGCCATTTACTGAATTTTAATCTTTCATAATTGATAGTTACAATTCAAACATACCATTTGGAATTCATGTCCCTATGACACTCATTCAACATTATAAATGTGCAAAAATTGTGGCTATAAGGGTAAAATCGTAATGACGTATTTAGTTAGAAGGAGCCAAATCACGTTTCCAAAAATATAATTATATTCCCATATTTGATGAATAGGAATAGAGAAAAACAGGAATAAGATTCCTTTAAAATAGAGGAACTCAAAACCCATGCGGATGGGTTTAAGATTCCCAATGTTTAAGAAATATGATTATTGGGAATGAAATACTCTTCTCACCACCCGAGTATTCTAAGTTTATTTTTAGAATCGATAATCATTATCTATTGCTGCATTACGAAACTATTATGCATCAAAGTTGTTGTATTTTTTTTCTTCAAAATTTTAGTATTATCTTATAAATTTTATTAAGATTTTTTTTTTTTTTTTTGAAACATTTCCCATAGGAATTGATCGACTCCAACGGCTGATGTGGGGTTGTTTGAGAATGCTCTCTGGAGTGAAGATAGGGATTGACCACATTTTCCAGCAAGGGAGTGAGTAGAAAACAACCTAACACACGTTCCAAAAAGTACATCAAATCCGACAAAGCCAATCTAGCTACGCATTGAAAAGCTATACGAGAGTATTCATAATTTTATCTCAACTAAAGAGATGTGTAGCTAGGCAATAACAGGGTGAATTACGTATGTACATATTCCTAATTTTGAATGGAAAAGAGGAAAAGAAAGTATTTTATCAATGAAAAATAAAAAACAAGAGAATGCAGCCAAGGAAAATGTATAAATTAGATACATAGAAAAGGAACAAATCTTAAATGGGAATATATATTTTATAGCCACAAATCTAAGAATCTATATTGGTATCAAAAGAAATCTAAGAATCTATATGAAATATAATTGAAGTCATTTCTTTGTTTTGTAGTGCCACTGAGGAAAGGATAAAATAAAGAACAGATAAGTTGGGCTGTTAAGTGATTTTTCATTTTTGTTGATTCTTCTAACCTAATCGACACTTGTGTCTAATTTACTTTAACCACATTACAATCATTCTTTTGGTTGTATGCATGACATAGAAATTTTATTGGAAGTACTGGTTAATGTGTTCATGTCTGCGTCACTTTATGTCCCTATTGAATGTCCCATCTAGGTATATTCTAGGAATGAAATGCAATTCTAAGCCATTCGATATTTTGATCCATCTCTTTCTTGATTTCACTGCAGATTTTGTTTTTCTGAACGGTTGATTTCAGACCAAAGAACTGTTGGCCATATTTGATACGCAGTTGTTTTACAAGATCATTACCACATCAAAAATAAGTACGAGTAGAAGTTCTTCTTCACATTTATCGAATTATACTACATGTAGGTTTTGGTAATGGAATCGTAATCGTTGTTAAGAGTGGTGATTCGTTAGTTTTAATATTTTTCTTTTAATCAATAAAAAATGTAATACTAAAAAATTTTAAACTCTGATCACTTATATTAACATCCATTAATTTTACTATGGTATTACAATGACATCGGGAAATATTAGTGTATCTCTTTTAATCTATTCCCATCTCTCCCGGTGCACTATCAAATATCATACTCCAGCTGATCTTAAAATCTGAGCAAAATTTCTAAGATCCCACAAGATAAATGTTAGGTCTGGATCGAGTATGGAATATGACGAACTAACGAAAACTGCAATTCAACAAACTAGTAATTCGTCTCAAATTAAGCAAAACGGAAGAAAAAAAACACAACGAGTCGACTCAGTTGACAGCCGAGTCATACTGTGTTGACCAGAGTATCATCCGATTTAATGACCATTGATTGAAGTAGTCTAATCTAAATTGGTACAGAAACAGAAAGAAGACCTCCTCCACGCTGTAGTCTTTCATACATTTGTGAATGTATTGTGTACTTCAGTGCAAACAAGTTGATTCGGTCTCATTCATAATTTGAGAGAGAGAAAACAGAGTGAGTGAGTTGCTTTGCAGCAGCTTTTGCTTTTAAAAGTGATGTGATTTTGGTTTGTTTATTCAAAGGACTGTCCGGTTTAGTGTACAAAAAGAGTGAAAGACAGAGATATTGCATTTTGCATATATTAGAATAGGGTTAGTGGTTAAACTGGTTATGGAACCAATAAAGCAAGATTAGAAAATACACTGATCTCAATCTCAGACCCATTCTCTTGATATTCCAACTCTTTTTTATTTTAAAAAAATAAAAGATGGAATTGAAACTTTAATGGATGGCCAAACTCAGCGAATGTTGGATTCCTTCACAGGAAGCCAAGCAATCCCACTTTCATATTTCACTATCTTTTGATGCCATTTTTGCTTTGCTTTGCTTTGCTTTTTTACTATCTTTTTTAACTTATTTTGTTTAAACCCAACAAAACTTACATTCAAACACACGCATCTCAATGTGTATAAGAATTGAGATTGACCCACCATACAATATCAGATTTGTTTTGATATTAAAATTACTTATCTTCTTATTTGGAGAAAACCATGTATTAATAATGAATTCAAAAACACAAACATTCCTCCCTTTCTCTCTAATAAATACTGTCTTCCTCCCCCAATCTACAGATACCCTTTTGTAGAGAACAGTTATGATTGAAACACCCAGGTCTTTGTAATCCTTCTTTTGCATTTATCTAGATTTTATTATACTATAAATCTTATTCTTTTATGTTACTTTGATGAACCAGTGGCAGGCATGATATTCTCTCCATAAGCTGCTTTTCTTTTCTTTTCCTTTTTTTCTTTCTTTCTTGGGTCTGACAATAAGATATGTGTGAGCGGATTTGTGTCATGGTAAGCATGAAGAAGTTTTCTCTTGTGTGATGTAATAAAGCAGCTTATACTAAGCTCATCTCAAAAGAAAGAAAAAGAAGAAGAAGAAGAAGAAGAAGAAACCCATTCAAGTTTCACTTTTTTTTCCTTTCATATTACCTTCACATTTGGATAAAAAGTTTGGTTTTTTTGGTCTAAACTTCAATGGAAGTAAGGAGAAAATCAGTCATACATCTCTATTCTTTGGTTTTAGTTTGTATATTTAGTACTGCAACAAATGCTTTGCTATCTCCTAAAGGTGTTAACTTTGAAGGTAAATCAATTCAAATTCATTATTACTTGTTTTCATTTACAATTTTTTTTTCTTGTAATTTGAATGTGGGTTGTGCTTATTATCTTCATTGAAGATGACAATTTTTCAAAATGGGTTGTTGTTGTTGTTGTTTCAGTTCAAGCTTTGATGGGTATTAAAAATTCTTTAGTAGATCCTCATGGAATATTTGATAATTGGGATGGAGATTCTGTTGATCCATGTAGTTGGGCTATGGTTACTTGTTCTCCTGAAAGTAGTCTAGTCACTGGACTGTAAGTGTTTCTCATTCAATTCAACAACCAACTTATAGTTTTCTTCTGAATTTCTGTTACAATGAACTATGTACTTAATGAAGTTGCTTTAAATGGTGATGTTACTTGCAGAGGAATTCCAAGTCAGAATTTATCTGGTTCTCTCTCTCCAAGCATAGGGAACTTAACAAATCTACAAATTGTGTAAGTGACAAAAAATAACTTAATCCCAGGCATTGAAGTTATCATATAGTTACTGTTTTTGGCCATGTTTTATTGAATGCAAATTTGTACTTGTTTCAGGCTATTACAAAACAACAACATATCAGGTCCAGTTCCATTTGAGATTGGAAGGCTTTTAAAGCTTCAAACACTTGATCTCTCCAATAATTTCTTCACTGCTTCAGTTCCTACTTCTTTAGGCCATTTGAAAAGTCTTCAATACTTGTAAGTAAGAAATCTAATTGACTCAAATTTTGTTTCTTCTTGTTTTGATTCATTGTTTAAATCTGATAATGGGTTTTTGAATTCATCTCAGGAGGCTTAACAATAACAGTCTTTCTGGAACATTTCCTCAATCATTAACCAACATGACTCAACTTGCTTTTCTGTAAGTTCTCTAGCATCCTATGTTTTTTCTTTTTACATTTCATGGAAATTTCTTCTCAGTGTTACTGATTTTGTTTGTTCTAAATGTTTCAGTGACTTGTCTTATAATAACTTGAGTGGCCCTATACCAAAGTTTCCAGCTAGAACATTCAAGTAAGTTGTTATAATGATTTTAACTTCTGTTTTCATTTCTTCTTTTGAAGAGTTAGAATAAAACTAAAATCTTTCTTTCTTTCTTTTATCAGCATTGTAGGAAATCCACTGATCTGCGCGACAGGGTCAGAGCAAGAATGCTTCGGAACAGCACCAATGCCACTTTCCTTCAATTTGAACAGTTCACAAAGTATGTTTTACTAAAAACTTCCTTAAGTTATTAGAAGAATGCGTAACTAATTCAGATTTGGATTCCGCCATAGTTTACTATGTATATTGGGCTACTGTTCAAAACTTCTTAGTAAATCACTTAAATCTATTATTACAAATTTGATATGTTTTCATTCTTCTAGCCACCGAGACTAAAACTTAGTTCAAACAGACAGTAGCTTAACCATGAATATGAATGTTACTTTTTTCATTATTCAAATTGAACTCAAATTATCTCAAACTCTGTAGGTACTCAACCAACAGGAAAATCTCAAAGTCACAAAATGGCACTTGCTCTCGGGTCGAGCTTGGCGTGCATATGTCTACTCATTGTCGGATTTGGTCTCCTGCTTTGGTGGAGGCAAAGATACAAGAAACAGATATTCTTCGATGTGAATGGTTAGTTGCTGTTGTCGTCTGTTTGTGTACTTTTCTTTGGGTATTTAGGAAGTAACACAGATTGTGAAATTTTGTAGTGAGACCATTCTCTAATGAAAACATCATATTTGTGAATTCAGATCAACACCACGAAGAGGTTTGCTTGGGAAACTTGAAGAGGTTCCACTTCAGGGAACTTCAAGTAGCAACAGACAACTTCAATAACAAGAACATGATAGGAAAGGGAGGTTTTGGGCATGTTTATAAAGGGTATCTCCAAGATGGAACTCTTGTAGCTGTGAAGAGGCTTAAAGATGGTAATGCTGCTGGAGGTGAGATCCAATTTCAGACTGAAGTAGAGATGATTAGCTTAGCGGTGCATCGTAACCTTCTAAGGCTGTGGGGCTTCTGCATGACATCCTCTGAGAGGCTTCTAGTTTACCCTTATATGTCTAATGGGAGTGTTGCGTCCCGCCTAAAAGGTAACAATAACAGGTCTAAAGTCAAATTTCATCGTAAATGTTTTAGTACTGAAACTGAGATATTTAATTTTTCTTTATAGTTGAATTTAACCAAGTTTTTTAATATGAATATGGTTTTTCCTTGCTTTTTACAGGAAAGCCGGCTTTGGAGTGGGCTACTAGAAAGAGAATTGCTTTGGGAGCCGCTAGGGGTCTATTATACCTTCATGAGCAATGTGATCCTAAAATCATTCACAGAGATGTGAAAGCTGCTAATATATTACTTGACGATTACTGTGAGGCTGTGGTAGGAGACTTTGGTTTAGCAAAGCTTTTGGATCATCAGGATTCACATGTGACTACTGCTGTAAGGGGCACTGTGGGGCACATAGCTCCTGAATATCTCTCAACAGGACAGTCTTCAGAGAAAACCGATGTCTTTGGTTTTGGGATCCTTCTTCTAGAATTGATCACAGGCCAAAGAGCTTTAGAATTCGGCAAGGCCGCAAATCAGAAAGGAGCCATGCTCGATTGGGTAAGCATTTCTTCCTTCATTTTTTTTCTCATTCCAGTACTATGTTGGCGAGGTAATACAGAAATAATTAACTGATGCCACAAAACCATTCCCCAACTATGAGGTTCCTGTCTCTGTTAAACTAGTCCCATCCTGAGACTTATGATCACTCAAGTTGTGGGCAACTTCTTCATCTAACAATGATTCATGATCACAGGTAAAGAAAATTCACCTAGAAAAGAAGTTAGATATGCTTGTGGACAAGGACCTTAAGAGCGATTATGATCGGATTGAGCTTGAAGAAATTGTCCAAGTAGCTCTACTATGTACTCAATACCTTCCGGGTCAAAGACCCAAGATGTCCGAAGTGGTTCGGATGCTCGAAGGTGATGGGCTTGCTGAGAAATGGGAAGCTTCTCAGAGAGCTGAATCAACTAAGTGCAGATCAGCTCATGAATTTTCTTCGTCAGAGAGATATTCTGATCTCACAGATGACTCTTCACTTCTAGTCCAAGCAATGGAACTCTCTGGCCCCAGGTAATTTACTTATAAGAAAACAAAGAACGTGATAAAATTGTTAAGAAGAACCTTGACACTCATTTCAGACAGAAAACTAGACATTCGAAAGAGATAAAACAAAAAAAAAAGAACGGATTGCGTCATCATCCACTGATAGTAATAAGAGAGGAAGTAAATCCATTGAAAATTGGTTCGATGAATTCGACAAGTTAGCAGGAAGTGTTTGTTGTATAGTAATGGCATATAATTAGAGATCAGAAGTAAGGGTCGTTTGTTATAATAGTAAATCATAAATGTACAGTGTCTGCTAAGAGGATATGGACATCAGTTAGATTGAGTGTATGGTAATGTAATGTAATGTTTTTGATAGTTAAGCGAAGAAGCTTTATATTTCATGCGTCTTTGTTTGTGGGCATGTGCATGTTTATGAACTTAAAATGCGATTGAAACAGCATCTGAAATGTTAAATTCGACAATGTAGTAGTCACAATGTGTAGCCACTAAACAAAGGATTAAAACAACAAAATGATTTATACTACAGCATGCGTCTAGTTTCGGCTAACCAAGCAGAAGGCATCATTTACATTCAATTACCTCAGGGTTTTTTTTTCTTTGGAACGGGGACTCTCTCGGCTTAGCAAATCAGTAAAATTTTCTCTCTGCAGAGAAAGTAGATGTCCCAATATTGGTCGAGGAAAGTCCAACCCCTACATCTTTTCGACAGCAACAGCAGAGAAGGTCGATTCCTAAAAGGTCAAATTCTCCTGAAACATTGCCTGCAATCACCTAGCTCCCATAATACCAAGTAACCCAAAGTACTGCTGATCATACAACACTGACAAGTTTCGAGCTATAAGAATTCTCTTGCAGTTCGACACCTTATAGGAGGGTCATTACTCCACCTGGACCTTTTCGTCCTTCTTTTATCGGCTTCAGGGCTTGCACATTGTGAAGTCTTCCTTTTATCTCCCACACATGCTGCTGCATCACTGAACCAGTTTGATTTTTCAGTAGCGGAATCGTCAATGCTTCATCACTCAAAACTGCTGCTTGAATTGCCACTCCTTGAACAACAACTATATCTGAATTCACAACCCCACACAACCCTTTTTCATCACTGCACAACCCTCTCAGCATACCTCGAATTCTCGGAATTTTACTAATTCCACCAACAAGAATAACTTGATGAAACCGAGAAATCCCTGAATCATGAAGACACTGGGCAATTGCTTCCTCACAGTTATCAAACAACTCCTTGAATACATCATCAAACGCATGTTGTGTTATAGGAACACTCAATGGAAGAACATAGTAAGAATCAACATAGACTGTTGCTTGTGTAACATTAGGAAAATCACATAGAGATATTTTAGCATCTTCACATGCAAACCTCAATCTGCTCTTAGATCTTCCACTTACATCAAGAATTTCCTTTTTCTGTATCTCCTCCATCTTTGCAGAACAGTAAAATGCTAAAAGATGAGTGAAATCTTGTCGTCCAAGATGAGTATTACCTGCAACAGATTTAACTTCATACTTCTTACATCCATCTTTGATATTGACAACCGCAATACTCAATGTTCCTCCACCAAGATCAAAGACCAACACATTTTCTTCACCTTCTTGACCGATTCTTGTTTCAACACAATGCTGTTGTTGTTGGTCTTCTCTTGATTTCTTCTTAAGCCATCCATAAGCAAGTGCAGTTGCTGAAGTTTCATTAATAAGACGTGATTCCTTAAACCCAGCCATTGTTCCTGCTTGTTTAGTTGTCAATCTCTGAGCATTATTAAAACAAGATGAAACCCTAATCACAGCTTCAGTGAGTACATCTCCATTTTCAAGACCCAAACTTTCTTCTGCAATTTTTCAGTTCTTTCAAAATCATAGACAAAAGTTCTTCACCAGAGAGTCTTTGTAGGCACTGAAAGATCGAACAATGACATTAGGTTCATCATTGTCGCTTAATGAAGAATTGTTTTTATTGGATTCTTGTCAACTCCATCTAATGCCTCAGAACCAACTAGGGGTTCTGTATAATCAGTGAATGCAATGCAAGATGGAATTTGTCTAATTATTAATTCTTCTCCGATCCAAAATCAAATTCTAATGTGTGTAGTACCTAAGTCAATTCCAATTACCCTCACTTTCTTGTTCCTCAAGTTCCTGGGCACCATTGATAAAATGCTTCCAGTTCTCTTCATTATTCAAGAAACAGATAAAATAATTCAAGAAACAGAGTGGTTGATGAGTGTTGTTTGACAGAAAAGAAAGAGAATTTGAGAGAAAGATAATGTGAGTATTTAGGGGGTAAAAGATTCAGAGGCTGGAAATATAAATAGTGAGAAACAGAAAAAGGCGGTTAACGCTAAATGTCGGTTGGTTAATTCACTTTTAAGATTTTATCACACTTGCCTTACACCGCCTATGACTCGTAAAAGACTCGACCAAGGTTGTTACATATCGGATTTCGGTTCGTATCGGTCGAGGGCGATACACTGGTACGCTGGTATATCGGGAAAATTTTGGTTCAAATATCGGTGAAATATCGGTCCATATATTTTATACCTATAATTTTATGAAAAAAATACTAGTTCACATTTTATAATTATAAATATATTTTAACACGTTATAACAAACGTTTTTTCACAAAGTTTAGAAAGAAAAACTAGTAATCATCTAAAATATATAGATCCATAGATTTCATACAAAGTTCAAACTGGAAACATAAGAAAAACAAGAACAACTTCAAAGTTCATCGTCTAAAATTCTAATTAAACAAGGATATTACAATTCTAATCGAAATCATTAGATTAATTATAGATATTATCATATCCATATATAATTCTAAAATATCATAAAAAATATGAGTAATAATTGAAACCCTAAAACAAGGATTTTTTTAAAAAAAAATTTAAATTTTTTTTAACAAAAAATTCCCATTTGTTCCCGTCCCAATGCGACCATCGATGACAAACTAGGTGGATATGTAAAAGATATTCTTTCTTTTCCATCACTTTCACATGTAAAAAAAAAAAGTGTGACATTTCGTCTCGTATAGCATCTTCAAATTGATCATTTTTTATATATCGCAATGGGCGATTCCATCGTTTATAGTCGAAAAGAAGAGCAAAAAAGAAACGTCTGTATCGGTCCATATCGACCGTACCGGTCCATATCGGCCGATATTTCGGTCAAATATCGTTGGCAAAATTTCGGATTTCGTCTTCGTTTTACTCCGAAATTAACTACATAGGACTTGACTCAATCTATATTATAAAAAATAGTGGTGTTTGTCTCGGATAAGAAAAAACTATCAGACGGTCACGAAAGATCTGGGGGTCCCATCCGACAGTCAACGTTACCTGTATTGGTTTTGTTTATCTTACGTCCAGGAAATTTCAGATAATGTTAAGTGCATGGCGTGGGTGAATAAAACAGAGGGTGGGTCGTGTTCTGTTCTCTCTGAGGTCGTCGATGCTATAGATGGATGATCATGGTCTTTGATACCTCTACTCTAAAACCGAACGATATTAATCGGTTTCTTTTTGTAAACACTCTCTCTCTCTTCCCCTCTTCCTCTCTGAAAAGTGAAAACACTTCGACCAGATTTATTGAGTTACTGATCATAAACCTTAAGAAGAGCGTACAAATTCAATTTCAACAAATATTAATGTCGTTATAGATTTATCTATGGAAGATACATCTTCCGTTGTTGGATCTGTGTGGTCTCATTCTTTTCCTTTTTCTTCTTATTTCTTCTCTCCAAAACACACTCACAGAATAAAGAAAGAAGAAGCCATGGGGATATTGGGATGGTTTTCCTGTTTTGGGAAATCAAGTAAGAAACCAAAGCTGAAGAAACAACACACAGATCAGATCCACTCTAACTCTAAGTCTACAGGTATCGAAATTAAATTATTATAAACTTTAAACAACAACAATTTCTTGGTATAATTCTATTCAATTTTAGCATTTATATAAATATGGGTTTGTTTTAATTATATGAAAAAATTTGGATTTTTAGTTTTTTTTTTTAGTTTAGTTTTTTTGTTTCCTTAAGTAGTAGCCATTTAGGGTTGTGATCCCACCTCTCTATCTGTGGTTTAATCAAGAAAGGACCCATCTTTTTTATTTCTAACGTTGAGATATATTGTGGGTTTTGTATGAATTGTGTTTTACTAATTTGAATTATTGTGTGTTTATAATTTGAAATTGTGATGATTTTGGTTTTGCTTTTTGGGGTTGGATTGAATTAAGGTGTGAATTGCATGTTTACTTATTTTTGTAAGGTACTATGGTGGTTCAAAACATGTGATTTTGTCCATGAATTGTAAAAACCCAATCTTTTTTCTCATTAATTGAAGGGTAAGTCTTATTCACTATATTGAAGTGGTGGTGGAATTGAACACAACTGCGTTTTGTTGCTTTAAATTTTTTATCAACTCGAGGCTTTCCTTTCAATAATGTTGTGTTTGTCTTTTTTTCATTTCATTGTTTGTTATTTGGATTGTTCAAAATATTCTTCTCATCATGTGAGAGAAGTAAAGACTATATGTTGTTTTAATTTTAAGTAATAGTTATTGGATTTTGTTATTTGACTAATGTGATTGTCTCTTGGTTTTATTGAAATGATGTTTGAAGTATTGTATTTTGTTTTTTGATTATAGATAATTTAAAGATAAAGGTCTCTCTGGATGCGAAGAAAGAGAGTTTAAAGAAGGAGAGGTAATAATTTAATTGTTTATGAATTTCTAATATGTTTATGTTGATTTTTGAGATTCTGTTTGTGGGTTTTTAGATTTAGTTAGCACTTTTAATGTATTGTTTTTACATTGCTAATAGCTTTAATCATCCAATCCGTCTTCCCGTACCTGATAATGAAAACACACATATATATCTGCCAGCAAAAAACTAACCGCACACAGTTAATTACAGCTGCATAGTTTAGAACTTGCCTATAAATGAACTGTTTATATTAAATTCAAGACTCCATGTCCTTGAAATCACTAATTTATATTGCAAGACCATAAAACTTTTACTATTTCCATTGTTGCTTTAAAACCACATAATCTTTACTGCAGGAGATTTGCTCAAAGTACTGAAATTCGAACAGCTACAGATACAACAAACTAAAGATATTTCAATTGTAAAGCTGCAACAAAGCTGCAACTGCACCAACATCATCTCAAACAAGTTAAGTGTATTCCTCTTTAATTGAATGCAGTAAAAATCCTTACATATACAATATCCCTAACATATCTAAATTGTGCATATACATGCTAATGATACCTAACAATTTAGCTCTAGACCGGCATTAGTATCGGCTATTTAGTCCGAATATACCACATTGATAGAACTGATCCTTTAAAAATATGAATGTTGTTTAAGAATGACATAGCTCCGATCACACCTCAACACATGTATGCACACCTAAAGACATCTCAGCTCCCTATCCTAGCACCAGTTCTTGAAGCTTGGTAAATTCATAACTCATTGCACCTTGAATCTTTTTCTATAGTTTAGCTTTAGCTATATCTCTTGTCTGTCCTTTTCATATATACTGAACTACTCATGTATGAGTTTGAGAAAAATACAGAACCTTTAGGGTATGTTTGGTACCGTTTTATAAAACTGTTTTCCGTTGCATAAAACAAAGAAAACAGAAAATGCAAGAAAATGCGTTTGGTAGTTTCCGAAATTTTTTGTCTGTTTTTTGTTTTTGAAAACAAAAAAACGAAAACAACTATTTATCATTTTCTTTGTTTTCTTTTTTTCTTTCTTAAATGTTTTCTATCTGTTTTTAACTTATAACTAACTTTTGAAAAATGTGTTTTTGAAAACAGTCCTACTAAACAGCTTTTTAAAATTTATTAGAAAATGAAAACAAGAAAAAGAGATATGTTTTAAAAACACTAGAAAATGATTTTTGAAAATAGTTTTATAAAATGGTACCAAACACGCCCTTAGGCTTTCTTGATAAGTAAGTATGACTCACAAAATGCAGAACCTTTACCTGCTGATCCATGAACGGCTGCTATTTGTTTTGACAAATGACACAGCTGTTCGAGGGCATACATAGTCATTTTATATTGGCATTCTCTCTTCCTCCCTTTCTCATAACAAACCCCATCAAACGTAACCCCGATACCCCCTCTCTCCCTCTCCTTCTCAAATCAAACGAAGGTTCTGATTTGATTAGGGTTCTATCTCTTGATTATGAATCTGAAACTATTGTTTTTAATCATACTGTGATACTGAATCTGTGTTTTGTTTTGTTTGTTTGATTGAAGGAGTAGCAGGTGGTTGAGGAGAACATCGATCGAAAATGGTGGAGAAGACTAAAATGAGGAAAGAATCTGCTATCCTTCAAGTGGGAAACCTGAAACTGTTGTCTCAAATTGAAGGAAAGGTGTGCATCCATATAAAAAAGTCTTGCTGAGTTTATTTTTGGTGCACCTGCCGATTGAGTTGCCAATTAGACTTGCACAGTTCTTCAACCCTTGGTTTAGGTTAGTATTTTTGATATTCTGGACCACAGTAAGATTTTAAAATGTTATTGATCCTTGCCATTTTCTTTTTGTGCCATTAATTATTAAATACATCTTCACCTAATTTAATGGTCTTGAGAATAGCTTATCAAAATTCTTTTTTACTGTAATATGCAAGAGTCTTGAGCAATGATGCCAGACGAAAAAGTAATATCAATATCAACAAAGAACTGACACGACATGGTCTCTAGCAAAGGCTGAAGAAGCTAAGGATATAATCGAAGTTTTGTCATCGAAGGTAATCTTTTCGAGTTTGAAATGTATTTTCAATCAATATGTTCTAATGTGACAGAATATATTTGTGAACCAAGGGGTTAAAGTTGCAAAGTAACCTCAAGTGAGCACTCTGTCTCTGTATGTCCAAAAAGTATGTTAGAAGATTACCCAATGGATTTAAGAATCTTTTGTTTGTGGAGATTGGTATGTGCCATTGACGAAGGTAGTTAACATCAACTCAAACGAGGCTAGCTTGGTTGCTGATGTTATGACACCGTGTTTATGGAGCCGGCAGAACCCTGATTTTCATTCTGAATCATTTTATTTTTGAGTAAAACCCTAATCTGTATCTGTATCTATCTGTTTTTGTTAGGTACGAGCTCGGAAGATAGCCCGCAGATACTAAACTCTCGAGCAACAAAACAGTTCGGAGATTTAGGGTTCGTGGGGGAAATGTGAAATGGAGATCTCTTAGACTCGATACAGGAAATTACTCATGGGGAAGTGAGACTATAACCAGGAAATCCCGTAATCTTGATGTCAGTTACAGCATATCTCATAACGAGTTGGTTAGAACCCAGACTTTGGCTAAGGGATGCTAATTGGGTGTATATGGAATGTTGTTTATGAGGTTCCTTCTTTTTGTCCAATGTAACTAATTGTCTTGCTTTTGGAGTGGCGTCTGTGTTGTGGTTGTGATTTCACTGACTCTTGCGGTGAGCTACCTTGCTTACTTCACTATAAGATTCTCTTCAGCATCATTTTGCAGTTCAAATTTGTTTTCAGCATAAAGTCCATTTATGTTCCTTTTAAAGCAATTTCATGGGTTTTTTTCTTCACAAAAGGCCCGTAACCAATCTTAGGCTATAATTATTTTTTTTTGAGAGGTTTGCAAACCTGTGTAAGTGTTACATTGATTGTTGTGGTTATGTTGTAATAACACGTATTGTGTTTTTTATGCTAGACTCGAGATGGTGCTGGCGTGTCAAGTGTTTTGACAGTGATGACTTTGGGGATGTAAGTTGAATATGCCACCGAAGTCATAATTTCAGATTTTCAATTGTATTAATCCAACATTGTAGAAATGTTCTTATTATGGAGTTAAAATTTTAACAGGTTTTATTCTGCAGTTGCTAAGACTGCTTTTAAGGATGAAAGCCAACATAGCTTACATCATTTTTGGTACGCTTCTTATATTTTTTAAGCATATAAGGTATTGTTTCAACTTTTTAGAGCCTCTTACCGATTTAGTTTTAATGAAATTATTGCATATTAAAGAAAAAAAGTTTTTCCAAGTATATAGATTAATGTAAAACAAACTTTGAGAATCATATAACATCTAATTGTTTGGACCCTTGCCTTCTTGTAACTGAATCTAGAACTTTTACCTTGATGTACACCGATTGGTTAAGAGACAAAAAAACTTGCAATCTGTATGTGATAGGATGTTCCTTAGAACTCTATTAGAGTGACTCAGGAACAACCCATACGTGTCTTGACATGAACTCGCAGCTTCCAAAACTCGAGCATATTAATGTTATTCATTTAGTCTTCTAATATCAGGAACTGGGTGTGTTTTTTTGCCATAAAGTATAATATTATTAGAAATTCTGGAGTTCTAAAGCTAAATAGATGAGAAATAAAAAAGTTAAAATCAGGCTCATACGGGAGTTACAGTAGGTTGAAGTTTTTCCTGTCATCAAGTGTAAGGGATTAGGGGAGCCAAAATATATCTGATGCTCTTCTCAGTGTAACAGAAAATGGTGTGGAAATGTAGAGACAGGAAGACTTTCCAGAAGTAACAGCAGAATTTCAGGTAATTCAATGATATCTTATATTACTTTGCATATGCCGAGCTCTGCTCCAGTTTAATTGTTTGCAAGTTCAAATTATTTCCTGATCTTTGTGACTTTCAGGAAACATTCTTAGGGCACACCAGTCCAATCAGCAGGTGTCGTTTTTCTTCTACATTGCTATGGCCTTATGGGACTCATATCTCAAACACGCTTAATGTGGCTGCCATAGGTTGTACTGAGTTGTGTAGTGATAACAACAACAAACTGCTTAAGTTAAATCTATTAGTAAGTATTGGATAGTGGATACCAATATTCATATATAACACCATGTGTTAAGGTTGCATCTTACACTTTCATCATGAATAATCTTGAGAAAATTAAAAAAGGCCCCATTGCTGTTATTGTTTTGCAAGGATCTTCTGTTAATTGACCTAACTACAAAAAATATTTTGGTACCTGATCTCTGTGCTCACTTAAAAACCCATTTGTTTTTTTTCTCTAATGTATGATCAATTGTTTCATGCATTTCAGTTAACGACTCAGAAGCTGGAAGAAATTACTGGGAAGGGAATTAGGTCTGGCAGACAAGTTCAGCCACATCTCACTCGGAGGAGCTGCCTATAAGGCGCTTCTAGAAGACAAGGCACTCCCTGGAGTTCTCGCTCTAAAGGATTGATTATTCTGCTTATTATTGATGATGGTGACCTGTGGAGGTCAGTGAATATTTGTGAATATCTACTTGGAGATTTGGGCTGTATTTGGAAGGGGAAAACAGTAAAATAGTTTATTAGTAAAAGGTAGTTTAGGTAGTTAAGTATTAACTTTCACTATGGTAGAAAGTGTAAGATGACAACTTTCCTTATGTAGAGATAAGGATGCACCATTCAAACTCAATGCCCAAAATATATGAAACTGAGATTCGTCCAACATATATATATATGCAACCCCTTCGTTCTCCGATATAATAAGGTAAAAAATCTTATAAATAAACGAATGTCTATCGATAAATAGAAGAAAAGATTAAATCGATGTAGTGATACCGCCTTCTGGTCAATTCTTTGAAGTGTTAGAAAGTTCCAATGGAAATAAAATGGCAAGTACTGTTGTATATGGATTTTTATTAGATGTTTTTAATCATTCATAAGATTAGGAATTTTTCACTTCCACCATATTCAAATTTGTGAGACGTGTTTCGTTTAGTGCTGACTGACGTTCAAGGTCCATGCCTCAGGCTGGCCTGCTTTTTGGTTCCTGTAATTAAAAGGATTTCTTAATCTGCAACACATTAAAAAGTACGTAATTCGTGACTTTGGTTCCAATTGTTAATACACTAAATGATAATTCGTGTTGATTCTTAACGTGATTATATGATTTCTGAAGAGGAATATATCAGTGCATTTCTTTGATTACATTATCTTCGACGGGAAGCACTTCATATTCTTTGCATTATTTAATTAGAGTTCGCAATCTATTTATACTAATATCATTTTATTTTTTTAGTGTCTCTAATGTCAAATACTGATACAACTGTGCAATGAATGTGATTTTTCATTTAACTACGATGGAGTCTGAAGGAGCAGTTAAGCTGGCTGCTAGATTCTTACACAAGTATAAGAAATGGTACGTAAGGCGGGTGAGGAGTGCATAGCGGGTGAAGTACAAATAGGATTTGGCTGAACCGGAAGTCATTGGGTTTTGAGATAGAATATTATTATGATTTTATCTTTTAAGTTGCAAAAATTGATTAAATAAGAGATGTTGCATATATATTATAAAATCTAGCAAGGCTAAGGGTAGTTATAGTGCTACTTTGAGCAACAGACTTCAAAATTTGGCAATGTCATGAACTACTTACTGATATCAAAAGTTTGTATAATTTTTCAAAAGTATTTTCTTTAAGAGGATTTCTTAATCTCCAGCACTTTAAATGTACATAATTGGTGAATTTGGTTCCAATTGTTAATTTACTAAATGATAATTGGTATGTTCATTATAAATTGTTAATTGGGACCCCTTCTGGACGGGTGCGGTACGAAGTCCCGCCTCACCAAATGAGGCCAATTCTCGTCGTAACCTGTTACATTACCTGGAATAGCATGACTCCAGTACGGTTATATGAAGCTAATAGCTGGTAAATCAGCGACTATATCTTCTTGCCTTTTATTTATGTACTGAATTGTTTGGGGATGTGCTAAAGTTGTTACTAATATATAAATTTTGTTGAATAAGTGCCACAACGACACTTATTCAAAACCTTTAAATGGAATTGATACAATGTTTGGTGAAAACTATGCAAGAAAAGATTTTGAAATATAGAAGTTTTTGGTTCTCCCTTTTCATGCGCATACCTCTCAGTTTTCTCAATTGTTTCTTATTTTATACTAAAGACCCAAACTATAGTATCACAGAAACGTGGCAATATGGTTTCTCAGTTTTACGTGCCACATGGTCCCAATGATCTATTATTTACTTATGTCGTTATGCTAATGCTTTCTGTATAGGTTGCTTAGTATTGTGATTCAATTTTAGAATGTTTGTTTGCGTTCAGTATCTCACCTTTTCTGCTTTACAGGTTTTACATGTGGTGCTTCATAGTTTGTTCAAATTTATTACATGATGTGCTTCATAATTTTTTCAAATTTATTAGGTGTGGCACTTTTTACAACAGAAGCTCAGATTAGATACTTTTTGTATTTTATATCTAATTTGACAATGAACACCCATGGTTCCTGCTCAAATTCCTCGAGATGTATCATTTCGGTTCAATTCGATGAAAAATGGAAAAGAGAACACGGTTCTGAAATATTTATCATTTCAAAGGAACATAACCAAAAAAAGAAAATGAGAAAATGGGAAAATGAGAAAATGAGAGAAAAACACCATGGAACCATGGAACTACGTACTCCCATGGTTCTATGTTTTACTTGAACTAATTCGAGTCAAAATGTTGGTTCTGAAGGTATTCTTCCCTATGTCATTTGCAATAGCTTATCAACCATTAATTCATGCATGTTGATCCGAACGAATCGGCCTTTCCAAGGAGGTAAAACTTTGCCTGACAAGCCTAAAGGTTATCTTATTGATGATATTGATGGTAGTAACAATATCGAGATTGATGCTAGTGACGATATCGATGATGACCTTGATACAGAGCTGCTAACTACGATGTTATTTCATCTGAATGTGATCATGAAGTGTATTGATATGTTTCATTGCCCCCTTTTCAGTTCACTATGTGTATTATTTATCTACTGGGAAAAAAAGGAAAGCAATCGCGCAAGCCTAATAAGTGTGTGCTGAAAGAGAAAAACCATGCCTAACTGAACTGAGTTATTATTTTTACGTTATATCGTTATGTTTCTTTTAGAAGCACCTAGGATTGGAATTATAGATACTAACCTAACATTCATTAGTTTAAGCAATTCTGATTTCTTTTGCAAGTAAAAATTAGTACCTAATATGTCAAGTATGATGTTTAAATTTCAGTTACAAGATCAAATGATGATATACTCTAAATTAACCAACTTCCCCAACCAAGGAAGTAGATGTTGAAGTTTCACAGGTAAACATGACAACAAAGATGAATCACATGCGTACTTGCTCACATAAATTTTAATTGATGCGCATGCTTGAACTCTATTTACACGGTTTACTATTGCAAACAGCTGAAAAGAGTTCCACAAAGAATAAAAGAAGAAGAGGAATATGGTGAGGAAAACCAAAGACAATGACAGTGAAGGAGACAACTTCTGAGTGAGAAGTTCTCAATAACATTAAGTCTTTTTGTGGTGGTTTTTTGTGTTTCTCTGAATGACATTCAATTGGTTTTTTCTAAAATTGATTTTCTAAATTTGAAAATTTTGTTACTCGGTAAATTATAAGAGTTGATAATATTTATGGTAGAACGAGAATAATCGATAGACATACTAATAGCCGTGTGATCATCACGGTTGCTAAAGATAGACCAGGAAATTTATTCACAGTTGAAGGTGTTGTTGATTTGATTCCATATATTTATAATCAAAGAGACAAGATTTGAATTCTTCTGGGAATCTATAGATAGTAATGTGTTCAATATTTCAAAGTAGCAAACTCCTCATTGACTACTTCTTGAGTTGTAACTAAGCATTTTATGTACGTTAGGGAGATAAAATAATCTTTTTATGTCGAGGGAGGATCCCCTTGTATTTTGGTTCTCACATTATCTCACACTTTGGATGTCATTTTTTTTAATAAAACCTAAACTATAAAAGATTTAAAGCTAATATTTTGGGATATGTTCCTCTTACAAAGATCTACGTACCTACTAAAAATGAGTGCATTCTGAAATAAAAAACCTTATTATCTACCAATTTTAATTTCAACGGAAAAGACTAAATAAAGAGAGGATGATCAGATTTAATCCGGGAGGCCCATCCGACTGGTGGAGTCTTCGGAATGGAGTTGTTTTTTAGCATATAATACGAAAAATTAAGGTAATTAATGCTCTCCACATACAATTTGGGTGGAAAAAAAGACGATTTTGTAACTATATACATGTATAGTCGAAAAAAACAAAAAAAAACTTTCATCTTCATGGATACTAAAAAAATGAAAAGAAACAACGCAGCCTAAACCTAAATATTGTATACGAATGTGCAAACTATTTTTCAAATGACCTATTTGGAGTTTTCTTGAGTAGAACTGTTTGTAATATGCTATCACGAACATCAGAGTAAGAATTGAGTACATTAATGAAATATTAATATGGATATACTGGAACGTTCATTATTAGAATTCATGGCAAATGGAGCAAACATAACCTCAAAAAAGTCAGAGTATTCAGGGCAAGGGATACAAGACAAGTGAAAATGAATTAGTTTTTCTACTTTCACACGATTTTACAAAGTAAAAATGCAAGTAAGCTACCATTATTCTTAATGTTAATTAATACTTTATTTAGAAAAAGTAACTAAACAATAGACACGGAGAACAAATACATGTCGATGTTTGGAAAAACCACTACCACAGGGAAAGAAAATTAAAGACTAGAAAATTGTAATAATCATTACACACTTCACGATTCCCACTTTTCGACTGTGAATGGAGACATGTTTTAGGAAATCCGAGATTACACTTCAACAATCGTACACATGTAACCATAGAGACAAGATCTTAGTGAAGATACTCCAATACATAAATTCATCCTGACCGAGCCAAAAGAACTTAGCAAAAGAATTGGTGATGTCTCTCATTACACAGGTAATTTATCTATATTTTTTTATTATTTTACTCTAATTGAATTCTCATATTTGATTAATTTAATTACAATACTAAGCATGCAAATGTGATGGGTATATTGGTCGTCCTATCAGAGCCTAACATTAGGTGTCAATCAAGCTACAATTAAGAGAAAGATTTCGATACAAAATGAAAATGTTATGCAGACTAGGTTAGTCCTTTTAGCTGAGATATCTTAGAAGTTGATGGAGTATGGATATAGTGTCACCAAGAAGCAGGGGCAATGAAATTTTATCGGATGTAACCTTACTTAGCCTAAAATTTTATGGTCAAACTTTGGACTAGACATATACGATGATTTACACTCTACTGCGTATAAAGTATGCTTCATAAACCAATTAACTAACAAATACTTGATTTTGGAATGATACTCCTGAATGATCAACTAAGTGAATTTGGAAAGTCTCTTGAAGATTTCAAAGATATACCCAAAATTAAAATAAAATTAGAGTGATGTCGTAGGTGATTAATTCATGTGGGAGCATCGAATGCTCCAACTTACAGCGCAGGGGTGTGAAGTCGATGAATATATTGAGAAATTGAACCTTGCCAAGTTGTCGGGCGTATAATGCAGTAATTAGTTCCGTCAAAGAAAGTAATGGTAAATTTATTTTTCTCAATGACAATACAAGAAGTGACCAAACTTTGCAACACGACAAGATAGCCGCAAGCTGCCGTGGAGGTGGATACTTAGTTTTGACCGCTACTTTGTTTCTTTTGCTGGGAGGTCATATCGCGTAGTCAACGTTCAAGATTCTCTAAGAAATAGTTAAAACCAGCGTCTGCGGAGCCAATAAAAAAGATCCACATTCTAAACTCCTAAAACATGTGCAGTCAATTATATGAGACGAAGTTGCAGTGCAGGATGGTTTATCGAATACTTTGTGATTGTGAGTAGTCTGAAATACCGATTGGTGGAAATATTGCATGTTATACCCGGAAGATGTCAGGAACAAGATGTTGGATCATGTCTAGAAGACCACTATTTCGAAATAACATTACCGTGTTAACCCTTAATCAACTATGCGGCTGGATACACTTGAGCCGAAAAATATATCTTTTGGAAAAAAAATTAATAGAGGTACAAATCTACCTAATACTGCTTTTACCGTTTTGTTGGAATTTTACATTACCTAACGCTTTGATCTGCATATGCCGGATATCATAGACATGTGATAATCCGAAGAAAGTTGTTAATCTCCTCCGAGTCAGAGAGCAGGTGAAAATACATGTTTGTATTAATAACCATCCTTAATCTCTGGTTGGTGAAGATGGGATAGTAACTCCATTACGTTACACCTAGCGGGGCATACTATCAACACACAATATGGACGTATACAACATTAATATATGTGTGTGATAGATACTTTGACCGGAGAGATGTACATATACCTTGTTGCAAATAAGCTAAACGCGGATGACACAGACAATACTCGACAAATCCTACATATAAAGGGGAATTTCCATTTATACACCATCTTCGAAGAGGATCTTCTTTATATAGTTTGGAGTTTGGATTATGTATATTCATTTCAAATTAACAGTTGTAAAATATTAAAAATAAAGAATAAGATCGAGCAATGCAAACAATATGTCTCATCGATTCATATAAAGAGTATGGTGATTCCGTTACATTAAATATGACATTATTACAACACATAAATCCTAAAAGGTTGAGTAATTATGAAATATTGGCGAGGGAGAAACCTAACACGGATTTGACAAATCTTATTTACTAAAAAAAACCTTTTTTGACGCAATTTATTTTTACGAATGATCTTTGATCTTCATCATTTGCATAACCAATACACGATAATGACTAATTTTGACCTTCAAAGTTACAGTGTGTGTTAAATGTTGAAACCACTTAACCATAAATCAATATTTTAGTTAACCATATGTCCTAAACATTTACCTAAAAAGTGAAAAAAACTAGACTTTCAAATCACATAAAAATCTGTGACACATTTAATAAACAAGCTTTATATTAGATAGCCACAAATAATTACAAAAATACAGAATGAACCTTTGGCACGATACTCAATTATGCATTCTCAGGGAGCATATAGAGTGATTTTTTCTTTCTATGAAGACGTGTTGATCGTTTTTTACCTAAGTTTATTCCAAGAATATACCCAACAACATGGTCAATTCCTTTCATTAAGAAGAAATATCATACGAAATTAAGTAAAATTCTTCCAAAAGTTTTAGACACAAAGAATGAGGAAGATAATCAAAATGGGTCAATTAATACATAAGCCTATGTTAGGGCTGCACATGAACCGATTCAAACTGGATGGATCGATGAAACCGGATAAACCGCGGTTTAAGGTTCAAAACTAGCCGAGTCGAACGATATACACCGAACCAAGGCTTGGTCGGCTCGATCACGGTTTTACTTTTGAAAAACGGTCTATGGTTGGCAAAAGGGCCGTTTTTGGTAAAAATCGAGTTGACTGACCGATGTGTAGCCTTAGGTACAACAATATTCATAAAATCATAAAAAGTCATTTTTTATCTTAATTGCATCATGAATAGTAAGTGGATGCAGAATTACCGAACCGAGCCACTCTTAGTGGGCTAATTTTAGAGTTACAAAGGGATTTAATGATATATTTGTACTTACTAAGTCATTATTCAATAGGGGATATAGTTAACTATTTATTTGTATTTTAGTTATATAAATATAGTAAACAATAGATATTGTCATATTTTAATATTTGACATTCAGATATACAGGTGAGATGAAAAATTGGATGTTTGGACTATTCCATAAGACGAACCGGTGATGCGATGATATGATGTTTGGACTAATTCATTATCAAGGAATATATTTCTTTTACAATAACGTTTATGATAATTGTTTGGTCATTATCAAATCATCTATTATACTTTGACATATTTTTTATGAAATACACCCAAATAAGCTTTTGATTCAATATCACAAACCACAAAAAATTATTTACATAACAATTAATTCATTGTGGGATAGAAAAATATAGAGTTAATAAGATGCTTTTAAATTCATGCATTTACAATATTATCATTGCATTGTTCCTTACAATTTAAGCAACAAAATACGGGTAGTGGTAGGCTAGATGAGGCACCATGGATTGCATCTCCATTGTGTTTAAGTTTCAAATTTAGGAAACCATGTCCCTGAATTTTACAATTTTGTTTCATAGATATAACGACTCACATTTAAAAAACTAACTTTACGAAATACCTACATAGACAAAATATGGAATCAGAAAAGAATTACGGAGTAAAAAGGGAACCACCAAAGAAACTATGTGTCTAATAAAATACAAAACAAGAATATACAAATACGTTTTTATGCTCAAAAAAGGATCCAAAAAGTGCCCTCAATACAAACACAAGGTAATGTTGCAATTTATATATGTGTATTAACGAATTTTTAATTAAAGAATAACAAGGTTTAGAACTTACTTTTATTGTATATATCTATAGAATGAACATGACTCTGTTAAGAAGAGTTTGGAAGATAACATGGAAAGCGATGATGATATTCTAAAATACAATGAAACATACTACAGTGAAGATATAATGAAAGTGAAACTTCCAAGGATATTCTAGGGAGACGTTTTCTTATTAAATTCATAAATACAAAACAGTTCGATGGTGTACCGCAACACATTATCAAACTAAAGATCGAATCGGCAATAATGGTAGTTATATATATATATGAACCCATGCTTGGGTGGGATGGACTAATAGCTGAAGTTGGTGATATTTGTGGTTATCTATTTATTTTAATACAAAGATTTCTTTCTCAAGTGCTTATAATAAAACAAAAGAGAAGAAAACTTACCATTTTACAAATTATATAATATATAAACGAGTGGTTGTAATTCAAAAGAATGAAACTTATAATTTGTTTTCACTACCAGTTAGCAGATATAGAGGATGTGAGGAAGTAGTTGTGAGTTTAAACAAAGTCCGTTAGGATTTGTTTCTCAAAAAAAGATGAAAACTTACTTAAGTAGCAAAACAATCTCTACATGTTTGGTGACTAAATAAAGGCAGTTTTTCAAGGGAATTTAAATACGTGTAGAGTATGCATCAAAATTAAATATACTTTTAAAAGAGAAGATATTTCTACACGCAATTGTGAAGCCTAAGATTAGACATATCTACCTAGAGAACCCTAGGATTAGACGTACAAACCAAGAAAAGCTTCCTTAAACTTCTGTTTTATTTAGTTGTTGTCGGTTATATTACTATACAATAGCACAAAAAAATTACCAACAAAATATTCAGGGTTCAATACATATGTTTATTTAGGATAAATGTAAATGAAAACAAGTGGTGAAAGGAGTAAAATAACAATCGATATAAAAGAATACCAAGTCAATACAATGAAACATAAAAGGATAGTTTTACTTACCAATTGAAGGAGGAAAACAAGAAGTACAAACTGTAAGAAATAAAGAAAAAGGCATTGTGAGAATGAGCGGATGAAACGTATAATATGTTTCTCAAAAAACCTAAATTCACTTAAATAGAAAATCAGTGAAAAACATTGTTTAATGAAGATATGCGTACCTGTATTAGAATAATGCAATGAAAAAACACGTCTCAAAGAAAAAAAATTGCTACATGCAATTGTCTAAACTAGACTAGACCTACAAATAAGTTTATAATTATTGCCTAGTTTTTTATTTTTTTAAGAACAATGATTACCTAATTAGCATAGGGTTAAAACTAGAAAATTTCCAAATTCAGTTAGAATTTATAAAAGAGGAAATACCCAGCTAAAAAGTCGGCATCAAAAATAGGTTATATAAAACAACAAGGTCTACTGATACATAAACCCAAAAAACAAAAATAGAGTTTTTGTATTACAATGGTTGGAGATTGAGAACAATAAAAAGATATGGATTTAGAGAACAATAAAAAAGAGAAATATCTATTAACAACAAGATAATTAAAGGTTCAGATCTAGATATCATAATAGATGAAGATCATAATGTTATCGAGAAATTGATATTAGCAATGGAAGAATAGTAAAAACCATACACAAGGATTCCATGGAGAATCTATAGGGATCCAAAAGATTCGAACGACAAAAAAGAATTGCAAGATTTTATGCGTAATCAACGTATTGAGTACAATAATTTGAGCTTTGCAGAGTACGATCCTATTGAGCGATATAAATCTAATAAAAAAGAATGGATTAAATATCACTACAAGATGACCACATGTAGGACAACTATAAGAAAACATAGAAACACGAACTGAAAAAGTTTAGAGAACATAAAAAAATTAGACAAAGACTGGAATTGTATGACATTTGATCAATTTTTTGTATTGGAAGACACTGAAGAGATCAAGAAGAAACGAAAGAATTCAACAACTAGAAAACTGAAACGTGACAGTAGAATGCTTGAAGCTTATTTACTGAATAAAGAGTTCGAGGAAGTTGTAGAGTCTGATGATGTATGTGACGAAAAAGAACAGGAGAAACGTCTTTACAACATTAAAGGGTAAACGATTTATGTTTTCCAAATATATGTTTCGAAAAAAATAATAATAAAGGAAATAAACAAAGAAGTGATTTTATTCCTTGGAGAACAAATAAATGAGCAAGTATATAGAGAACATATATTAAGGAGTCTTTTCCCAAATCATGGATTTGAATAGCAAATAAAAGAATACGGAGAATATATCTATGAGGATGAACGAAAAGTAAGAACGGAACAACAACGTAAGTTGTTACAATTAAAAGAACACCTACATCAAAAATAATTTTCAACATGGATAGAATCTGGGATGGAGAAAGAATGCAAATTTGCAAACAAAATCTTATAGTATGTAAAACTGAAGAGAGAAGCTGGAAAGTCAAGCACAAGTCAAAGACATATAAATTTGTTTTCATGTTAAATGACTAGCAGAAGTCAATTGTAATTCTAAATTAATATAGTTCTACGTTTTAGTTCATACTTTGTGATTGTTGAGGCAGTGTATATGATTATAATACATAAAAAATATTGTCAACCTAATTTTATTTTTTTTATTATTGTACTAGAGTTGACAAATTGCGCACCAAATTCAACTTTCAAAAGAAGCCCCAGAAATGAAAATACCCGACAAGAACGATGTTATGAAGAGTATCTAGAAAGAACTAATTAATACTTTTTGGATGTTATTTTTGATTTTTTTCCTTAGTAGTTGTTTATTTTGTTAAGGATTGTCCAGCACTCACGGTTCACAATTCGATTGTACTGTTTCATGGTATCAATGAGATGTTTTTGAGGCAAATGCTATTGGACCACTACATTTGTAGGAAGTGGGCCAATTAAATTTTCAATAGGACCCTTAATCAATCAATGGACGGCTGGATATAATCGGGCAACATTTGGTAGACCGTAGACCAATAGTATTTTCTCTTAGGTTATCATAACATAGTTTATATCAATGTCTCCATTCAAAACATAGGTTATGTCGAGATACTATTTACCATTAAAACTTCATTAGAAAGACAAATCGAAGTAAAAAAAAAAGAAAAAACCAAAAAACAAACTCTAAATATCAATCATTCAATTTAAGGTAGATCTATCTTATTCCTTCTTCTTTTAACATCTTATACTGACTAATTAGATTAAGATTTATATATTTATTTAAACTAACTATACTATTGATATTATGCAAAACATTAACACAGTCTTTATTTGATGACAGATTTTGTATGTTTGCCATTCTAGGTTTCATTATTTCTTTGGTTTATTCATTTGGAGCAATTTAATTTAACGTTAGGTTAGAAATTTTATCTTATGTTTTTTTAATTGATGGTTGAAAAGGCTTTATCTTGAAGTTCAAATCTTAGGGTATGGTTTTTGGAGTGGGCACTTGAATTGAAAATTTGTAATTGTCTACGGAAAAAAAAAATCAGATTATTTATTTGTTTTTGAATATTTAGTATAAGGGTTGATTTTAAAATTATGAATCTATGATTTCGATTAGGGTTTTACAAACACATAAATTCGGTTAATAAAGATTCCCAATTTGTCATCAAAATCCATGTCTTTTTTTGAAATA
The DNA here is from genome assembly GCA_023531435.1 of Papaver californicum. Classification (NCBI taxonomy): domain Eukaryota; kingdom Viridiplantae; phylum Streptophyta; class Magnoliopsida; order Ranunculales; family Papaveraceae; genus Papaver; species Papaver californicum. The sequence continues at coordinate 11,857,403 of JAJJMC010015859.1, forward strand.
GTTCAAATAATAAATCTCCAATACTTTGTATTTAGATAATTATGGAGATTAATATTGCTATCAATATATCAATTAGGAAGAAATCGGAGTTCCATATTTCTGAATTAAAAAAAAATTGTTAGCTGTTTTTTAGTACCTAAACCAATAACCAAATTGGAGTAAAAACAAGTTAGAGAAACAAGAAAAACAAAAAAAAAAAAGAAGCATTAGAATCATACATTACTTTTAAGGTATATCTATCATGTTTCTACTTCTACTTCTTCTTTTAACTTCGTATACTAAGTCTTTATAATGTCATGTTTGATGGATTATTTTTACGTTCTAAGCTAATACTCCATTTAAGACTAAATTGGTTATTCACAATATTTACACAGATAGTTTTATAATGCATTTTGTTTATTTCTCAGTTTTAATGGTGATCTATTGTTAATAATAATATTGTCAATGCATAATGTATTAAATTTCATTTCATGAATTACTAATGTTACATAACTTTATTCAGAGAATAATTTTTGCACAAATAGTTTTGGAATACATTTTGTTTATTTCTCAGTTTTATACATTTATCATAGAAAAATTAACTACAAATCTATGAAACTGATTTATCACAAAGAATAATACATTTTGTTTAGTAGTAAGGAAAAAAAGAAAGGAGTGTATGGATTTTTGAAATGAAATGTTTTGGGAATTTTTATGGCTGCAGTAGTAGAAACCAATTAATGAGAAAAAAAGGAAGTCTCTTTTTGGTGTTCTTTCTCATTAGAACAAACGAATTATTTTATTATCCATATCTATTGAAATACATTTTATAAATATTTTAAAACTAATATTGTAGGCATAAGATCTTAGATGACGAAAACAAAAGACAGATGGAAGAAACCAATGACATAATATGTTTCTAACCAAAACAATCGCAATGAAGAAACTGAGAGCAACAATGACACAACAAATTATTATGCCTCGTTACCAACTTTGGAGAACCCATTCAATGTTGGGAAACAACGTCGTACTCCTTCTTCAATTATAATTATAAAACTGAAAAGCTTCGAACATGTACCAAGGACAGATTAAGAAGAGAACAAGGAAAGAGGAAACAACGGTGGACGAGTAAGAGTACTCCATCAATCAATTGTTGTCAATGCACATTCTCCATTTGCACATGGAACTCGAGCAAGAACTATAAAAAGAGGTTCAATCGGCTATATAACAAGAAATAAGCATAAAATAAATTAATTTTAATCTTGATGAAAAGATTGTTATTTTGAACAATTGAGAATATATTCTTCTTTTATAAAGACATTCTCAAAACCTAGTTTGCTTTGCGAATATAATGAACTATCTCGAGAAATATATATTCTCAATGGAAGAACAAAAGAATCCATACACAAGGATTCCATAGAAAGGATATCGAGAGCCAAAAGATTCTGATGACAAAAAAGAATTGCAAGATTTTATGCGAAATCAACGTATTGAGTACAATAATACGAGTTTTGAAGAGTACGATCCTATTGAGAAATATAAATCTAATAAAAATGAATGGATTAAATATCACTACAAGATGACAACATATATGAACAACTATAAGAGAACAAAGGAACACGAACTGAAAAAGTTTAAAGAATATCAAAAATTAGACAAGGATTGGAATGGTATGACATTTGATCAGTTCTTAGCATTAATAGATAATGAAGAGATCAAAAAGAAAGAAAATCATTCAACAACTGGAAAACTGAAACGTGACAGTAGAATGCTTGAAGATTATTTACTGGATAAAGATTTCGAAGAAGATGTAGAGTCTGATGATGCGCGTGATGAAAAAGAAGAGGAGAAATGTCTTTGCAGTATCAAAAGGGTAAACAATTTATATTTTCCAAACATTGTTTTGAAAAAAATAATAATAAAATAAATAGACAAAGAAGTGATTTCATTCTTAAGAGAACAAGTAACTGAGCAAGTATATAAAGAACATATATCAATGAGTCTTTTCCCAAATCATGGATCTGAAGAGAAAATAAAAGAGTATAGAGAATACATCTAGGAGGATGAACGAAAAGTAAGAACGGAACAACAACGTAAGTTGTTACAATTAAAAGAACATCTATATCAAAAATACAATGTCAACATGAGTAGAATCTGGGATCGAGAAAGAATGTAAAGTTGCAAACAAAGTCATATGGTATGTAAAATTGAAAAGGGAAGCTGGAAAATCAAGTACAATTCAAAGACATAAATTCGATTTCGGGTTAAATGACTAGCGAAAGTCAATTACAATTAAAAGGTAATGTAATCATACGTTTTAGGTTATACTTTGTGATTGTTCAGGTAGAGTGTAAAAATATATTATACATAAAAAAAACTTTATTGTCAACATATTTTTTTTATTGTACTAGAAGCGACAAATTGCACACCACATTCAACGTTCAAAAGAATCCTCAGAAATGAAAATATCCGACAAGAACGACGCTGTAAAGAATATAAACACATAACTGATGAATAATTTTTGGATGTCATTCCTGTTCTTTTTTTCTCAGTAGCTGTTCATTTTGTTAATAATTGTCCAACACTCATGGTTAAAAATTTATAAATAAATTCTTATATATATATTGTACTTAAATTCATGGTCTTATTACTACATAAAAAATTAGTGCAAAAAAAGGTAAAAAATCTTCTTGCCTAAAATGGCAAGTAAAGTTACATATTTCCTACACAACATAAGACTATAGACATGTGACAAACATGCTTCTATATGAAAAAAACCCTGCATCAATTCAACATATAGGTTGTAACGAAAAAAACTTTCCAATGGATACTTCACTATAAAAACAAATCGAAGAAAAAACAAAATCAAAAAAAGAAACCATAAACTGAACTCTGAATATCAATGATTCAGTTTAAGGTAAATCTATCTTCTTCCTTCTTCTTTTAACTTCTTATACTAACTAATTACATTACAATTTTAATATTTATGTAAACTAATTATACCATTGATATTATGCAAAACTATTAACACAATGTTTATTTGGTGACAAATTTCGTACATTCTCCGTTCTGGGTTTCATTACTTCTTGGTTTTTCACTTGAAGCGATCTAATTCCACACAAGGTAAGAAATTCTAGCTTATGTTATTTAAATTGATAATTAAAGATGATCTATCTTGTAGTTCAAATCTTAGGATTTTTTGTGTTTGGCTGGATATTTGAATTGAAAATTTGTAATTAACTATGAAAGATGAAAATCAGCTTAATTGTTTATTTTTGAAGGTTATTATAAGGGTTGATTTTAAACTTATGAATCTATGATCATATCTTCAAGTTTGATATTTATTTATATTTTTTAATTTGATACAACTAGATTTAATTTCTTAGTTCATCCGATTATTACTCCTACATCACCAATTATGAAAGGATTTTAACTAGGGTTTTGATGCATGAATTTCTTGATCTCAATTTTAATTATGTTGAATAAAATTTAAACCCTAAAATCAATTTTAAAAATTTTTAACGTTATTTTGAATTCACTCTTTCTCTATATCCGTTTTAGCTTTGATGAAAGGTAATTACATTTGTAATGCAAACATTCCTTTTATTGAATCAGCTTTCTTACAACAACCAAAAGTTTGAATGTTTCTTGAGGAGACTAGCCAAATTGTTGTTGAACTTGAGCAGTATAGTAAAAGTTACAATCACATTCTGATTTTTTAAATTTTGTCCTGAAAATTTAATGTTGATCATCATGGAATTGGTTTGAGTTTTGGTATTTATTGCTTAATTTTATGGGAATTGTACTAACGATCCATCATGTTCTCCATTTTGTTGATGCATTTGTCTTCTTTCTTGGTTTTTATTTTAGGAATTTCAATAGTGCAATCATGATCTTTAACTTTCTTTTTTGTGTTTTAATGGCGGCTTGCAGGGTAATCATAGATTCGTGTGAATAGGTTCCTAATCATCTCTGTGAGTAAAATAACTTAAACCTTCAATTGATTGATTAATTTCAGTGAGTTTTCTGCATTTTGGTTGCTTCGATTCTGTGTTTCATGTTTTAAACTTTGATTGTGTTTGTCGCCCACGACTCAGATTTGTAGAATAACTTATATCATTAGGTTTTTTTTTTTTTGCCGGTGTGCTCCATTTATCACTATATTTACTTCCAAGTTGATAATTCTGAAACGATAGACCTCAACTCCTGCATTTAACTTAGTTAGCCTTGGTTATTTTTCTAAGTTTAATCACACCTAGCATGATATTTTATAATATGGAATCATAGGTAACATATGAAAGAAAAATATCCCACCAAACAAAATTGTACACATGTTAGGAGGTGCAATTATGGTTAGGGTTAAGTGGGTTTAATGGGGCCGGGGATCACCATATTCAGCTAATGTGGGTTTTTATTTGTTTTGATGCTTCACAGTAATGTAAAATTTATTTGAGCAACAAATTGATCTTTAAAACCTATTTGTTTACCTTGAGATACTAAACCTAGAAATAATATATTTATTTAGCATAGAATTGAGAAATGACACAATATTTGCTATTGTAGGATTTCTTGATTTCAATTTTAATTAAGCAGAATAAAACTTAAACCCTAAAATCAATTCAATAAAATAAGTATAGAATCAATTCTATTGAAAATAGATATAATTGAATCAATTCTATTGGTTGCACAAATTCAAATTCACTGCAGAAATCTTATGTAGTCTTAAGAATTTAGGAATTATAGAACTAATGTGATCCTATTCTACATTTATGTTGATGCATTTGTATGCTTTATGGGTTTTTATTTTATGAATTTCTATATTGCAATCATATATTTTTAACTTTTTTTTTTTTGTTACTAGCAACGTGAAGAAAAAAAATGGTGAGGTTTGTAAATGGTGTTATGGTGACTCGCATAATCAGACAACAATTTATAACTGAACGAACTACGTATCATCGTAACACAGGTGTTTCTGCAAGACATCCACCAAATTCTGTCTATCTTGAAGCTCTTGCTAAGATGATTGAAACGTATGGAGGTTTCGGTGATGATGGTGAAGAAAGTGAGATTGATACTGAAGCGCAAAGTGATTTAACAAATGAGGAATGACCAAGGTTCCTTATTTGCAATAAATAAATTTATTTTTCAGTTTTAAACAAATTGTGTATTTTCTTACATTCACTTTGTTAACTCTATTGATTTGGGGATTTTACGTACTTTGGGAAACATCGAAAACAACTAATTTGGAAATTTTAAGTAGTTGTAATTAACTTATTCTAGAAAGTTCATAGTTAGGTCTTTGAATAGTCAACATTTTTATTTTGTTCTTAATTTAAATAGTTCATTTATATGGTCTGTAAAGGTATGATTCCATGTAAAAAGAATATTTTTATTTAACATTTGATCCTTACGATGGTATCAGGATTGAAATCAAGAAATCCAACAATATTAATGGTATAATTAGTGCATGACTGATGATGTGAAGTATGGGAGGGTGCATGACTGATGATGTAAACATTTTATTTAACCGTACCACAATCTATATCCCTTGGTTACAGAAGTATTTAAGCGATTTAAGCATTTGACATTGCTTCAGAAAATTCTCTATATCTTGAACATTTCGTTTCACAACAATTAACTACTTTACTTTTAGATCATCAAACTTATTATCAGCAAGCATCCTTTTTATCATAGCATTACTGAAGCTATGTAAAGACTTGGATAAGTTATAGCGAAAACTACCAAGCTAGAACCCATATATATATATATATATATATATATATATATATATAAGATTAATCAAAAGGAGTTGAACTAATCAACTGAAAATTTTCTACCGCGTTAAAGCAAACAAACCGTATAACATAATTTTTTTAGAAAAGGCTGAGCCCCGGCCATAGGCCGAGGTGATGCCTAGTTACTATATGATTTGTAGTGTAACCACTAACCATGCATCCTGGACTTCCTTGTCATGTTTTGAAAGTTAAAAACAATCTAGAGGAGTACGGGACCCTAAGGTGGAAATCAATTCATCAAAGGTGACCAAAAAATTGGTAATTAGCATTGATTTATCACATTAGTCAGTGCTGGTCTTACATTTTTGGTGGCCTAATGCAATTTTTTTATGGTCCCTTGTTAATAAGAAAAAAATATATGTAACAAGAGTTGCATTAATATTGTTAGCTAGAAAAGAATTCAACTGAACATAAAACATAAATTCATAAACTATGATCTCAAAATTCCACAAAACTGAAGGTTTAGTCAATTTCTAGAAAAATTATTCTTAGTATTTTTAAACAAAAACCTCAAACAACAAAGAACCAATCTATATATTAATAAGATGTTAATTGAGTAACCGAGAAAAAAAAGTCAATTGAGTGATGATAGTTGAGGCTAAATCTATCTTACAAAAAGAAATGTGTTGTCTAAAATCCGACGGCTGTGGATGTACGTTTTAAGGCAATCGACGACTTCCATTCCTATGGTAGTGCAAAAGATAAATCGTGGCTCAAAATGAACCCTCCCTTTAAGCCCTCATCCACTGAACTAGGTATCTTCTTGCACTTCTATTACAAGTCCATTATACCTTATTTCGTTACAAACCCATTACAAACTCAATATCACAGATTTCTTATCGCACTTAATACCCTCTACAGTTGTAGAAAATAAAATAGGGCTTCTCTTCTGATTATTTTTCTTTTATGATCCTCCAATCCCTTTGATTCATACCTGATAATCAATCCTTTTGATTCATACCTAAGAATCAATTTGATGTTTTACGATTGTAATAACTACTCTTTGAATTGATTCGTACCTTCCCTTTGAAATGTTCCTATGTGTATCCTAATATTTTGACACAAATATCGGCTAAAAAAGTCTCATTTTTGTCGGCCCATGTCCGTCTAGCTATTTTCAAAACTCTAAAAGAAGGTTCTGGAATATTCCAGATTACTTTGCATATAGTCTGCACAATTCTATAAATATAGAGGATATAAACCCTACCAGGTACGATATCTAACCCTAAAAACTCCTGTAGAAAAACAACTATTGACTAAGTAATCGGAGCCTCTTCTTTGTTTTTTGCAGGTTCTTCCCATATTAATTACCAGGAGGAGGAGATTCATCATCAATATCATCGAGATTGTTTACGGTGAAGAACAATACATTTTTACCCAAATATTTTTGGCGCCGACTAAGGGGACCAAATTCTCGCAACAAAAAGAAAAGTCTTGCTTTAATTTGTTGATCGTCATAAATCAATTTTTAAAGAAGTAACGATGTCCCATATTCACAGTTATCTTCTCTTTCTTCTACTCCATCACGGTTATATGTACTGGTTTGTGCATCTTTTTTCTTTTATTTGTTTATTATGGTTATGCACATGTGATCAAAGTCAAACTTACATACATCAAATACCCAATAATCCTAATCGGTCTTTAAACCTTTCAATACTGATATTAAAGTTATTTAACATTCGCTATTTTTGTTCATAGTTCATATTAATTTCCAATTACACATGCGTACAGAACTATTTGGTTGGTTGCACATTACTTCCTTATCCAACATATTCCATGAGATAATAAGTTGTGCAAGAAATAAGGAATCTCCTCAATTTTACCTTCATAAAATTGAATGTTTACCTGATCAACTATTGTATCTCCTAATTCAACTTGTATTTACGCGTGTCTCTTTTGATATTGCTATTGGTACCTATTGGTGAATTATTTAATTTTCTATTCAAATTCATTGAAACTGCCGCTCTTGGTATTACTAAACCAAAATAATTAGTTTTGTTTGCTATAATATTTTATCTGACATTCCACTGGGAAGTTGGCTAAGCAGATCAAGAGGTTGATGACAACCTTGTTACATATGAAGGATAATTACCTGTTAAAGTTGTATTTCAATTGTACCTTTATACACCAATCAACCGTATGACGATATTCCAAATAGAAATTGCTCAGACCCTTCACAGCTTAGCCTTACATGATACAAGCCCCTAAAGCCTCAGCTTGCACGTGAGCACTTAAGTCTCTCTCATCGCAGGCATAAAAATCTCGCCTTGCACGCGAGTATAATGCCTTGCTACAAATCAAGCACAAAATCTTGTCTCAAACGCGAGCCCAAAATCTATTGTTGGATCAAATCTCGTACTCGACACAAGCAACATGTCAGCCTTCCCTAGCAGCTCGCGTTATAGCCTTGCTACGTTGCGAGCAAAGCCTTGCCACATCCGCAAGCACACTACATTCTAATCACGTCTTGACTAGCTTAGGATCATCATAAGTCCAATACTTGGCACAAAGTCTCGCCTAGCACGCGAGCAAACCAAACATAACACCACAATTGGAGGCGTCTTTGCAAATACCTCTACAAACAATGGGGGAAAGTTACAAAACACTCCAAACAACACGCTTGGGGGTGAGTTACGGGGAACCTCAACAAACACAGCTCAGGGGAAATCCAAATTTCTTAATCCTACAAAAAGTTATAATATTAAGAGGGGGCGATATGTGTACCCAAATATTTTGACACAAATATCGGCTAAAAAAGACCATTTTTCGCCGGCCCATATCCACTTAGTTACTTCCAAAACTCTAAAAGAAGGTTCTAGAACATTCCAGATTACTTTGCAGATAGTCTTCACAATTCTATAAATATAGAGGACATAAACCCTACAAGGTATGGTATCTAACCCTAAAAATTCATGTAGAAAAACAATTACTGACTTAGGTATCAGAGCCTTTTCTTTGTTTTTTGCAGGTTCTTCCACTATTAATTACCAGGAGGAGGAGATTAATCATCAATATCATCGAGATTGTTTACAGTGAAGATCGATACATTTATTCCAAAACAGTTCCCCTATTTAAGCGTAAGCAAAGGTTATCATCTTTCCAGGTTTCTCCCTTTATTTATTACGGATACTCTCTCCAAACTATTAAGTCAATGTTATCTTCAATTTAATTTTGTATATTTGATGATTAGTTCATTCAATTGGATTTTTTTTCATCCATATTTTTATTCTCTGATTTTTTTTATTGGATTTATGTTTATCTCATTTAATTGCTTCAAAGGTACAATTAATGTTGATTACGCTGCCTTTGTTGATTGTGTTGTTATGATTAATCTTTAATATTGCAGTTTTTTTGTTGGTGGAGGACATATTCAGAAAAACGCAAACATCCATCTCATGTAAATCTGAACCCATGCTTCAGGTTCTAAATCTTTGAATCAACACTGAACTACACATCTTTGATTGCTGTATGTTTTAAATGATCTGTGATTGTTTCAAGTTAAGTACTCCCTCCGTTTCATTATTTATGTCCTCTATTCCATGTTCGTCAGTTTTAAAATTGTGTCCAGCTTTTGTTTATAGTCGTATTTTTACAATAAACTCTCGGATATACCTTTAAAAATCTTTTTTACTTATAAATTAATTTTCAACTGGACCCAATTTAAAATATTAAAGAATATTTATATAATTAGAAAAAAAATTTAAATATCTTTCTTTTTAATCTTTTATTCTTTTTAAAAGAAAATATATTTGACTCCAAAGATTAAATTTTTTATTAAGTTTATACTCCATAAGTATATAATCTTTTCATTTTTATAAGTTCATAATTTTTTAGAATATTTTTTCCTTTATTTTATTGATATTATTGCCAAAAAAAAAAATATATATTTTAGCCTTCCTTTTTGTTTACTATTTACAATCTTCCTAACAATTTTAGGTAGATTTTAATACTAATATTTTTGTTAAAATAAAATAGATAAATAACTAAAGATGGTCAAGTAAAATACTATGATCTCTTTAATATTTAACAAAATCAAAACGGACTGAAATTAATAAATGGAAGGCGTTTATAATATGGAGTACAAGTTACCTACCTTGGTCATCCATTGTGCGGTGAAGATGTGTGCACCTCATCCATTTTTGTCAAGAAGTTGTGTTTACCTCACAATTATAGACTGACAACTTTTTGTATAAGTTGAAAACTAAATTCAGAACTTACGATCAATTTGTTTTTTGTATCATTTTTGTGTTTGCTTTTAATTGTGGATGATTGTATCCTTATAAATTACTGTCTATATTTATAGTCTTATCAATATAGCTGCTTTTGCTGATTAAATTGATCCCAATTTTATGCACTCCATACTCTTTTACTTTTTTCAAATGGGTTTGCAGATTGTCAACAACAATTCCAAATGACCCGTAACCACCTACAAAACTTTCTACCACATAGGCGAGGCCGAAAAAGGCACAAAATGGATGACTCGCGTTTGAATCTCAAGAAAGTGGAATGAACTAGATTTCATGATCGGGACCAACGAGGTCACCAGCCTTGACGTCTTCATATTTGATGAAAATGTAAGTAGTAGCCCTGACGAAAAACAGTTGATTATTTATCACTTATTTACTATGAAATTTTTGTAATGTTCATGACTTCATCAGGGGGATGAGCTGCATGGTGTGGTACCAAAAAAGCTCATCTGGAAGTTCGATCCTATGATACGCATCAGTGGAATATATATCTGAATAAGTTCACTGTTCTTTGTGATTTTTTTTCCCGCCCGGCTCGCGATGAACACCCCTTTTTCTTCAATTGGGATACCGAGGTGAAACATATCTATGCGGTATTTCAGTTAAAATTCCTCACCACAAGTTCACTTTTATCTCATTTGAAGATCTAGAATCGCGTTCAGCAAACACTTAACTAACGGGTAATCTGTTCTACGTAGGCTCTCAATTATTAATTAAAGTCACATCCAACATTCCCGCTTTTCAAACTTGTGTTATCTTTTTGGTTTCATGACAGATGTCATGGGTGTGCTAATCAGTCTAACAAATCTGCAAGAAATGAAGAGAGTCAACGGTCAGCCTTGCATGATGCGCGATTTCACTCTCATATTTGTACATAAAAAAACCAACCTATCATGATTTGCATTTTTAGCTTTACAATAGTATCTGCTTACATGTACTAAGTCTTGCCTGCCACTCACACCCCCTTTTTCCCAGCGGAAACAATGTCAGGATAACTCTATGGGGTGAGTCAACCATCGAGGTAAGTCGTAACTTGGACACCCACGGAATAAAGGAAGCACATTGGTCTTCATCGTCTCATCCGCGTATGTTCGAAAATATCAAGGTAAAATTCATCCCCGAATATAGAATTTTAAAAGCCCCAACTCATCATCTTAAGTTATTCATGTCCCTGTTTGTTTGATCAGGCAAGTACTCTTTATCCTCCACGAATGTCACTAAAGTCTTTTTCAACCTTGCAATTCCGAAGGTTCCTGACATGAAAGAAAGGTATCACTATCATGTAAGCTCTCATTATTATTTGTATTTGCTATTGTAGACAATGATAATTTCTGATTTTTACCGCTTGATGTACAATTGGTCGTGCAGAATAACGTCATCCCGTCAAACAGCACTTCCCAATCGAAATTAGCTATCTTTTATTGTTCTCACAACAGGCCATGGGTTATAAGTCCAAAGGTGTCACTATCCAACTACATAAAACTCAACAAAACAAATTTGACATAAAAAACTCATTATAAACCAACTGTCCATATTACCCTTGTTTATTATTCAGCCAACTTCATTAACTGCTGACGTCCTACTTACTTACCTACGCACCCCCACCTTCATTAACGCCCAAACTTGAAGAAAACCATTATTTCGCTCTTAACTTCTATCATCTACTATTTTCAAAATCAAATCGTTCATCGTTTCAAAATCATCAGAGAAAAATACCTGAAGCAACATCATCGTCATCATCAATCATATTAAAAAATCATCACATTAATCTCCCTGAAACAAAAGTCATCACTTAAATCATCATCAACAGTAGAATTTGAGTCGTAATCAACAAAAATTTCTGATTCTAAAACGATTGTTGATCATCAACAATAGAATTGAGTCTTCTACTTTTAACTCATCATAATCTACCTGAACTTTCTATTCAATTCCGTGACAGTTTAAACCTAAGAAAAATCACTGAAGATCATTAAACATGGTGAAGAAACAAGACAAGAAGATGAAGAAAAAACTCAATACACCAGTTAAAAAACAAGAATCTAAGAAAGGTAAATCGAATTTTATGGTTTCATCATATTTTGTGATTGTTTATGGTTGAAAATCAAAATGCATTTGGTTAATAAGGTTTCAGCATATTCTGCATGTTTATGATTTATAGTTTCACGATTTTGGTTTCATCGATCTGTTTGATTAATAAGGTTTCATCTCTTTCGAAATTACAGGTTTCATAGTTAGGTTTCAGTTACATTTTTCTGAAACTAGGTTTCATTGATTTTCATCTAGGTTTCATCTGTTTGTAGCAACGTTTAGGTTTCATCTGTTTTAACCTAACTTATTGTGATGGAACCCAAATAGGTTTCATCCTATTCTGTGTGTGGTTGTGACCAACAGAGTTGGTGTTTTTTTACTTAATTGGTATTTTGATGGAACCAAAAAAGGTTTCATTCTATTCTGTATATGGCTGTGACCAACAGAGTTAGTGTTTTTTTACTTAATGTGTATTGCTATGGAACCAAAAATGGTTTCATCCTATTCTGTGTATGTTTGTGACCAACAATGTTGGTGGTTTTTTATAAATGCATGTTTTGATGGAACCAAAAAAGGTTTCATCCTATTCTGTGTATTGTTGTGGCCAACAGTGTTGGTGTTTTTTTAGTAAATGCATGTTTTGATGGAACCCAAAAAGGTTTCATCCTATTCTGTGT
>JAJJMC010015859.1:11870138-11894000 GCA_023531435.1 Papaver californicum
TTAATGCATGTTTTGATGGAACCCAAAAAGGTTTCATCCTATTCTGTTCTGTTTGTGCTAATGGTTTACTTATTCAGTAACAGGAAAAAAAAAAATTCGAGATCCATACAGGTGCTCATTACAACATTTGTGTACAGAGGCACCAAAAATAAAAGCATTGATACAAACTAAAGAAAAACACATGAAGGCACTTGTTGCATGTCCATTCTGGCGTTTCTTCAAACCGTTCTTCGATGGTACCCTTCAAGCAGAAAAATTAAAGAAAACGACAAGAGCAGTTCAGATGATCTTAGGGTCATTTTATATAAGTGTCAAGGGTGATAAACCATATTATTTCAAATTGATGAGAGTAAGGAATATGATACTACGGACAACACCTGAACAGTTCGCTGCCATCTTTGGTCTACAAATGATGAAGAATGTAGATATACACCAAGATGTTGAGCTGAAGAAAAAGGTGAACATATTTCAAGTTGAGTATTTTAAAGGAGCTAAGAAGATGAGAAAAACTGATATTGTCATAGATATGATGGAAACAACAGCAGATGAAACCAAAGCTGAAGACTTCGTCAAGCTATTCATACTCTATCTTTTGGTTTCGATATTTGTCCCAAACAAAGGTGGGCAGAATCTGACATCAAAATACTTGTACCAAGTATTTGAGATGAATAAAGTGTGTTGGCCTGATGTTTTGCATGAAAATCTAATTGAGTCTATAATTAAAGCTGAAGAAGTTGATGATGTATCAGGTTGCGTCATTTACCCACTGATAAGTTAATTTTGTTTCTTTTGATTCATAAAATGTTTGTTTTTTATTTTTCCCGAGTTTGATTACCAATTTAAATGTTTAATTGTGTATTGTTTTTTACAATATTGGTTTGCTGAGATGACAAACATCACTTTGAGAGAAGATGAGAGCGAAATGTACGCAAGGTTCGCTAGATGGAACCTTGATGAAATAAGCAAGCAATTGGTGAATAATTTTGATGATCTCTCCAACAAACCAGAAATTTTCTCCAAGGTAAAAGCAACAACAGTTCTTGTTTGTTTATAATTTTTAATGTCTGCACCTTATTCAAGATGAAAAAGCAAAACTATGGAACCAAAAAAGGTTCCATATTTATTTAATACCAACTTATTAATCATAACTTTTCTTGTATTCCACAGATGAATGTGGGTTACCGTCAGGGATCCTTTATGTTAGAATAATAATGAACAAGAAATACGCTTGGTCCAGCGTATAGAGGAAGAGGAAATTCAGTTTGAAGAGTACATAGATGGTGAAGGAAATGAAGAGGAAAATGCAGATGTTGGTGGTGAAACAAATGAAGAGGATAATGAGATGGTTGGTGAAATAAATGAAGATATTGGTTCTGAAAGAAATGAAGAGATGGTTGGTGAAAGAAATGAAGATATTGGTTGTGAAACAAATGAAGAGACTATTGGTGATAGAAATGAAGTGAGTGTTGAAACTGGAAATGAAGATACCACATACAAGGAAAAATATAAGTGGGCAAGAATTTTGATTGAAAAGCTTACAAGCGTTGGTAACAATGGGCTTTCGGAAGAAGATCAATCAATTCTCACAAAATATGATGCTGAAGATAAGTTAGAACTAGAACCAGTGAGGAAGACTTACGTGAGAAAGAAACGTAAGCGAGATGAAGCAGAAACAGTTTCATACACTGAACAAGATATAGAGGAATTGATAACCAATACTATAAAAATTGTGGATGCAATGGTAGAACAAGATGATGTGAATGTTGAGGTTGAAGAAGATAGAGAACAAAAGTCTGACAATGATGAGGTGATAATTTACTATACTTTGTTTTGTTTTGATTTGATTTGATTGTTGTCACTGAATCTAATTTTTCTGAAATCAATAAATATTGCAGGTAATGAATATATTTGAATAAACAGAACAACATGATGCAGTGGAACCTGAAAAGGTTTCAACTCATGAAGAAGTTCAGGATCAACATGACGCAGTGGAACCTGAAAAGGTTTCAGCTCATGAAGAAGTCTAGGAGCAGAATGATGCAGTGGAACCTGAAAAGGTTTCAGCTAATGAAGAAGATCAGATCCAACATGATGCAGTGGAACCTGAAAAGGTTTCAGCTCATGAAGATGTTCAGGAGCAACATGACGCAGTGGAACCTGAAAAGGTTTCAGCTCATGAAGTTCAGACTGGAGAGATTTCAGAGTTAACTCCGAACACAATTGAAGATTTGGAGGTGGCTGAGAAGGTAGAATCTGAAATCAAAGCGAAGCAAGCCAAGGACAGTATAATGGAAGAAGTTTCGGAGTTAACTCCGAACACAATTGAAGATATAAAAGTGGCTGAACAAATTGAATCTTCTTTGACGAATAGTAACTTGAGGAGTGTAATAGAAGAAGTTTCTGAATTGACTCCAGACACTATAAAAGATATCAGAGTCGCTGAGAGAGTAGAACTGGAAGCGAAGAAAAGTTCTTCATCAAAGCCAGAGACACATATTGAAGTGTCAACTCAAAGCCAAGGTTCAATTGATGAAACTATTCTTCAGCAAATGGAAGACGAGTATGCAACCAGGACTTCTACATCAAATCCAAGTAGTAAAGGCATGTGCTACTACTCTGTTGTAAACATGGCAAATGATGTAATTGCTTTAGAAGATGATGTGCCTCATTTCAAGTTGGGATTGACGGAAACTGACAGTGAGAAAGAAGATGGTGAAGACATCAGTCCAGAGAAAAAATTGAGTAACATAATCTCAAGGATGAGAGGAAAAAAAAAAGAGAATGCAACCACCTGTCAAGATGCAGGATTATACACCTGGAGATGCTAAGAATAAGAAAAGAAAAAAGACTCGGTGTGTGAGCAGAAATCAAAAGAAAAAGTTGGAGAAAAAAAAAAAAGAAAAGGGAAGGCAAGTTGAAAGCAGTGGACAACTTAAAAATTTTGCAACTGCTGGATTCAAATGAAAAACAGATTGTGTGCAGATATTTTAAAATGCACAGTGAAAAGTAAGTGGCATTCATACCATTAAGTTTTTTGGTTAAATAATTTAAGTGTTTTAGTTTCTTTTATTCTTCTTAAATATTAAATTTGTTTATCAACAATATAACAACAATGACATGGCTTGGGAGAAGGACGATATGGGCCTGTACATTACAGGAAAAAATATGAACGCCTTGATAAGAAAAGGTGACATAGAAGGAGATATGATTGAGTTCTACATGCTCAAATTGCAAAAAAACATAGCAAAAAACATCAAGAAATCAGATGGCACTCCTAAGTACAAAAGGGTTGTTTTCCTAAGCACATATGTCTATGTAAGTTTCATCTAACTTATCTTATACAAGTGTCTTTCTGAAAACAATGAAACCAATTTTGGTTTCATCAAAATAAGGTTTCATCTGTTTCAATTACATTTTTATGTAAAAAAAAGGTTTCACTGATTTTCAACAATGCACTCATTTTGATTTTTTATTGAATTTCAGACAATGCACTCAATCGGTAAAAGTTGCCACACTGCGATTGAAGATTTCATTGATAAAATGGACTACACTCCAGAATATTTCTTCGTTCCAATCATAAAAAAACTAAGTGAAAAGACATATCACTGGACATTGTTAGTCTTTGATAATGAGACTGGAGAATTCTCTCATTACAACTCAATGGCCTCCACTGAAAATGAATGGCAAAAAAGTGTTGAAAGCATGAAGGAAAGAATGGTGTCAGCACTCAGAAAACATGTAACAAAGCTCTGCCTGGACCCATGAAGTCAAACAAAAGAATTTATTTTGAACATCCCTTTTTGTTGTCAACAAGATGTGTAAGTACTTTTAAAAGAAATTGTGATATCTTCATTTTAATCCTTTTTTGTATTTTTCAATTTAAAGATATTGTTTTGTTAATTTCAGGAATGATTGCGGACTTCATGTTTGCTATTACATGAAGAGGCTTTTGAAAGGAAATTTTCCATCTGAAGAGCACATAAAAAAAAGGTGCAAAATATGAGGCCAAAGTTGGCATGCAAGATACTCCTTGACAAAGTTGAAGACTAATACTCCTTGACAAAGTTGCAACTTAAAGTGGAAGAGAAAATAAGACTGATAGTCAAACCTCATGGTGGTTGTCTATTCATGGCAGAGAGGTTGAAACTAAGAACAATGTTAATCAATTAGTTTCTAATAAAAGTACAAATGGTTGTCCGTAAAAACATCTTATTCAATGTTAATCAGTCTTTTGATCAATCACTACTCTTAAGTTATAAAATTTGTTATGATATTTTTCTCTTAATCAAGGATGAAAATCTTTTTGCATGATTTGTTTCATCTTATTACAGTATGATTTTTGAGAAATGTTAATCAATATTTTCCGTTTCATCTTATTATAGATGAAAAAAACTATGAAACCAAAAAGGGTTTCATCATTTGTTTTTATTTCATTTTACTACAGATGAAAAAAAACTATGAAACCAAAAAAGGTTTCATCATTTATTTTTGTTTCATCTTATTCCAAAAGAAAACAAACTATGAAACCAAAAAAGGTTCCATCGTTTGTTTTACTTCATCTTATTCCAGATGAAAAAAAAACGATGAAACCAAAAAGGGTTCCATCAACTTAGAGGTGTTTCATCTTATGCCAGATGAAAAAACACGATGAAACCAAAAAAAGGTTTCATCATTTTAGAGATAAAAAAAACATATGCTACAGGTCTTTCATGTGACAAAACTATGAAACCTATTTCGGTTCCAACAAATTATAAAAATCCTGTAACTCTGAAAAACTTAATCTAAAAATAAAAAAACATGAAAGACCTGGAGAAAAATAAAATTTTAACTGTAAACAATATAGAAAAAAGAATAATAAAAATATGAAGATTGAAACATATAGTAGTCTAAACAAAAAATGAAAATGAAAAAGTCTTGTTGTCAAAATAAATTCACATCTGCCGCGCAGGGCATGACCTTCGGTTTTGGAGACACAACCGTAGGATTTTCAACTGTGGGAACAAGATTGATTGGTCTTGCATAGGATTCACGGTAGAACTTTACTGTAAAATAGAATTCAACATACTTATACGGGTCTTCTTCATTTAGCATGATACAGCGGATAGCGTGGGCACAAGGAAAACCGTTGATGCGCCAGCGGTTGCAAGAACATGTTCTTCTTTCCAAATCGACCTTTTGTGTTAATGTAGAATGAACTTCAAACACATATTGCGACGACTTGGTGACAGTGTATTCACGGCCGTGCATCTTGTTGTTGTACAACTCAGTTTCAAACTCTGGACACAAAGTTTCTCACCACTTCAATAATGTTGCACATTCCTCACGACGTACACACATTTGATTCATAAGCTTCACCCTGATCTCATCAACCATAATGGCTATAGGCTTCTCTCTCTCTCTTCAACGATCCAACTATTGAAACTCTCAGCAATATTCGAACACAACCTACCATAACGACGACCCGGGAAATAAACACTTGCCCATTTGTCAATCGGGTCTCTACTCAGATAATCTTGTAACTTCTGATTTTTGACCTGCAATAAATTCTCCCAGTTCTCTGAAAATTTTATATGTGTATTAGCATACGCACATTTTTCAAACAACCCAAGCACATAATTGTTATAAACCTTACTGGACATCGGCAAGTATGTACTGATATTGTTCTTCATATGCCAATAAAACCAACCATGAGCAGCATCAGGGAATACATCAGGGATTTGATTCACCAAACTAGTAACTCGATCACTAACAAAAGTAAGCTTTTTGCGCATAAGAGAAAGTACTTGCTTCAAATTATCTAAAAACCATTTCCAGTTGGCGTCATTCTCCGAAGAAACAACAACATAAGCAAAATGATAGATTTCTGAAAAACAGAATAGAAAAAAAAATGTCTCAGCATATAAAAAAACAATGAAACCGAAAAAGGTTTCATCCGTTTAAACTACATTTTTCTGTAGAAAAAATGTCTCAGCATATAAAAAACAATGAAACCGAATAAGGTTTCATACATATCAATTACATTTTTCTATAAAAAAATAGGTTTAGCTGATTTTCAACTTGGTTTCATCGGTTTGTCGCATGATGTTAAGTTTCATTTGTATAGGATTAAATAACAAACCTGTTTATCAACTAAGAAATAAAATAGAATGTTTAAGAAAATTACCGTCATTCCCGGTTAGACCTGTTGCTGCCATGATATGACCAAGGTATTTGCTCTTCAAATGGGCTGCATCAAGGAATAAAAAAGGACGACAGTAATTGAATCCACGAATGCATGCTCCAAAACAGATAAACAAGCTTTGAAATTTTTGAGTCTCATTTTCAACTTCCAAAACAACACGAGATCCAGGATTGGTTTCAGTCAATTTGTTGGTATACCATTTCAAGTACATAAATGATTTCTCGTTCTCTCCCCATGTAATATTCAATGCATGCCTCTTCCCTGCATATGCATAATAACGACTAATGTCAAAGCCGTACTCTCTTGTAAACTGATTCATAATATCCTTTGTCTTCTTCTTTGGATTCTGTTTAATCTCTTCAAGAATCAAGCTACTAATAAGTTTCTTCGACAAATGTGGTCTGTTTACAACTCCACCACAACAAGTATGATTCTTATTTAACTCCTTGATAATAAAAGGACTACCTTCAACACCATCAATAGAAACAACATATATAAGCCATTCACATTTATCTTCTTCCTTCTTAGAACAACATGCACCAATCTTCAACTTCTCATTCCTTGTCATCTTAAATGAATACCCAGATACTGCATGATATTTTAATAAATGAACGAATTTGTTGAACACCTCCATTAAACACCTGATTGACACCCTGAAAAAGGCCAAACCAATGCGCAGACTTCAACGGTTCTTTAACTTTATTACGGACATCATAATCAACTAAATTTGTAAGTGTTGAATGCTCAAAAGATATAATTCCTAAACTTCGTGGCTGCTCATATGGTATGATTCCTGAAATTTATGAACTACAACTAGAGGAATCATCTATATGCCTTACATGTAACTCAAGAGATGGAAGCTTATTAAAAAAAGTAAATAAAACAACTGATTGGAGATCAAAATCAGAATTGATAACCTTTTGCTGATCACAAACTATGTGGAAATTTTCAATAGAAAGAGAAGAGAATTGACACCAACTTGAACATATACTACCCTTCAAATCACAAACAGATGCTTGTAGACCAATACGAAAAGATAATGTATCATCTTTGTGAAATATGACAGCGAGAACAGATTCCATAACCTACAGAAAAAAGTATGAAACCGAAATAAGTTTCATTGTATGTGAATATAAACAACAACAAACAACAAAATTTGAATATTAACATCAAAAAAATAGCAAAAATATGATTCCATAACCTACAGGAAAAAGTATGAAACCAAAATAAGTTTCACTGTATGTGTATATAAACAAACAACACCAACAAAAATTAAAAATTAACATCAACAACATAACGAAAATTTGATTTCATAACCTACAGGCAAAAGTATGAAACCAAAATAAGTTTCACTGTATGTGTATATAAACAACAACACCAACGAAAATTGAAAATTAACACCAACAACATACAAAAATGTGATTCCAATAATATACAGAAAAAAAAGAATGAAACCAAAAACGGTTTCACTGAATATAAACAACAACACCAACAAAAATTTAAAATTAACATCAAAAACATAACAAAATTCTGATTCCAATTATATACAGAAAAAAGTATGAAACCAAAAACGGTTTCACTGTATGTGAATATAAACAACAACACCAACAACAACATTTGAAAGTTGGATTTCAGTTTCAGAGGAATGATTGAACTAATACAAAAGATTGAACAAAGTGAGAATATGATCAAATAACAACTGAAAAATACAGTAAGAATCATCAAAACTGAAAATACAGTAATAATCATGAAAACATAAAAAAAAAATAGTTACAGTTCCTGTTCTTCACTTGAACAGAAAGGAACACAATTTTGAATTCGATTAATTAAAAATTTGATAATCAAATAACAACCAAAATCAAAAAATCGAAAATGAAAACTTACCTGATGAAATACAACTGAAGTTAGAAGACGGAGAAGAGAGTGATGTTCGAGAATCACTTAAACAAATACGAACTCGGTTCTTCAAATCAACAATGGATTTGAAACTGTTTGAGATGAATCGGAGAAGATAGAATTTATGTTCGTATTTGAAGCTAGAATTTATGTTCTTCAATTAAGCAGAACCAACAACGAACTCAAATCTTCACTTACACAACAAAATTTGAAACAGGAACTCAAATCTTCAATTAACCAGGAAAAAAAACGAACACAAATCTTTAATTAAATTTCATGAATCAGATTTGGAGAAGAAATGTTTTGTTGAAACCCTAGCCGAATTTGGAGAAGATGTGCTTCGGTTCTTCAGAAATTCAGATTTGAAACAGAATTTTTCTCTCATACGAAGATTATGTTTTAAGATTTTGTTTCCATTTAAAAGTTATAGATTATATAGGAAAGGCAATTCGGATATATAAAAAATAATTAAAATCTAAATTTAGTTAGTATTATGTGAAACGAGGTTTTTGTCTCATTTTTAATGAAAATGGTTTTCCTTTATAAAAGATAATATGGGAGAGTTTTTTGCATGGTAAGTTTGTTCACCTTGGTTTTTTATACTAAGCTTTGTTCTCACAATGCCGGATAATACAAAAATAAATTTTAAATTGTTGGAACGTAAGTGGGACCCCGCTCAACTGCCTTACGAAGTCTATTATACATAATTTCAGTGAATTTTCTTTGGCTATAGATAAAAGCTAAATCAAACTCAAATTCTAGAGCTTCTAGTCTCATTTGAAATATTTTCGACTAATATTATTTTTGGGTTATGATTTATTTTTTGTTGTTTTTGCTACACACGAATAGTGGTGCACAAAGGTCGGTTCGGCTCGGTTCTTGGTAGAACGTGTACCTATACCTCCCTATGGTCGGTTCTCTACCCGTGTACCTGTACCCTGTACCTTATACTCTCGTTTCGTTTCTGGAATCATCCCCGTCTTCTCGGTTCGGTTCCAGTCGGTTCCGGTGCTGTAAAAAAAAAATAATTAAAATTTATGTACAGAAAAATAAACAAAAGCTAATCTATATAATGCTGGAACCATGCTTAAATACGGCTATACATCAATGATAACGTTTTAGTTGCAAATAAATCAGCTTTCTGAAGGAATAGGTGAACAACACATAAAGAGAAACCCATTTTTTTTCTTTTTTCACTAGCTTATACCACCTGAATGTCATTTGATCACGCTGCTCTCAATCACTGGCCACAACCTTTGGTTGCCAAAATTTGTTGTCTGCTATATTTGATACACCCCATCTGATTACTAAGTATTTTTGGGTTGAAGTTAGTATAACCCCAAGAAGGCTGGATATTTGATACACCCCACTTCAACAGACTGGATCTTTTTTATGGAGGCAATATGTGAAGTTAGTATAACCCCAAGAAGCTTTCAAGTCAACTTTAAAAAACAATAAAAACATGTACTAGCCTACCAAATAGCTCGAAATCTAGTTATGAAATGCACATAAGAGATAGTACTAGCTACCTTAGTTGGTCTTTATATAACCATACTAAAGAACGGAACTTATATCACACTATGATACACATTATGGTCATGACCTATGCTAATTTTCCACAACCAGATTAACACAAGTACCACTCTAGCAGTGTCCCTAGTTTAATAATAAGGGAAACAAATAGCAATGAACCATTTCAGAAACCACTAGTTTTGTTAGAAAACAATATTAAAACACCAACAACAACCAGAACAATTTTAAGTTCTAGTTTTTCCACTTGTATCTTTACATAACATCGCATGATTAGGACTACACATGTCAAGGGTCCTAAAAGCTAGAATCATAAAAAAAAAACAATAACTTATTCTCATTCTTCAATCCATAGACAATTAAATCTTATGAAAGAAGAAAAACAACTTACTCTTAATCTGTCGTAAAGAACATAAGGAGTAATGAGTTTGCATTTAGGTGCTCCAGAGATAAGCTTGTCATAACTAGCTTGATCAAACAACACCATGTTGTTAACCTTCTCCTTTTGCTTTCCTTTGCTCCACTTCTGTATAATCACAAAACAAAACACATCATTAACAAAACACCCATTTTCAAGATCAATCTAAAAGAAGAAACCAAGGTATATTTAAGTTTTGAATATCATGAAATTGACCTCTTTTTTTGTTTACCACCACCAGATTTAGCTTGCTTTGAGGACAGTGGGGAAGTTTTCTCCTTCTTTGGTGCAAAATTAGAAAAAAACTTTAGAAAACAAACAAACAAACAAACTGAAAGATTGACAGATGCATAACACCCACCATTTTCAGTGATGCAGTCAGGTACTGTGAGAACCTAACCTAAAGAAGAAATCGGTAGCAGATGCGAGAAATAAAAACCCTGTAAAAGCTTCTCATCAATATAGTATTTTAGCTGAGGGTGAAGATCAGTTCTTCCAGGTTCCAACTCTAATGAATAAACTGAAATAGAAAAAATGAATCATCTTAGAACAACAAACCCTAATATAAATTAATATATTTTGAAACCCTAAAACAAATACGTAAAACTACCAGACAATGCAGAAACATATACCTTCTCACGATTAATTAGTTGAGATTGAAGATCAGTTTTTTAAAGTTCCAACTCTGAAGAACAAACTGAAATCGAAAATATAAATCATATTAGATGATGAAAGACTTAAACCCTAAAATCCGATTGACAACTGAAACCCTAAAAATCGATTATCAAACTGAAACCCTAAAAATCGATTATCAAACTGAAACCAACACCTAAATCGATGATGAAAGACTTATACAAGGAACAAAGATGTGAAATCAACCCCTTAACAAACAAATACAGGTGGTGAATCTTCAGTGGAGAAAAAAGAGGGAAGAGAGGCGGATGAGAAATGAGAAATGAGAAATGAAGAAGAAAAGGGGGAATAGACCACTACGAGTCTACGAGTAACCTAACTTACAACAGACGAATGAGATTGAAACTAAAATCTATCAACGGTTAATATTATTTGGTTCTTTCGGTCCGGTACAGGTCGGTTCCTAGGTAGAACCTGTACCTGGTTTTCAGATGTAGGTTCTTTTTTTTTGTACCTATATCCTGGGTTTGATCTGTTTCAAATACGATTTCGGTTTGATCCTGATTCCGGTCAGTTCCTGTGCACCTCTACACGCGAAACTGGGTGAGTGATGCATACCTGCTATTACAAACACATAAAGCCTTCGTTGATAACCCTAATTTATTTGTATTTTTCTCTTTTGCTGTCGCTTTTGGTTTTCCCTGTTTCCATTCTCTCTCGGATTTCTATTTTAATGAAGGTTCTGATTTTTTCTTTCTCCCTCAGGTGATAATAACTTAATTCCAAGATTGGGTTCGCTCGCGATTATA
Organism: Papaver californicum; assembly: GCA_023531435.1. NCBI lineage: Eukaryota > Viridiplantae > Streptophyta > Magnoliopsida > Ranunculales > Papaveraceae > Papaver > Papaver californicum. Next base: position 11,881,606 of record JAJJMC010015859.1, read on the forward strand.
TGTCTTCATACTACAGCTTAATTGCAGGTGATTAAAGTTTCTTCTTTATTCCTTTCATACCTCTTCTCATAACCCTAAGGTATTCTCTGGCTTTTTTTATTCAAGATGAAACAAAAATCATTGGGAATTAATGATGTGGTTGTATTTTATGTTTTGGGTATTCTTAAGATTTTCTTTTGGGGTCTTGAATCTGAAGTTGGTGTTAATTTAGTAAGTTTTTATGTTTGAAATTAAATCATAGGGGTTCAGATTCTCCCTATTTCTTCTTCCTTCATTTTGTTTTAATTATTGTCTGTTGGGGTTATTGTGCAGGTGCCATTTGGCTAAATCTGAAAAATAAAAAATAACTAATAAATACAAAATGGTATTTTCACTAATATATACATTTTTCTTCTCATAGTTTTTATTCATTGGAGGTAACCTTAGCTGCCAAATTTCTGTTGCAGGGTTTCAATGGGATAATCTTCGAAATGTCTGCACTGAAGCTATTACGTCATTCATGGAATTTTCATGAAAGCAAGTCACTGAAAAATACTTATGATGTATTTTATGTATACATGGTTTGATTACACAAGTTGTAGGATTAGTGTTTGCTAATGTGGTTTCTCTTCACTCTGTCCACAGGCTATACGAAAGCTTAATGAAGTAAAATCATCTTTCTCGGATAGTGCAGCGTAGATCACCTAGCAACTTATGATGAAGTCAATCAGGTGAAAAAATCATGTTATTATTCAATTTAACCGGTACCTGCTCACAAAAAAATCAAATGCTGCAGAAACAGATGGGAAAAGTAGTTAATTTTTCCTTTTGGATTTCATAATGCTTAGGTGGCTAAACTAAACATGCTAGCATATGTTTCTTAGATTTATAAAATAGTGCATCACATCCAGCTCTTTTCACGATCCAATTGCAGGTGAAGTAGTTTTGTAGTATAGTTATAATGAATATTAAAGAATCTCCGAACATAAATTGGACTAAATTTACATTGTCTCAGTTTGGATATAGATATTAATCTTTGGATAGCAAATAGATTCAGAAAATGACTGGCATCTGAACCAGCTTATGCCCTTTTCTTATAGTTATTAGGGGTCAACAGAGAAGAGGCACACAAGTACAAGATGAAAAGGAACTGTGGCTATTCGAGGTATGATACACTTAATATTGTAATTATGTGAAAGCAATATGTTTCCATTACTTTTCGATTACAAGGACCACTTAAAGCACTATGACGTGTTTTTTTGTGCTGGATAATTACATGAATGTTGGAACAACAAAGAATAGGTAGTATTTCTTTAGCAACTCAAGCAATGTCCGGTTATTAATTAAATCGTGGTACTTGCAGGCACACTTTCTGATGTAAAACGAGTTACTGTTAAGCAACTATCTCTAGCTTCTCATCAAGGAAAAATCCAGTTTGTGGCGGAGATTGCTACCATTACACTTCTTATGTGAATTCTTAGATATGGGTTTATTTGATTATTTGATTATTTGTTTTTGATTCCGTAATATCGATTAAGTATCATAATTTGCTGTATAGTGCCATTCTTTAATTCCAACAGTAAAAAAAGCTTATATAATGGAGCTAAGGAAAAGTTGTGGCAATTTTAAGCATATGCAAAATAAAAGATGAACTTTACAACACAATGATGGAATGTAGCATGGATGGGGTTGTAGCAAACAAAGGTATTATTGATTTCTTACTATTTCGTTGTGATAATGACCATGGTTGAATCTCCATGAACTAAAATTATTTGCCGATCCGTAGACTAACATTAATGGAGTTTGGCTAGATTCTTTAGATAGTCATATGTTATTTTGATTTCGGATTATAAGGTTGGTCATACCCACTGCAGATTCCTTTTTTAGGAACATTAGTTTCATGATGGGATTGTAACTTTGGAATTAATTTCAGTTTAATTTCTATTTGATAGAAATTGTTTGCTCTCCGACCGGCTATAGTCCATCAACAAAGAACGTGAAGGGACTTCATGGTAACAGAATGAGTCCCCTATTCAGATTCTTTTCATATGGCTACAAGTTTCAGATTATTTCCAAATTATTCTATTTAAGAGATAGGCATGCATGGCACGAAATGGTTTTTGTATATTTTTTATTTTTTGATTCGTGATAGGCTTGCGGATTCAAAATATGCATCTGCCAACAACAGTTGAACCCATTGACATGGCTGGAAGTATTGCGTGTGTTTGCTTTGTGTACTGGGTTTAGACCACAATTGAAGAAATCTAAAACAATTATTTTTTCGTGATGACAGTGCGGTAAAGTTTTTGTGAACTCTTTCTTAAATTACCTTTTCACTTATAGTGTTTTTGGGTCAAAGAAGAGGGTGTTGCATTCACCAACAACTTAGTTGTTAAGAATCTGATCAGGGGCCAATCTCAAGAATGTGTAAATAGCTTAGTCCCAGTATATTATAGTGTCCAGTAATTAGTGAATCTTAGTTGTAAGTCTGTTAGTTAACTACACTACTTTTGCTAAGATGTTGCTACTTATTTTGACTCTCTGTAAGTACTCGGGGTGGCATCAGGTTGGGCTTCTGTTTCAATTCTTATAGATAAGGTATTCAAATTGCTTATCTTTTTGATTACGAAATCCAAATATTGTAATCGCCAATTGATGAAACATCAATTACTGCAAATGAGAAAGCTCTGGAGGTTTTTTGCTTATGACTACGAATTCCAGCTGTTTTGCTTTTGTCACTTTTAATGTATATAAGGAGAGCTATTTGCTTATAACTTCTCCTTGCATTGGCCAGGATATGAGTTTGCAATACTCCATTTTTACACAGAAGAGGTTGTGTACAGTATAACATGTCATAGTAATGCACTTGAACAGGCTCTTGTGCACTTTCATGAAGTAAACTTGGTTTTGTATAACTTGATAAATTTTGATGATATCTTGCAGGTTCAGTCATTTTTTAGGAAGAGGAAAGCATGAAGAAATGGAGAAACGTTAATTAAGAAATAGTGCAAAGAAAACCAGAAATGAAATACTTAGTACTTTTTAGCCAATGAAATATGAAAGAAACAATAAGATCACCATGATACTATTGAAAGTTATATTGGTGTAAAATGGCTAACCTTTATGTATTATTTTGGATGTATGTTTAATATGAGTTCAAAACCATCATACATATCTCCAAGATTAGACTGATTTTTTTTTTACGGGTGAAAGAATTCTTGCTTTCCAACAACTCCTCTTGTACCTATGACAGTCTTTTAGATCCGATAATCTTTTGGTACTTGGCTAAGAGGATTTATAAATGTACTTCGATTTTTGTGTATAATAAACTCACCAAGTAACATTCATATGCCAAACTGGTGTTCGTATATCCTACTGTATAAGCTAAATCCATTTTATGATGATCGGCATCCTTACTTCCCATCATGTAAAGATACATCCCATCAACAAAGTACTAATAAATTATTCATGTTTAACCCATTTCAAAAAAATGATGTTTTTGTTACCTAAAAATACATCCATCAGCAAAGTACTAATAGACTATTCATGTTTAACCCATTTTTTTAAAAAATGATGTTTTTGTTATTTGGGGTAACTTATTCTACTAACAAGCTAGTTTAGATTAGGTGGGTTTTTTTTCTAAAGAAAAGAAAAGAAGAACAATTTGAGCCCATATGGGCGCACAACTAGTGACTCATGAAAGACCAATCACTCACTGATATTTTATACTCCTTCTGATTCTAAATGATAAATTTGTTTAATTTAATATAAAGAAATAGAAAAACCAATCATTTACACTATATTCTTATATTTTTTTCTTATTTGTTTTTGGAAGAAAAATGGTCCTTTTATGTTTAAATAACAAAAAAAGGAAAAAGAAATAGTCCTATATAGATAAAGTAGTAATCTTAAAATATTTGATTTCCTATTTATTGAATCAAATCTATTTTCTTAATATATTTAAATATAATAATTTAACCTATCATTTTAAAACAGAGGGAATAATATATGTTTTGAAACATCCTGGATTTCCTAGCCATTTTTTGAAACGATCTGGAGGACGGATCCCTATGGTGGAAATTAGTTTATCAAAGATGACCAAAAACGTCGTAATTGGCTATTGGCATTAATAGCTCCACTCGGTCAATGTTAATTAACCATTGAAAAGGATACGTAGAACTTTATGGTCTAAAAAACATTAGAAGAATGTAAGTCTCAAGATTGCAGTCTCCATCTTGGTAAAAATGAATTCATGCATCTCTACGGTGCATACATACCATGTCATATAAACACTTGTTTTGAGCATTTGTCTATCCTATTTGCCAGGTTATCCTACCCACCGTGTAGCGGTAATGGGTAAATTTTCCCATCCGCCCACCCCACTGTCTTGCTATGATATACAAATATATCATATGCAACTTGCCCAATAGCTAAATCCTAATTCTTCCTGAGCAGTCCTCCATATGAGACAAGTATAATCCATAACCAAACTGAAACTCTTAAATTTGAAGAAACAATATCCTTCAACATCACGAGTAACAAAAACGAAAAAAACTAGACTGACAAGCTAAAATAGTAATTACAAATGATTAATATCTGCAATTCCTGAGTTTAAATTTACATTTTACACAGTGTAGATGTTGGGTTTTTAACAAAGATAAAATAGTAAAATTATCTCTCAAGACTCGAGTCCGAGAAAATATTAAATTCTAAATTTTTTGCAAAGAGGTTTTAGGCAGGTGCTTATCCATGTCCTCTCTCAGGTGCTTATCCCTCTCCTCTCTATATGTATGGCACTATACGAAATCAGGACAACCGTTTTGCTAACGATAAACTTTTTTGGAACGTCGTATCATCGTTACAAAATTTTTAAGCGTAAGTAATCATTGCTATAATTGGTATATGTTACTGAATTTCGGGAGGGTTGTGGTCAATTACCTTTGTATCCTCAACTTAAAATGACAAGTTATTTTGCTTCCCTCTATTATTACTATTTGCGCCCCAATTCTACTCTCGCTCAAGATGAACCCCAACATCCCAACAATTTCCTTTCTTTTCTCCAACATTTTTTCACATTATAACACTTCATTTTAATTACCAAAAATCAGAAAACAAAATCAAAATCATCGAAATTAGTTTTTCATTTAATATGTCTGAAAATTAGAATCAGTTGAGAGGTAGATAAAACAAGTTAATGTGTTGAGAGAAAAACAGTTGAGACATTACTACAACTTATATTTTCCCTCTATTTATTTCACATTTAATCGACTTCATGATTTATCCCTACCGCCAGCCATTCACCGGAAAATTCATCAGATCCAGATTCAGCTGCAGAAACTTCATCATCAACAATGAATCAATCGATTCTCCTGTGAAACATGGATTTCACTAAGGATTTAAGTTTAATCGATTTATCATAGAAGGATTGACTCTGATTAAATTTGTTGAATCTATCGATTCTCTTGGGTTATCTTCAGCTAAGGTATTTCATTTATTTTTCTCTTAATCGATAGTTTTTCAACATCTGGGGTTTATTTTTTTTAGAAATTGGGGATTGTAGATGTTGTTGTGAATCGTATTCTACTGTAGTCTGTGACATTTTTTGGCTTATATAGTTGATGAACTTAGATTACTAAGACATAATATTTTAGTTGTTTGTATAGCTAGGATGTCATATTTTGTGAATAAAGATTGGATGCGTGAAACAGACATATATGGCACAATATAAAGACAAGGGGTTAGAGATTTCATTGATCACGCAATGGTAAATGGTTATTCTACAAAATCGTGTGCTTGCCTATGTAGGAAGTGTGAGAATAGAAAGCGTTTTGAACTCTCGATGGTTAGGACCCTTCTCTACGAGAATGGTGTCGACAAGACATATACCACCTGGAACTTACATGGTGAGAATACAGATGGTGCTTCAACAAGTCATTCTAAGGGGAAGGTCGTAGTCGAAGAAAGGCCTGATAAACAATCAGATGGTTTAAATTTGAATGATTTTATTGTCTCTTCCTTTGGTGTTTATCATGACCATAATGGAACACAAGTTGGAGAAGGATCCTTTATAGAAGATCCAGATGTCGCGAGGCGTTATAATAAGTACAAATCATTAGCAGTAGAGAAGTTGTACCCTGCATGTGAAAAGAATCTCACCACCCTCTCTGCTATTGTAGAACTGCATAATCTAAAGAAAACTTATAAAATTTCGGGTAACTGTGTGAACAATTTGTTGGATTTGTTAAGAGGGTGGCTTCCGCAGCTTAATAATTTCCCTAAAAACTATGATGCTATGAGGTCAATGCTTAAGGATCTGGGAATGAAAGCGAAGGCTATTCATGCTTGTGAGAGTCATTGCATTCTGTATTATGAGGAAAATGCAGATTTAAAAGTGTGTCCGGTATACAAAACTCCAAGGTTTAAAGTGAAAGCTAATAAAGATGGTCCTGTGGTGTCAAATGAACCTTTCAAAGTGTTGAGATACTTTCCTATAGACGAAAAGCTAAAGAAATTGTATTCTCTACCTTGGATATCAGAAGCAATGATGTGGCACGATAAAACAGAAGTTTCATCTGATTATATACGTCATCCAATTGATTTATCTCAGTGGGCGACAATGAAAAGGAAGTTTATGTTGTTTTCCTTGGAAGACAGAAATGTTTGGCTTGGAATATTAACAGATGGGTTTAATCTTCATGGTCAACAGACTTTGAGTTGGAGTTGTTGGCTTGTGATCCTTGTAGTTTATAATCTTCCACCTTCTATGTGTATGAAGTATGAATTCCATATCATGACTTTGTTGATAACTGGGCGTAAGTTACCGGGTCAAGACATTATCTTTTTATGCGGCCGCTGGTCAACTCGCTGAAAGCTCTTTGGAATCCATGGGTACTAGCTTTTGATTCTTTGAGAACGGAGTATTTTATGATGAAAGCAACTCTGATGTTTGGGATTCATGATTTGCCTTCTCAAGGTGTTTTAAGTGGATGTACCACTCATGGCTACTGTGCGTGTGTTTGTTGTGCATACGAGACTCGAAGTACTCATCTAGATTACGACAACAAGATTGTGTACACTAACTATCATATTTTCCTGAAGCAAAATCACCCATTTAGGGAAGGGAATCCCTTGGGATTAGAGAAACATGAGCATAGAAATGCACCGCCGAGACTAACAGGAAAGCAGTCGCTTGAGAAGTTGGCTGATGTTAATTACACACCTGGTAAGTTATTGACCCGCAAGGCAGTTAAACGAAAGAGATATCAGTCTGATGAAGAGGATAATGATTCTGAGCTTGTCATTGGTACTTTATATAAGAGGTCTATTCTTTGGGAACTTGAGTCGTATTGTGCCTTGACCATACAACATTGCGTCGACGTCATGCATACGGAAAAGAACGCCATGGAACACATTGTTTACACTATCTTTGATAAGGATAATAAGACTATTGTTGTATGGACTAATCATGCGCAATTGAAGGAGAATAACCTATACCGTGGAGAGTGGAAAGAGAAGAAAACTAAGAAAGGAGTAGAGATGGTTCTGGTGTTCTGTTTGATTTTTGTCAGATTCTAAAAGATCTTAAAGTTCCTAGGGGTTTTTCCTCGAATATGAGCAACAATGTAAATATGTAACAATTGAATTTGAGCAGCTTGAAATCACATGACTATCATATGATTATGGGGTACTTATTACCTGTTATGTTTCAACATGCCTGTCCAAGAAAAAAAGACTTACGTACTACACTTCAACAAGTCAGTTTGTATTTTAGATTGTTGTGCTCAAAGGTCGTTAGCAAAAAATATCCGCACAAGTCTAAGTGGATGATTGCAGAGGCAATGTGTGTGCTCGAAAAGTATTTTCCGGCTGGATTTTTTGTTATAAGCATGCACAACATGGTTCATTTGGCTGATGAGGTCTTAATTTGTGGACCTGTTAGGTATCGATGAATGTACCCATTCGAAAGGTGAATTGCCATTATACAATTTTTTATTTTATTTTTGTTGTTGTTTTTGTAGTGAAATTAACATGTACATACTGAATCAGGGCAATGAAGGAGTGCAAAAACATCCCAAATAACAACAGATATATTGAAGGGTCAATTACGAAATCAATTGAAATGGTTGACTGTGTTAGATTTTCAATGGAGCACATGAAAAATGCAAATCAAGGAGGTCACAAAGAAAGTTTGGAGCCCTTTTTAAAGGAAGAACATGAATTCAGCGATATGGGTTTCATGCTTGATGATAAGCCAATTGATGTGATCCCTACTCAATGGATGTAGATACGTCAGTGGGTAATTTTTCGGCGTAATCCTGAGGGTGTCAATGATTATTACAGGTATTGGTTGGTTGTGTTTTGTTTGTATGTGGACAATGGGTTTCTGTTAATTATATTTTGATTTTAATAGTATATATGCTAAATGTAGGGATTATTGCGAGAACCAGTCAACTTCTGGGGTTACGATGGAGGAAGTCCAGATGCAAACCGAGTTCCTTAGTTGGCTGTATGAAAAGGTTGCATTATTTTGACTGTTTGTTAGCGTAATAATTATGCAGTATGCTGATGTGTTGATTTCTTTTCGCTTTTACAACTTATATCAGAATATAAAATGGATACAAATTTGTGGTGTTACGTCATAGGTCCGGTGTCTCAACAAGAGTACAAAAAATACCGTGTGAATGGATTTTTTTTTGTTCCAAACATCTTGAGGAAAAGTTTAAGACCCAGGACAATGGTGTCACCGTGGTTGCATCGACCACTTATAGGAGCTCGAAACTGGATAAAAGACCTGTTACTACCCTAACCCAGTGATATGGGGTGATCAGAAAAATTTTAGAGTTGAACTATGGTACATTTAAAGAAATTGTTTTAACTGTGATTGGGTGAGGGTAGAGAATGTAATAAAAGTGTCTCCGAATTCAGATTTGCCTTTAGTAAATTTATCAAGATTTAAGAGTTCACCGATATTTCAGACGAGCCCGTGATTATCGTTGAAGAAGCTAGCCAAGTTTTCTTCTCCAGGAATTTGAAACATCCAGACTGATGGATTGTCATTCATTCTCCAAAAGGACTAACTGCAGGCGTGGATGATCTAGCGAAACCAGGTGGCGACGGTTTTCAAGATATTTTGGCAGAGGAACCACATCTGGCTAAATTGTTGAAGCAAAAGCGTTGCCCTCCACCAAAGTAATGAAAAATCTCCAATATGTGATCAGTAAGTTTCCATTATTTTGCTTGTGCATACATTTTTATTTGATCAGAATGCTGGTCTTGATAATTAATAGGTCCGAATTTCCCTTTATAACATTAATGTTTTTTTGAATATATGCAGATTCCAATTGGAAAAACTGGATTTGTCTTTGGAGCTGCAAGGTCTATGTTTTTTCCGTTTAATTTTTGTTGTTTAACTGTGGCTTTCATGTTTGTTTTTAAAGCCTTTCAGTTGTTGACGGATTTTCCCTTTGTTTCTGGATTCTGTAATAACAATTTGTTGTTTATATCACTTCCGCTTTTACATATATTTGCTTACAGACCCCTGTTTAATTTAGCTCCCATATTTTTGACCTTATTGTTTTCACCCCACTTTTTAGCCGCCTGTAACTAACAGGATGTTTTGTCCACCCATCATCTTCTATTAACACTACCAAACAAACTCTCACTTTTCCCAACAAAATCATCTTCTAATATTTGCCAAAGGTCTTATATTCTCAGACACAAAAACCAGGTAGAACTCCAAGAGAGAGAAAGTTGGAAAACAACAACAAAATCATCTTTATTGCTTTTGAGGATTTGAGTAAACGATAATCTCCCATCTTCTTTTACAAAGGTATGGGTTAGTATTATGTATTTTTTAAGTTTTGTTCTCCTGATCAACTTCCTATGCATGCTTGCATAAAAAATGGATCATTTTTTAATGATCCTTTTTTCTTTGTTGCAAAGAGAATGCAGACAAGTGTAATAGCATTAATTAGTGTATTATGTTTTTTTTTTTTGCTACTTTGTTTTTACACTATCTAGTGTGAACACTCTGTTTCTATTGGTGGTGTGTGGTTGATTAACAAATTAATTGAAATCATGATAGGGTTCTGTTTGAATTACATTATTCTAGTATGTAGATGTGTTTGATTTAAGTTTGTTGTTGTTGTTGTTAATTTTTTCTTATTTCTAGGGTTTGATATGTTTTTGAATGAAAATGCAGATGGTTCATGTTGTTGCTTCTAGTGTTTGATCTGTTTTTGAATGAACATGTTGGTGGTTGTTTTTGTCATTGTTTTCCAGCAATATTTTTTATTATACTGCTGTATATATGAAATAAAAATGCAGATTGTTGTTGTTTATCAATGTCAAATGCAGTTTACATAAATTTTCTTTGATTGTTGTAGTTGTTGTCTCTCTTGCAGTCTATTTGGTTATGTTTATCACCAAAGTAATTGTTTTGCATCCACACACAAAATTAATTGCTAGATGGCGTCAAGAAGGAGTCGTAGTCCTGATTCCTCATTTGAGATAGAGAGTGACAAAAAAGGAAAGAAGCCCAAGGTCTATTGTTCGGATAACGAACCAGAGGTAAGTAGCTCTAGAGATCCTCTGACCGAGTCTTATAGGCTCAGTGAGCTCATGTCCCCTGAAAAATTGAAAAAGCTTCGAAGCGTGTGGACGACGTCGTAATTACCCATGATATAGGGCTCAAGCTTAGAGAGGATGAAGAGTTACGAAAGAGGAAGGTTGTTGAAAACGCTAAGATCGCGAAGGAGTTTGAAAGGTTCAAAGAGCAGCAGTTTCGTCGTGCACATGGTTTACTTTGAGCGAGTATGCCGCAAACTCCTCCCGAGGGTACTATTCTGTTCTCTGATGCTGAATCAGATCCCGAACACTATTGGGAACCTTTTCAGCATGTGCCAGAGCCCTATTCACCATATGTGGAGTTACAATAGGTCGTACATGATGATCTGGCTGATGAAGAAGAAGACATTTACATTACTTTATAACGGGGCCTGTCGAACCGGAGGAGGAGTATGAGGAAAGTGAAGATGAATCATAGGAGGAAAGTGAAGATGATTCAGAGGAGGAAAGTGAAGATGATGATGATGATGAGGAGGAGGAATAACATGGATCTTTTTCAGTTTAACTTATTGGGGGTATATATTTTGGTATACTTGTTGGTGATACTTTGGGGGTATAATTTTTGCATCTTCTTTTTGGTATATGGTTCACAAATTAAACAATAATTTGGCCATGATATACTTTTTGAAAACTTTTAGATACATGTTTTTCCGTTTTTCTATTTTTTTTACTTTCAATTACACACTTTGTGTGCGTGCTGTTTAAAACAGATATATACATAATATATATATATATATATGTGTGTGTGTGTGTGTGTGTGTGTTCATCATCTTTAGTTTATATAATATAGTGTCTTTTTCATCATCCATGAAATTTTCTTCACAGTTTCCGGTGAGGGTAATATGGTCATTTGCATATTCCTGGAATATTTGTTTCACAGTTTCAGTAATCTGATCAGTTTCACAGTCGCATGAATGTTTGTTTCACAGTTCCGGTACGTAAGGGTAATCTGGTCATTTGCAAAGTCTTGGAATACTTGCTTCACAGTTCCGATATGTAAGGGTAATCTGGACATTTTTATAGTCCCGGAATACTTGCTTCACAGTTCCATTGAGGGTACATTTTGTGGTTCATTGGTAGATTTAGTTATCCGATGTATGGATCCCGTATGATCGGGAACGACATGAGGCATACTCTGGTCCCCAATGCTAGAAATAGACCTCAGGTGTACATTTCGATTAATGGAATATGTAAGAAAAGAAGATTTTGTGGTTCATTGGTAGATTTAGTTATCCGATATATGGATCCCGTATGATCGGGAACGACACGAGGCATACTCCAGGGGCCATTGCTAAAAATACACCCAGATGTACATTCTAGTTAATGGAATATGTAAAAGCAGATTCTGTGGTTCATTGGTAGATTTAGTGTTGCGATATATGGATCTCGTATGATTGGGAATGACACGAGGCATACTCGGGTTCCTATTGCTAGAAATAAACCTCAGGTGTACATTTCGGTTAATGGAATATGTAAGAAAAGAATATTTTGTGGTTTATTGGTAGATTTAATTATCCGATATATGGATCCCGTATGATCGGGAACAACACGAGGCATACTCTGGTTCCTATTGATAGAAATAGACCCCAGGTGTACAAATTCCGGTTAATGAAATATGTAAGAAAAAAAGATTTTATGGTTTATTGGTAGATTTAGTTATCCGATATATGGATCTCGTGTGATTGGGAACGACACGAGGAATACTCCGGTTCTCATTGCTAGAAATAGACCTCAGGTGTACATATTCCGGTTAATGGAATATGTAAGAAAAACAGATTTTGTGGTTCATT